>JAJJWW010019225.1:0-437500 GCA_023531295.1 Papaver armeniacum | reverse complement strand
GACAAGACACCAAGCAGTCCGTAATGGTGATATAAGTTTGACTGTAGCCATTGTCATGAAACTGCAGAAAAAGCCAACTTGTGATCTGGCTTCACATCCAACTTGTGGAATCTACTAGTTTGTGTTTAATCTAAAGACGTCATGGTTTACCAAGATAAGCAATATTTATGGAGGACTATGCCTGTAAATAAGCTCATGGAGGACTATGGCAGCGAGCTCGATCGAAAATAATCTAAACTAATTTTTGGCCAGACAAGCCCCACTAAAATACAAACTAAAATATAAGCTGGTGATCTAAGTCTGAACAGTGCTTGTCTTGTCGACACAATTCAATAAACTCATAAATGGAAGAACTTTTACCATTTCAAGGTCGAGCAAACATCTGCAAATTTATCAACGGATTCTTCTAACATATCAATCTCTTCTTCGAATCTCTGAAGGTGATGCGGAAGGTCCCCATTGTCAAGACCAAATTTTTCCCTGAAGGCATTAAATGTCTCGGGCGGTACCTTGGCAGCATCAAGAGGAGGTAGAGTGCGTCGTTCTATGTTACCCCAAGCGTAGAGTACTGCATCATGAACTTTAGACATTTCATCTTTCAGATAATCATCGCTAAAGTTACAGTCTGCTGCTACTTCTCCATTGAATTTCCGGAAATGGTTTCCAGGGGTTGAGAAGATTTGTGGAGGAGGAAGATTAAAACTGTGGTGGAATTTTGAGATGAGTACTGTTATTAGGTTTGATGATGAAGAAGAAGAAACTGGATTATTATTCGAGATTAATGAAGAAGAAGATATGGGTTTTGATGACACTACCCTTTGTGTAAATGGGTTTCTTCTTAACAGCGATCCGCATACAGACAATCTTGAAATTTGATTCTTTTTTTTTTTTTTAATTTAGGAAGGAAGGAAAACCTAGTAGAAATTCTCTCGACCTAATCTTATCGAGAACTATAAAATCTGAATCAATTCTCTCGACCTAATCTTATCGAGAACTATAAAATCTGAATCAATTCTCTCGACCTAATTTTCTGGACCCTAATTTTCTTCTTTGATTCTTCCATCAATTCATCACAAAATCTGAATCAACTTGAGTGATAACCAATACCCACTCTATTTAATCGACCACAACTCGTAGGGAATTCACGGTAGAGTGGTGAGGAAGAAGAAAAGGAATTGAAGAAGAAGAAGAAAAAAAAAACGAAACAGAATTTTATAAAATTTGGGTTTGACAATAATTTTTTCTTAGAAAATGGATGCGCGCCTTCAGATTTCTGGGGGTGGGTTTCACAGTGGAAAAGATCCGAAGAATGGGTCTCCCCGTAGTTTTCACTTATATTTATACCATGGGGGGAAAAATTTTCTGCTTACGGATTGATGGATTTGGCCATTTGGGGGAGTCAGGGAAGCCCATTTACTTGTTAACCAGGGCTTCACCCTAAATGTATATATGCATTTATATTGCCGAAATTTTATGCAATTATGGTATTTTGTTTGCCAAAACCTTTTCTGTTGTAACTGTAAACTCATATCAATTGATATGGCCGTGTGGGCAGTAGCCGCAAGTTCAGATGAGTTAGAATCAAGAAGGCACAGAACTAAAGTTCAATCGAGTTCACTTAAAATGTTCTTGAATTACAAAAAAAAAAAAAAAAAAAAAGGGTTTGTTCTCTGAGTTTGATTTAGTGGTTTGTTAGAGCCACTTCAAGCCTTGTTTCCGCCACTCGGGCACTAAGAAAGACTGACTATAAAGCTGGACCGACGAACCTTGGAAAGATGAATATTGGAGTTTCTTGGCAGTGTTCAATCTGGAACTCCTACACGTGAATAAATAACAATTACATTAAAGAGTAATAACAAAAAGTAAAAATTGCGGGGATGAACTCAAAAAGAGTTCATAATGTATCTTGAAACCACTGTTTTTACTGCTGTAGAATATAGATTTGGCGCATGCCAGTGGCCTTGGAATGGGGCACTCTTGAAGGCAGTAAGCACTAAAAGTTGCGAACAATTTTCAAAATGGGCCTAGCCACTGCTAAGCCCAAATTGATTAGAACAAGAAGAAGTAAGTACCGGATATCATGTGAGCATTTGGCCCGTAATCCGCGGATTTAATCGGACCAACCATTCTTTTACGGATGGATGTCCGGACCGTTCGTGAATGGATTGGATGCGGATGGAATTTCTGAAATCCAACGGATTACGGATCGGACCCGGATGCAACCTTGAAAATCCGTTGGACATCCATATCCGTTAAATTAAGGACAATTATATAGTTCTATAAAATACCATGGATCATTTAGGAATCCGTTAAAATACTATATTCTTAAGGTGTTTGCTTGGGGTGTTGTACATGACATTTTTATATTTGTATACATATATAGGATATGTAGGTTTTATAAGGAGTGTTGGCTTTATTTTCTTTATTATAAATTTTAACTAAAACAAATCCATTGGATTATCCGTATCCAATCCGTCCATTCGTGCATTCATTAGATGCAAATCCGCCGCCCGTTGGATTGGATGCGGATGCCAAATTTGAAATCCGTAATGTATTGGATTGGATGGATGCAGATGAGGTGAAAACCGGTCCATACCGGCCCATACTCACCCTATGTTTGACATCACATCATATCCATCATCCACGATTGCAGCGGCCCAATTCATTTACTTTTTTAATATTAATTAATATTTTAAATGGAGAAACAAAACTAATGGAATGAGTTGGATGCCCATAAAAACCTACACAAAGTGTCATGGATAGCATCTCAAAACATAAGTCCTTATATCAAGTCATAAATATTCGATAGAAGTAAATACCGAAGAGATAATATTATTAATTTTTGCTACAAAAATTGATGTATTAATAATAAAAGGAATTACATAGTAGAATTGAGAAATTCAGGGATATCATCCATCCATTCTCCAGAGGTTCTAGACCTTCTACTAAACTTTGCTGCTTGATCAACAAGTACAATATGATTCCTACGCAAGAATTGAAACTTAACAAAGTTAAAACTGGGGATGATTGTTTTACAGTCATCTAAGACTGAATTATTATACCAAAATAGTTGGTTATGATTAAAATTGAAAGAGTCAATGACCATCTTAGCATCACTGACAAAACAAACTTTCTCTATTCCTTTATCTTTCGCCCACTTAACTGCTTCAAGTAAAGCTAGGCTTTCCGCTTCCTCAGCATTCCTCACATTCCCATCTTTGAGTTTGCATCCAAGGAATGAACCTGTAATATCATTCATAACCATGCCAATACCAGATAAGTTAGAGTTCTTGTAAAAAGCTGCATCATTATAGATAATATGGCAATTCTCAGGCAAACAACTAATGACATTATTGAGATTTTCTTCTTCAGTAGCAATCCTAATTTCTTCCTAAGGCTCGGGATTACTTAAGTAAATTTCAGTATCATTACTAACTTAAGTGCTAGTCTAGTTGTAACATGATGATTAAGATTTTTTCCTTGGAAAGTACAAGAACGTCTCTCTTTCCAAATGCTCCAAGCAATTGTTAAAACAACCCCTGCTTTGGATTTCAAACTATCATCTGAGAACCACTTACTAATCCAGTCCTGCAAGCTAATGTTTGAAGCACAATCCTGTTTAATTATGTCTGCATATGGAGTAAGAGACCAAACAGACCTTGAGAACTCACAATGTAGAATGATATGTTCAGGTGTTTCAATACTACCAGAAATGCACATATTACATGAAGAATCATGACTATTAGAGTATTTGTTAATCACAGATTTAGCAGGGAGAATATTCTCATGGGAATTTTTGGTAATATGTGAAGTTTCCACAGAGATTTGTAAAATGGATTACTATTATAATGAGTATTCATAAAAGCAGATTGACCAGAATTAATTTTATAAGCAGATTTAACAGAAAACATGCCATTTTTAGTATGAGGCCAAACAAGTCTATCAACTCCTGATAATGGAATCCTAGTATCTAGTATATTCCTATCATTCTGATGTGTAAAGAAAGCATTAACAAGATCAGGTTTCCAAGATTTAGTATCCTTATCAATAAAAATAGAAATATTAAGATTAGGATTAGGGTTTGAAACAAACTAAGGCTCACAAGCATTTGGTATCCAATTATCAGTAAAGGCAGAAATACATTCACCATTCCTAACTTCCCATATAGCATTATTATGATAACATTCAGACCACGACTAATACTTCTCCATACCCAAGAAACATTATTATTTTTGGGACTATGTAGAGGATGACAGTTTTTAAAGTACTTGCATTTCAGAATGGTAACACAGAGAGAATCAGGTTTATGAATAACATTCCAACCTGTCTTAGTTAAAAGTGAGAGGTTGACATGTTTAAGATTGCGAAAACCAAGACCTCCCTGATATTTATGGGTACAAATTCTTGGCCAACCCCTTAAATAGATGTCCTCAGGACTAGACTTACCCCACCAAAAGTCTATTTGAGAAGACTCCATGTTGTTGATAATATTATCTGGTATAGTGAAAGTATTCATATGGTAAATAGGAGAAGATTTTAGCACATTTTGAACCATCACATACCTACCTGCCTGATTAAATTGTTTACCTTTCTATTTAGCTACTTTTTTATCAAAATGTTTATTGAGATGGTTAAAAGAATCAGTTCTGGATTTTGATATGAATAGAGGAATACCTAGGTATTTCTCGTCTAAAGTTATCTTTTAACTTTAAGTTCATTCATGAGTGAAACCGCATGGTCAGGAAGGACATTATTGCTAAAGAAACAACCTGACTTTTGAAGGTTAATCACTTGACCAGAAACTGTACTAAAATCTTTAATTAATCTCAATAGATTCTGTGCTTCAGTATGAGAAGCTTTCGCAAAAATGAGACAGTCGTATACAAAAAAACAGATGACTAATACTCGGCGCTTCCTTGGTGACTTTTAAACCCTGGATAATCTGGCAATTTTCTGCATGAAAAAGGTATCTAGAGAATGACTCCATTACCAAAATGAACAGGTATGGAGACAGGGGATATCCCTATCTCAGACCCCTTGTTGGTCTATAAGTTCTACAAGGAGAACCATTTGCAATGACCTTGGCCGGAATGACCAGACTACCGGACCCTATAACAATGTTGAGCGTTAAAGCCGTTGTTAGTAGTATCTGACGATATGCCCATTTGGGTGGTCATCCGTATCCATGTATTCTTGTTCATGTGTACGGGCCATTCGCAAGGGTCAACTCTTTCGATGGCCATACCCTCAACATGCGAACTTGTTACACCATCGGTTAAGCAGGAGGGACTACGTGTATGCTACATTAACGGTCGTGAATACGTAAACCCAACTAGAGTAGTGTTCCCCCTCCTTGCTCCGTAACCATTTTACAAAACGGAATGTGTCAAACTTCTTGCCTACGGGTTGTGCAAGGCTTGGTCAGGCCGGCGTAAAAACTATGTCCAATTTTCGGGAGTTAACTTGTTCTCCTACCCAACCTGGTACTTGCTACTGGAAACGAGTCTTGGTCTTTGGTCTTTGGTCTTTGGAAATACTTGTGGTACTAATACATTGATGGATTATATCACACCAATGTATTGAAAAGCCAAAAGCTCTAAGAATATCTCTAAGATAAGACTATTCAACTCTCAAAGGCCTTAGACATATCAAGTTTAAGGCCCATGACACCCCATTTGTCCTTTTTCCTTTTTCTCTTCATTGTATGCACCAACTCATGAGCAATGATGACATTATCTTGAATATGTCTCCCTGGGACATAAGCAGCCTGATACGGGCTAATCATTTTACTCAAAAGCGGTTTCATTCTATTTACAAGAATCTTGGAGATGATTTTGTAAATATAATTGCACAAGGAAATAGGTCTAAAATCAGTAGGACTAGAAGGATTATTAATTTTGAGGATTAAAGACAGAAAAGTATGATTCATCTCTTTTAAGAGATGCTTGGAATCAAAGAAACTGTTAACACTTTTCCAAACATCCTCTATTAAGAAATCTATATTTTCTTTGTAAAACCCTGGTGGAAAACCATCGGGCCCTGGAGCAGTCCAAGGAGTCATCTGGTTAATTGTATCAATAATTTCTTGCTTAGTAACTGGTCTAAGAAGATTTAGATTATCACTACTTGAAATGCAAGAGTCAATACAATTGAGAATCTCAGGGTTTCTGTAAGGGTTTGAACTTGTCCCTATAGAACTGAAGTGGTTTACCAATAGGGTTTCGAGATCATCTCTGTCATTAACCCACTGCCCATTATCCATTTTGAGAGCACTAATATGATTAAAATGCTTTCTCCTATTGGCATAATTATGGTAAAACCCTGTATTCCGATCAAAAGATTTAAAGAATTCTTGTCTAGATTTCTGAGCATATATAAAAGTCTTCTTGAACTTTTTGTCAGTGTTCTAGGTCAAACTCTACTTGTTTAATCAATTCTACATTGCTTTAGGAAGGTGGAAGATTATTAAGATCATGGAGTTGACAATTAATCATTATAACCTTATGATCAATATTTCCAAAATGATGGAGTTTCCATATCTTTAAATCATGCTTAACAAATCTCAGCTTATTAGTAAACTGATAAGAGGAGGAGCCTCTAACATCTTTAGAGTAAGCATTTTTTATAACTTCTCTTACAGATGGATCTCTACTCCAACATTTAAAGTATCTGTAAGGATTACTACCTTAGTAAGACACAAAATTAGTCTCCAAGATGATAGGTATATGATCACTGCCAATATCATCAATATGGTGTACTGGAGTAGAACCATAATGATTTAGCCAGTGACCATTCACCAATGCCCTATCTAATCTAGCATATATACAATTATTACCAGATTGCTTATTATTCCAAGTAAACCTATTACCAATATATCCTAGATCAGAGAGATCGGCATTATCCAAAATAGTTTGGATTTCAGGATATTCAGTAGTAGATGGAGTAGTGAAGGTGGACCTCTCATGGGCATGCATAGTGATATTGAGGTCACCTATGATAACCCATGGATGGTCAATTCTAGCACTTATTTCTCCTATATATTTCCATTGTTCCATATTATATTCATGGTACACAGATCCATAAAGAAAAGTGGCTAGAAATTCAGGTTTACTAGGATTATCCGAGATAATAACATTTATCATCTTATGAGTATTATGAACAATTTCACATTTAAAACCAGTTTTCCAAAGCAAAGAAATACCACCAGCACGACCAACAGAAGGAAAGACCCATGAATTAGGGTAATTGAATCTTCTAAGATATTGATGCATTTTAGAAGATTCATTTTTGGTTTCACACAGGAATATCATGTTAGGGGTTTTGACCTCTGATCAAATTCCATAAAAAGTTTCTAGTTGTTCGGTTGCCAAAACCTTGGCAATTCCAAGATAGAATTCTCATCACACAAGTTAAAAATTATCTAAGAAAGACTTAATTTTATAAACAGAAATTGAATTGTAAAAAAAGACACAACAAGTAGCACTTAGTAATTCTAGTACTTAGACAAGACCTAGAATAATATGAGCAGACAACATACAAAGCAAAATTATGATGAAGAACAATCTGAGTATTGTGCAATTGAGTTCCAGTTAACAAGCTGGAGTTTTTGACACACACAATCTTACAAGAGAAACAATTAACAGGAAATGAAAATGTGATTAAACCCTAAAAAATTCGAATCCCTAAAATTGAAAATTTTACCGCAATCAAGACAAATGATAAGTGAAGGAATTAGGGAAATTAAGAAATTCATGGGTCGAGTAGAGAACTAAATAAAACAGGGTTTGAGATGGAACCTGATTAGCAGTACGAACAATTGATTCAGTAGTAGGAATATGGTAAGCTCCATTAGTTGGTTCTATGCCTCCATTTTCAGCATCCTCCATGTTTAAATCATAACCTCCGTGGCTACTTTCTCCGATCTTTGTTATACCTCCTCCACCACTAACGATCTATTGAGGAATTTCTCTTTGAGGAAGATTAGGGTTCTGGTTATTCATGTCGAGCAAAACATAGTTATCCTCTATACTTGAATCTCTACTTCTCTTAAATTTTCTTGGGTCTTCTTCCTCATTCGAACCATCAGGCCATTTCCATTTGACATAATAGGCCCATTATTTCCTTCAACATTCGACGCACTATTCTGCATGTTTTCAACTAAATTGCATGTTTGGCATAGTATGCTTCCAAAGCTGGTTCAGTCATACCAAAAATGAAGATATGCCATGCACATTCTTCACATTGTGCTGCATCATGATCAATTGTGAAACGCTCTAGACATATTTGTCTTGGTTGTTTCTCAAAATGGTATTTGATCCAAATTTTTTGCCTAGCTGCAGTCAGAAGCCAGTTACACAATTTTAGAGGCAGTCTAAGATCTATTTCAATTTTTGTTGATACCACTTTGCCTCTTCTTGTAAAACCTCTTTCTCCATCTTTTGCTATCTTCTTACCAATATCTTGACACAGTTTGTCAAGAATCCCATCATCTAGATGTTCAAGCGAGAGACCTTTGAACATGACTGAAAAAACTTGGTGAGTGAAAGTGTACTCTTCCAGCAGAATCGAGTTATCATACGGCTTCAAAACAAGAAGATGTTCATAAATGATCGAAGGAAATCTTTTTAAAACTTCAGACATATCATCAACAGTTTTGAATTTAAACACATACAAATTTCTTCCCATTGTATTGATTTCTACTATTCTATGTTTTCTCCAAATAATGTTGACATCTTTTTGCACCTTGTCAAAATCCATATCATCTGGTGAAATAATCTTCCATATTAGACAGTTGAACCACTTAGTTGCAGCTGCATCAATTTTTTCTTCAGAGATTAAACTTTCTCTTGCACGATTGGCTTGAGCTACACCTAGATTTGATTCTTGAAGTCTTTTTGTAAGAGCTTCCATTTGAAGTCTAACACTTTGCGACATCTTTAGGGTGATGATAGTATTTGCTTTTTTAGGTTGATAAAGGAAGGAATAAGGATGAATGATAATAACCTCAAGATGAATGAGTATAAATAGGCTGTTTCTATTAGGGTTTGGGTAACTGTTTCCCAATTTATAGAAGGTATTTCTGGGATATATATTATTCGTATATATTTGCCAGTAATTATGTTTATGAAAATCCGGAGAGATATACGACTTTATTTTAGGCAAATGAAATTCAAAATTTTGAAACTGCAAAAATTGCGCCCTTGATGTTGAAACATTCCCTAAATTACCCTTTGCTCTATTGGAGATATGAAGAAGGAGTTCTTGATCAGGATATGATTGAGTGATCGCAACTATGATGGTGAAACAAACGTATTCATGGGTAATACTTTGAGAGATTAAAATTGAGGATACCACTGGGAACAGTGAGTATAATCCTGTAATGATTTTTGACATAGCCATATCTAAATATGGGAAACACTACTGTTCCTAATGAGAATTGAGAAACCGATCTGCACCACTGCTTCCTTGAATACCACTACTGGAACACTACTGAATAAATCAACGTACTGAAAATCTGCAGGTTTAGTTTTCCATGAAAACTAAAGAACAAAAAATATAATAAATCATCTATCTAATTAGAATCAAAGAAATTAGAAAAATCTAAGACAGGACGAAATAAAGAGATTAAAATGAGTATGATGGGTAAAACGATTAATAGAATCATGATGAAAACAATTAAAATCAAACAAACGATCAAAGTAACATGAAAAAATCAGAATTTTATCACCGATTTAGTTAACTGTGTCAACTCAGTTGTCGCACCGATCCTCAGAGCTGCATCACTTTAACTGTGTCTTCTCCTAGGTATCCAAAGGATTAGGTGGCATGGAACTTGGAATATCAAAAGCGAAGAGATAATATGAATATATAGTGATCATATATAAATGATATACTAGCCCCATATTTTATGAAATTTCCATATATGACCTTAATGTGACGGTTGTAGTGGTTCAACTGATATTTATGATAACATCTGTACCCAATCCAAAATCCTTGGATCCACACAAATTGCACCCATTCAGCTCATTAATGTACGGATTGGATACCTACTTGCAAAAAACAAGTCGGCCGGATCGTATCCAAGGATTCGATTCATAATTCTCACCTTGACAAGACATAGAAATAAAGAAGGGAAAATAAGGACAAGGCCCATTATTTTATTATTCCCACTCCAAAGCTCTAACAACGACATAATTCATCTTACTTTCGAATGGAACAGTTAAAAAACTTTATTCGATTAGGATGAAATCAACGAACTTATGTTAAATTTCAAAGATAAGTATCCTAGAGTTATTGCTCATTTACATGAGCCTGGAAACCGCAAATAGTAGTGGGTATTATCGATTACAGAGAAAGACAAACAAACCAACAAGTAACGGATGAACGGGAAAAGGTTGTTCAATTCTTCAACAATTTATGTGATGATAACTAGGGGTCATGGATGGATTAGTTATTGAGACGTACATAATAGCAGAGAATATGTGATTTGTGATTGTGCAATGTGTGTGCCATGAGCACGCGTGAGACTAACACCGAGAGAAAAAAGAATCGAGTATATACACTCAGCTATGTACTTTATTTGTTAGAGCATTGCTCGGTCGAACTCGCAAGCATTGCTATCTCAAGCTTGTTGTCAAGTTTAGTTGCCAAAACTGTATAAGTCTTGATTTCTAGTCTACTTATAACTAAGTCTCGGATTAGGATAGAAAGTGTAGTTGAGCATTAGACTTCACGGCGTTCATCGATTGAAGACGAAGAACTACTAAGGGGAGCTTGTTGAACTTCATCAACAAAAGGTATGTGGAGACTTGAACTCATCTATCACTCAAAAGTCTATCCACTCTGTCTCCTATTTGAGACAAAAGTCGTATAGTTATATATCTAAATATGTGTTGGTAAGCTTTTGCTTTAACCAAGTTCATCTTATATTCTTGACAAAAGTCAAAAGATGATCATGTGAAAGTCTCCTTGTAACATCTTACATGATTTGTGTGAGACAGTCATTTGATGTAGACTCAGAATGTTTCGTATTGATCATTCGATCACTTGAAAATTGCTTCGAATCTAATAGTTTGTGTGAGACAGCTATTGTCGTCTTCTAAGAATGTTTCAATGATTGAAATGGAAGTTTAGAACACTTAACCATGATTGGATTATGAGCACAATATGCGTACTTGCATATGTGTTGATCCAAGACCGGAATGTAGTATTCATACCCGTATGCGTACTGGCGAGGTCAGGTAAAGTCCGAGAGCTAGAGTATGCGTACATGTACGCGTACGAAGTCAGTTGAAGTCCGTGTACTATAGTATACGTACCTGTACGAGTACTGGATTCAACTGAAGCTTGGAAGTCTACGGCAATATGCGTACATGTTTGCATACTAGAGAACACAGTCCAAGTCCGGCTACTTAGGTATGCGTACACGTTTGCATACTTGAGTAGGTTATGTTCTAAAATCGGTTTGTTCATGAACTAATACATTTGTTAGAGCACTGCTCGGTTAAACTCGCATGTGTTGCTATCTCAAGCATGTTTGTCAATGTTAGTGATCAAAACTATAAGTCTTGATTTCTAGCCTATTTATAGATATCTCGGACTAGGACATAGATAGTGTAGTTGAGCTTAGATTTCACAAAGTTCATCATTTGAAGACGAAGAACTACTAAGGGGAGCTTGTGGAACTTCTTTGACAAAAGGTATGTGGAGACTTGAACTCATCTATCACTTGGAAAGTCTATTTCTACTATCTCCTATATTGAGACACAAGTCGTGTTAAGATACAGTTTTCTCTATACACATTTGGGATTTCGAGCTGAGTATATCTCGCTTACATATTTCTCGAAAAATGTGTTGGTAAGCTTTCGCTTCGACCAAGTTCATCTTATATCATGATAAAATTGCCGAGTAACATCTTACATGGTTTGTGTGATACAATCATTTGATGTAGGCTTGGAATGTTTCGATAATGATTATTTCAATATCTTGAAAATTGCTTTGATGCTAATAGTCTGTAAAAACGGCTATTATCATTATAGAATAATGTTTCAATGATAGAAATAAAGAGTTTAGAATCTTGTAACCATTTTTGGATATAAGCATAGTGTGTTCGCACATTAGTGTATAAGTCCAAAACCTGGAGCCTAAAGTATGCATACTTGTGTGTATTCAAAAAAGGTTGTAGGAGACCGGGTAAGTATGCGTACTTACTGGCGGAAGTTCACGTCCGTGAATTTCTGCAGAGGTTGAAAACCAAAACCAAACTCATCTGGTTACCTTAAGTGCGCGTACCCGTACGCGTACTGGCGTAAAGTTCACGTCCGTGAATTTCTACTGATTTTGAAAACTAAAACAAACTCAAATCTGGTTACTTAAGTACGCATATATGTACGCATACTTAAGTGTGTTACTTTTCTAAAATCGGTTATACGTGAACCTAAACATTTATCAATAAGGAATACAATCTTTGCAAACTGTGGCTATAATGTTCATGTATCGATTTGAGTGAATCAAACCGATTTTGCTTTAATTGTGTTCTTGTATAATCCATGAGAATATAGCAATTGAACAACTCTTTAACTAGTTTCATTTGAGTCATTTGAACTAGTTATGGTTAAGATAAATAAGGTTGATATGAGAGTAATCATATGGCTAACCTCGATTAACTATTTGTGAACCAACATGGTGTACACGTTTAGGTACGATTACATAAACCTAAGTGAGGGTACATTTCATTTGTGTGTAACAAGCTAATTTCAATCTAATGGTTAAAAGATATTAGCTTGGGAGAATCAGGTTTTTCATCTAACGGTGAATATTGAATGCTTTGTTACCAAGGTAACTTAGATTCCAAACCCTGATTTGAAAACTATATAAAAGATAACTCTAGCAATCGGAAACCTAATCCCCACACCTCCCCGTGTGTTACTAGTTGCATAACTAGAGTCGATTCTCCTTTAACCTTAGGTTTCTTCTCGAGACCCTGTAGGTTAACGACTTAAAGACTTCATTGGGATTGTGAAGTCTGACCCAACTATTATCTTTGTAGTTGCGTGATCTGATCTTGCTATTTCTATCGTGTTGAGTACAATTGGAATAATTGGCTCGAGATTTTATATCTCCGATAGGCAAGATAGAAAAGTAATCACAAACACTTCGTCTCATCGTTTGTGATTCCCTAATATCTTCTTCCGCTAGTCGATTAAGATTATTGTGAGGTGATTGATAATTTTAGGTTGTTCTTCGGGAATATAAGTTCGAGTTATCGATTGGTTCCTGTTCACCTTGATTTATCAAAAGACGGAACAAAAACTCTTGGGTATTTCTGTGGGATACAAATTTATTCAATCCTATAGACTTTTCTGTGTGAGACAGATTTGTATATCAAGTCTTCGACTTTGGGTCGTAGCAACTCTTGGTTGTGGGTGAGATCAACTAAGGGAATCAAGTGCATAGTATCCTGCTGGGATCAGAGAAGTAAGGAGCGCAACTGTACCTTGAATCAGTGTGAGATTGATTAGGATTCAACTACTGTCCAGTCTGAAGTTAAGATCCCGGGATTTTTCTGCATTTGCGGTTTCCTCGTTAACAAAATTTTGGTGTATGTCTTATTTCTTTTCCGCATTATATTTTGTTAAATATTTGAAATATCACATGTTGTGCGTTAAGATCAATCAATTAGAAAATCCAACCTTTGGTTGTTGATTTACATTGATTGACACTTGAACATTGGTATTTGGTACCGTTCAAGTTACTCCTCTTATATTCAATCAGGCTCGCAGATTTTTATTTGCTGATTGTGGATTGAATTAAGAGTTGGCGATATTAAACTCTTTGATATACTTTAATCTAGATTGAGTATGACTGTCTAGTTGATTCTCTAGAAAGTGTACTAGAGTAAGTCCTCTCAGATTGCCAAACGAATTATTGGGTGTGGTTGTTAGACCCTCGCATTTTCAATTGGTATCATAGTAGGCAAACACTATAAACCTAATAAGTTTGTGTTTGATTGATCCTTAAAAATTTACCCTATGGGAAATTTCTTTGGAAAACTTGCTCTTGGCATCTGTAACGCATGCCAGAACTCCTTAAAGATTGTTCGAAGATTATTACGGACAGAACCTCTGGTGTCTCATGATAATCTCCATTCATCTAAGATTTTGGAAAACTTAGATAGTGAGAAACAATCTAAAGGAAAAAATAAAAAGAAAGAAAGATTGAGAAAACGTTCTTTACGGTCAAAGATATGGAATCTCACTAGATTAACTCTTAATGTTTTTGAGGTACTATCATGATGGATCAATTGACAAGATCTATTTGGAGCTTTTGAAAGCGTGTTTAGATTCTTAGAAAAATTTAACTCCGTTAAGTCTAAGAATCGTTCTGATAAAGGTTCGGCACATGTAATACCATGCAATCAAGGTGTACGAACTAAACTTGCTGTCAACACAAGTAAATTCAATAAAACGGGTTCTCGTGTTGTTGACACAGTTTCAAATTATTGGAAAAACCTTCTTTCTGGTCAAATAAAAAGGAAGTTAGAAAGCTCTAGTAACCCTGATTATCATCATTACTATGATTATATCATTGGCACTGCTCACAAATATCAACCACGAATAGTGCATGAAAGTCACTCTACACATAGTGCCCCTTGGTAACAAGTATGGCTCTACCCCATTTGTATATATATCTTGAGATGGGGCAAGAAATGGTTTGATTTGTGTACAGTTGGGTTAAAAAATGTTATACTTTCCTTCTAGGATTTTTGAATAAGCTTTGTACTGCATCCGTCTCCTCTCACAAATTGTGTTTTCACGGGATGCACAACCTTGATGTGCGAACATCAAAGAAAATCCCACATTCCTTTTGTGAGTCGCGGTTCATAAACGGGTCCAAGCCCATTAGTGGGGCATATAAAGAAGAAGTACGCGTACTTTCTTCTTCATCCCATCAGTCTGCGTACGTGAACTTTCTAGGGTTCATGAAATTCCTCCATTAAATTCCTTGGAGGAAAATAAGACAAAGGGGTGTTCAAGGTTCATTCCAAGTAGGTGATTTCCTCTTGTTTTTCTTTCCAATTTCTAGATCTCATGATGAATCTCAAGGTTTCAAAAGGAATTTCAAAAAAATTGGGTTCTTCATCTTCTAGCATGAATTTACCTATAGATAAAAATTCTCTTAGGATTAGATTTGTTAGTAACTCATGTGCTGAGGTTTTTGAACGGATTTCATCCAACGGTTTTATTTTAAAAAATAAATTGGATTTATCAAGTGGACATAAAGAGGATTTAGTTTGTTTTGAAAAATTCAAGCTTGGAAACATCTTTGATGGTCTTGGTGAAGGTTTTGACACTCTTACAAGAATCTTCTATGCTAACATCCATGATGTTAATCTTAATGACCTGGAATTCATGACCATGGTTAATAGACAAAGGATTCATGTAACTAGAGAGTTAATTTCAAAGATTACTAATATTCCTCTTGGGAATTATCGTCTTCCAAGACCTTGTCATGAACGTCCCTCTTATGAAACCATCTCCATTGGTCTATGTGGTAAGAGTGTAGCTTGGAATGAAGGAAAGTTTCCTACTAATGATCTTAGTCTTGCCTTGACGTATTTTGCTAAACTTGGAATATCTAACCTTTGTCCCTCCACGATTGACAATTCTCGTTGGAGTCGTGAGTTTGCGGAATTGGTCTATTTCCTTGTGTTGGAATTTCAAAGTCTCGACATTTGCGGCTTTATCATTTTTCAAATGGTGTCGATGACATCCTCCAACAAGAAACTAGGATTTCCTTGCTTGATTGAGAGAATTTATCGCACTTTCAATATATATCCAATTGGGAACTCCATTGGTCCCAAGCATGTCCTCCCTTGTACCTTCAATCGCATGAAGGAGAATGCTTGCAAGAGACAAAGGTTCAACACACTTGATGGATCATGTGATTCCTCTTTCATGAATCTTATTCATCAAATTCACAAAGATGTTTGTAAGATCAATGCCAAAGTAAGGTGTGTTCAAGAGCAACTACTTGTAATTGCTACCAAGTTTCCGGACATCAAGGATGACATGGATAGGATTCAAGCCACTCTTATGGTTTCTGATGACGAAGATGTTGACTAATCTTTCCTTATCTTGTCACTGGTGATGGCTCGTTGGTTTTAGAGTTGTTTTTGATTATGTCTAGTAAATCTTCTTTTAGAGAATTTATTTGTGGTGTTTTTAGAAGAATAACCATGGTTTGGAATAGCCATTATTGTGAGTACACATAGCTATGTCCAACGATTTTCATCTTCAATGTTTTTAGATTTATTTATTTAATTCTAAGTTTTTGGAAGATGATTTTTGCAATTTTAATCTTTATGATTTTATATATTACAAATTGTTATGGGATATGTTGTTTACGTCCGTGAACCTGTGACTATCCCATACTTGTTCAAAAGTTATCTCTATTATGTCGGTATGAATGTATCGATAGATGATAGAATGAACTTTTGACATTACAAAAGTTAAAGCCTTTTATGTCATTGTTTTGATGAAAGAAAGGATAAAACTTTTGTTTACAGGGATTAAGTCTATTATATGTCATTGTGCAAATAGTGATGGAAAATATAATGAATCCTTGTTTATTCCGCAGTATTGGTCGATCTACGATCCACATTTTTGTGCATATATTGTGTTCCTCCATAAGATTTCATATGTCTTTGTGGGGAGTGCGGCTGTGGAATATTATAGGGGTTATTTTGTATCTTTATAAACTCCTTGATGAATGCATTTAGCTTCGGCTTTATGATGGCATCTAAATAAGTTGATATGGTATTCTCTGTTGGTCATGAAGTATCTCTGTGAAAATTTCATGAGGATCCCACTAGTTTTCGTACCTTTGCCAATTTATATTGACAAAAGGGGGAGAATTAATGTGTAGTGTAATACTACAAATATATATAGTTTACGGATAATTATGTAAGGGGGAGTGGTTTTCATGTTGAGATGAAGTATTGACTAAGGGGGAGTGATACATATCACCATAGTATTGTTGTCAAAGTTGTGATGCAATTGAACTTTGATGCTGTGTAATAATACTATGACACCGTATAACAATGATTGAGAGCATTTTGTTTTCTCATTGTTATCGCTACGGATCTTCAACAACTATGATGCTGAACTTACAACCTTTAGGATCATGGAGTACTTGGAAGTGACGAAGATTTCGAGTCGCGTTGAAGATGCTAAGGAGATCAAGCATTTGGATGAGAAGCTACAATTTCTATCTATTTTGTAATCCATATGTATTGATAGTTTTGTCACTAAAATTGACAAAGGGGGAGATTGTTAGAGCACTGCTCGGTCAAACTCGCATGCGTTGCTATCTCAAGCATGTTTGTCAATGTTAGTGATCAAAACTATAAGTCTTGATTTCTAGCCTATTTATAGATGTCTCGGACTAGGACATATATAGTGTAGTTGAGCTTAGATTTCACATAGTTCATCATTTGAAGACGAAGAACTACTAAGGGAAGCTTGTGGAACTTCTTCGACAAAAGGTATGTGGAGACTTGAACTCAATCTATCACTTGGAAAGTATATTTATATTATCTCTTATATTGAGACATAAGTCGTGTTAAGATATAGTTTTCTCTATACACATTTGGGATTTCGAGCTGAGTATATCTCGCTTACATATTTCTCGAAATATGTGTTGGTAAGCTTTCGCTTCGACCAAGTTCATCTTATATCATGAGAAAATTTCCGAGTAACATCTTACATGGTTTGTGTGATACAATCATTTGATGTAGGCTTGGAATGTTTCGATAATGATTATTTCAATATCTTGAAAATTACTTTGATGTTAATAGTCTGTGAAAACGGCTATTATTATTATAGAAGAATGTTTCAATGATTGAAATAAAGAGTTTAGAATCTTGTAACCATCTTTGGATATAAGCATAGTGTGTTCGCACATTAGTGTATAAGTCCAAAACCGGGAGCCTAAAGTATGCATACTTGTGTGTATACAAAAAGGTTGTAGGAGACTTGGTAAGTACGCATACTTGCGGAAGTTCACGTCCGTGAATTTCTGCTGAGTTTGAAAACCAAAACCAAACTCATCCGGTTACCTAAAGTGTGCGTACCCGTATGCGTACTGGCGGAAAGTTCACGTCCGTGAATTTCTGCTGAGTTTGAAAACTAAAACAAACTCAAATCCGGTTACTTAAGTACGCATATCTGTACGCATACTTAAGTGTGTTACTTTTCTAAAATCGGTTATATGTGAACCTAAACATTTATCAATAAGGAATGCAATCTTTGCGAACCGTGGCTATAATTTTCATGTATCGATTCAAGTGAATCAAACCGATTTTTCTTCAATTGTGTTCTTGTATAATCCATGAGAATATAGCAATTGAACAACTCTTTAACTAGTTTCACTTGAGTCATTTGAACTAGTTATGGTTAAGATGAATAAGGTTGATATGAGAGTAATCATATGGCTAAACTCGGTTAACTATTTGTGAACCAACATGGTGCACACGTTTCGGTACGGTTACATAAACCTAAATGAGGGTACATTTCATTTGTTTGTAACAAGCTAAGTTCGATCCAACGGTTGAAAGATATTAGCTTGGGAGAATCAGGTTTTTCATCTAACGGTGAATATTGAATGCTTTGTTACCAAGGTAACTTAGATTGCAAACCCTGATTTGAAAACTATATAAAAGAGAACTCTAGCAACTGGGAAACCTAATCCCCACACCTCCTGTGTGTTACTAGTTGCATAACTAGAGTCGATTCTCCTTTAACCTTAGGTTTCTTCTCGAGACCCTGTAGGTTAACGACTTAAAGACTTCATTAGGATTGTGAAGCCAGACCCAACTATTATCTTTGTAGTTACGTGATCTGATCTTTCTGTTTCTATCGTGTTGAGTACAATTGGAATAATTGGCTCGAGATTTTATATCTCCGATAGGCAAGATAGAAAAGTAATCACAAACACTTCATCTCATCGTTTGTGATTCTATAATATCTTCTTTCGCTAGTCGATTAATATTATTGTGAGGTGATTGATAGTTCTAGGCTGTTCTTCGGGAATATAAGTCCGGGTTATCGATTGGTTCATGTTCACCTTGATTTATCAAAAGACGGAACAAAAACTCTTAGGTATTTCTGTGGGAGACAGATTTATTCAATCCTATAGACTTTTATATGTGAGACAGATTTGTCTATCAAGTCTTCCACTTTGGATTGTAGTAACTCTTGGTTGTGAGTGAGATCAACTAAGGGAATTAATTGCGTAGTATCCTGCTGGGATCAGAGATGTAAGGAGCGCAACTGTACCTTGAATCAGTGTGAGATTGATTAGGGTTCAACTACAGTCCAGTCCAAAGTTAATTGGTAGTAGTCTAGTGTCTGTAGCGGCTTAATACAGTGTGGTGTTCAATCTGGACTAGGTCCCGAGGTTTTTCTGCATTTGCGGTTTCCTTGTTAACAAAATTTTGGTGTATGTGTTATTTCTTTTCCGCATTATATTTTGTTATATAATTGAAATATCACAGGTTGTGCGTTAAGATCAATCAATTAGAATATCCAAATTTTGGTCGTTGATTTACATTGATTGACACTTGAACATTGGTCTTTGGTACCGTTCAAGAAACTCCTCTTATATTCAATCAGGCTCGCAGATATCTATTTGCTGATTGCAGATTGGATTAAGAGTTAGAGATATTAAACTCTTTGATATACTTTAATCTAGATTGAGTCTGACTGTCAAGTTGATTCTCTAGAAAGTGTATTGGAGTAAGTCCTCTCAGATTGCCAAACGAATTGTTGGGTGTGGTTGTTAGACCCCCGTATTTTCAACATATATATAATAAGGAATGCAATCTTTTGCAAACCGTGGCTATAATGTTCATGAATTGATTCGAGTGAATCAAAATCGATTTTGCTTCAATTGTGTCTTGTATACTTCTATGAGAATGTAAACAATTGAACAACTCTGAAACTAGTTTCATTTGAGTCATTTGAACTAGTTATGGTTAAGATGAATATGGTTGATATGGAAATGTTCATATGGCTAACTTCGGTTAACTATTGTTGAGCCAACAAAGGTGTACGAGTTTAGGTACGATTACTCATATCCAAATGAAGTCACTTTTCATTTGTGTGTAACAAGCTTAGTTCGATCTAACGGTTGAAAGATATTCGCTTAAGTCTAATCAAGTTTTCATCTAACGGTGAATATTGAATGCTTTGTTACCAAGGTAACATTGATTGCAAACCCTGATTTGAAGACTATATAAGGGAGAACTCTAGCAACTGGGAAACCTAATCCCCACACCTCTTGTTGCGACTAGAGTCGATTCTCCTTTAACCTTAGGTTTTACTAAAACCCAATAGGTTAACGACTTGAAGACTTCATTGGGATTGTGAAGCCATACCAAATTATTTTCTCTGTAGTTGTGTGTTCTGATCTTGTTGTTTTCTATCGTGATTGAGTACTATCTTCTATAAGATTTGCTCGAGATTTAATCTCCAATAAGCAAGATAAAAAGTAGTCACAAACATCTTCGTCTCATCGTTTGTGATTCCACAATATCTTGTTTCGCTACCATACGATTAAGATTATTGTGAGGTGATTGATATTTCTAGGCTGTTCTTCGGGAATATAAGTCCGGTATATCAATTGGTTCATGTTCACCTTCATTTATCAAAAGATGGAACAAAACTTATAGCTATATCTGTGGAAGACAAATTTATCTATTCAAAGACTTTTTTGTGTGAGACAAATTGGTTTATCAAGTCTTCGACTTTGGGTTGTAGCAACTCTTAGTTGTGGGTGAGATCAGCTAAGGGAATCAAGTGCGCAGAATCCGGCATGGTTCTAGAGGCGTAAGGAACGCGACTGTAGCTTGATCAGTATGAGATTGGTTAAGGCTCAACTACATTCCAGTCCGAAGTTATCTTGGAGTCGGCTAGTGTCTGTAGCGTCTTAATACAGTATGGTGTTCAAATCTGGACTAGGTCCCGGGTTTTTTTTTTTGAATTTGCGGTTTCCTCGTTAACAAAATTTCTAGTGTCTGTGTTATTTATTTTCTGCATTATATTTGTTATATAATTGAAATATCACAGGTTGTGCGTAAGTTCTATTAATTGTGAATCCAACCTTTGGTTGTCGATTAAATTGATTGACACTTGGATATTGGTTTTTGATATTGTCCAAGTTATTTCTTATATTCAATCGGGCTCGCAAATTCCTATTTGTTTGATTGCAGATTGAATTAAGAAATAAGAGATATAACTCTTTGATATACTTTTCTTAAGATTGAGTCTGACTGTCTAGTTGATTCTCTTGAAAGTATATTGGAGTTATTCCATAGAGATTGCTAAGCGAAATATTGGGTGTCGTTGTTAGACCCTCGCTGTTTCGATTGGTATCAGAGCAGGCAAACACGTTTAATACCTTATAAGTCTGTGTTTGTAGCGATCTGACTCTATGAACGGTAAAGTCTCGATAAACGCTTCACCAGGATTTAAATCTGATCTTAGAGAAAGTTCTGAAGAGCTGGATGAACAAATCCGGATCAATTCTGATCTTATTGCGGAAATTGTAAAGTATAAGGATTTGAAGTCTGTCAAAGTTCCTTCAATGGATTTAAATAACTCCTTTAATTCTTTTTTGAAGAATCGTCGCAAGTCAGGGGATAAGCAAGGTTTAGGATTTGTGAAAAGACGAGGGTACCCAAATACACCACAATCTTTTATTTTGATCACAACTTATACAAGACCCACTGTGTATAAACCTCTTGGAGCAACAATCACTCAAGGAATATTTCAACACAGTGTCCACTTGATATAAGGTTAGTCTGAACTGGTCTAACACGTGAATTAAATATCAAAGGCAAGTGGAGAAAACCAATACACTTTATGTGATCGTCTATGGATATGGAATCGAGACAATACAACAACAAAGTGATCACTTGATAAAAGGTACGGTAATGACCGAAACCAATGGGATCAATATCAAGTGCCTTGTTAACGTACAAAGTGCAATTTACTTTAATTATAATATAACAATTATAATGCGGAAATTAAAAGTAAATGGCACAACAAGTTTTTGTTAACGAGGAAACCGCAAATGCAGAAAAACCCCGGGACCTTGTCCATAATTGAATACTCTCAGGATTAAGACACTATACAAAATATAAACCAACTTCGTATAGTTCACCTAGTTCCGTCTGTATCCCTGCGCCACCAACTTGCAATAAGTCATGCACTTGGAACAATTCCTTTGGTTCGTATTCCAAACAGTAAAGGAACAACAAATCTGTTCGGTAACAACTCAAGGATAAACCGATTATAGTTGGATCCCCAGCCGATCAAGTTTTGTGCACACCAAAGATTATGAACCCAAATCAGAAATCTTCAAATCTTTTTCGTCTTCAAATCTTCTTAGATCTTCAATAAACACCTGCACACAATCAACTTGATTCTCTTGTGATCAATCACACATAGAACAGAGTCTGTTAACAATGTATTATCACAAGACGTCTTTAGATCTACAAACAGTCTAAAGATCCCCGTCGAAACTTCGATTTAGTTTGAGTGAATCTTATATCAGAAGAGAAGATTCTCAAGCATAAACAAACTAGGTGCTAGCAAAGTTCGACAACCGTTAGTCAATCAAATCAATCGAAAACTAATAATAAACTGCAATTATCTAGTTTCCCACCAACGGTACTCGTAGAGCTTCCCAATCCCAAAGAAGTCTTTAAAACGAGCGGTCGTAAGAGATTTCGCCTACTTAGGTTACTTTCCTCTCCAAATAGACGGCTCCACCAGTAACAACACAACAAGGTAGTTTTGTTGGCTCTGAGGATTAGTTTGCTTGAAATGCAAACTTCAATATTTATAGACCAAGGAAGTTTGGACACCAAGGAATTTCCAAAACCGAAAATATTCTCAAGATATGCAATATATTTCCAAATTCGGTTTCCATAATTCCTGGAAATACTTTGTCCAATATTGACCGAAATCTCAGTAGAAAATCTCTAATTAGTAAATGCACATTACCAATTTCTATTTTTTAACGATATGCATTTTAATTGCTGGAAATTAAAAGCATATAAAACTAAAAACCTTAATTAAAAGATTCTCAATTTATTTCGATCCGGGATTATCATTTAGCTATTAAGGAATATCTTTGAACAATAAAAGATAAGCGTTAATGCACATGTTCAAAATGTGTCGACATCTTTACTTTGTAAATCCTTTTTCATATCTACAATCTGGGAACCGATTTGCCACACTTCCAAACAAGTTTAGAATTGGTTTATCTGAATTCCAAGACCTATGTGATTGATTATCCTATCAAATCACCAATCATGGGTTTCACGGTTCTACCAAAACAAGTTTCGGTTCTACCTCCATGTGAGTACTAGAATTAGTCACGCTAGTTACCAAAATTTGGTTGACTAGGTACTAGGATCGGTTCCCACATATATATGGTATCTAACTTGTGTTTGTTGCACATGTTCATAGGATCGGTTCCCCAATTACTAAAAACTTGTTGCACCTCTTACAAGGATCGATTCCCCTTTTGTGATCGGTTGCACCTCTTACTAGGATCGGTTCCCCAATGTCTAGAGTGGGTCATATCAATTACAACAAATCGATCATACCATCTCAGTGATTACTTAAGATCGGTTTCACTAATAAAAGTCATACCAATACAAAAGTCAGGCCTTGTGAATAGTTTTACCAAGAATATAAACAAGTCATGAGTGGTTATACTAAACACACATATTGGTAATCCAAAGATTAGCAATGAATAACAATACCAATAAGCCTAGCGATTTCCCTTTTGATTCACAAAACAAGTTTATGAATTGTACTTCCTTTAAACGAATGTAAAAACATTGTTTCCTAGGACGAAATCTTCACCCATACCCATACATAATCACAATAGCATTCATAAGATTATGTCGATGTCTTATATACGAAGTTCAAAAGATAAGCGTTATACTTCGTATTGTACTCCTTAATACTATGTCTAACTAGAGTATAATCATTCAAAGCTTCGCAGTTATGTTTTCAATATGCACGGCTTGAAAGATACGTAAGGGAATGAAACAGTTCAAATCAAACATTACTAACCTCAAGTGGAAGGATGATGTCGTCGTTGTAGCTCCTTACTTCTTCACATTCTTAAAGTCTTCACGTAATACTTGTAATGTCTCATATCCTAATACTTTCAAGCTAACCTATACGAAGTTGACTCTAGTAAATAATCAAGCGACTCTTTAAATGAGTTTTGGTTCACTAAAATATGAGAACCAAACTTGACATACCAACGCTTGGTGGGTTCAACCGAGCAATGCTCTAACACTTTGTGAAACCTGATGGGACTCTGAACCACTCGGATGAGATTAAAGATGTTGGTACATGTATGTTCTATGATTCTCACAATCATTTTCAACTTATGGTTTGTGTGGCTTTTTGATTTAGCGGGATTAAGTTCTAGCCCATGTTGGTAGGCTTTATCAAAGGATCATAAGGTGTTCCGATTGAAACTCATATGTGAAAAAGTCACAATATGTTGAAATGATTTGTGTTTAACATAAAAGCATATGTGTTTCGGGTTTTCAACTTTTGCTATTGGCACGCATTAGTTAAAACCGATTCAACCTTTCTCTAGTAAAGGTTGCTTTTGTTGTTGTTATTTTCTTCTTGCGAGAGGATGACAACACAATGGGGGAGAGTTCTAACTTGAACTTGCGCTAATGATATATCTTTCCGGGGAGAAGAGGATGCGGAATATGAGGTAACAAATTTGTTAGTTAATAGTTTTCCCGTTTAAGAAAAGCTTGAGTTTATTACATATATTTTGCTTTTGCTTAACAGAATTCGGTACAATTGATGTTTATTCCATTATGTGTGTATGGATATGTGTGTGTGTGTGTGTGTGTGTGTGTGATTCAATTGTTTCCGGTTAAGAAAAACTGGTTTGATATCTTTCTTTATTGTTTGGCATCAATTGTTTTAGACTTAACGAAATTTCGGTGCAATTGCGGTACTTTAATGTCTATGTTTGTTTCAATTGCTTCCGGTTAAGAGAAATAATTGTGCAAGTCAATTTATTTGGTTTGTATGTATTGTTTATGGCTTAACAAAATACGGGATCATTTGTTTAGTCAAATTCGATTCCGGATAAGATAAACTAAGTTAATTCTGATCTTAGTTAGACTTATCAAAGTAAAGGATTCGGTTATTCAAGTCTAATCGAATGCCTTGACAAGAAATATTAGTTAACTAACCTAGTACTTGTCTTGTCTAAAGTGTAAGGTCTAAGTTATTGTCTGAATAATTAGAGCCTGATGAGAAAAATAAAGTTAATTATGATCTTTATTTTGGTCTTATCGAAATAAGCGATTGTATTTGTGCAATTTGTTTAGCAAGGGAACTAAGTTTCTTAGTCAATTTGTTAAACTATTAGGGAAAATTGCTTTGGGCAATTGTTTCCTTGATAACATATTAAAACCAAATTACTTGTAGTTTCGGTTTTGATATTGGTTATCTAAAATGGTATGTGAAACCTTCGTGCTTAACTCTTATAGGTTGTACAATTCTTTTAGATTTGTAAGACCCTTTCGGTTTTGGTATTTGCTCGGACCTTTGTCATTTGTGACAAAAAGGGGGAGAAATATATGGAGTAAACTAGAGATTTGTTGTCACTTAGGAAAGGACAATTGTGCTTAAACGTTAATATCTAACGAAAGAGTAAAGCACTGACTACGGGGGAGAAACATATCATATGATGATTGCAGTTATTTGGACTACATAAGGGAAATAACAAAGATGTGCGGATTTAAAATCTACCTATCTTACCTTTTAGGGGAGTATTAGCTTTGTTATTTAAATGTCAACAACGACATTTATGGATTGAATATATGCAGGTTTTTTGTGTTGTTGAAACTTTGAATCAAGCGTATGTATAATGAATTTTGTAATTTGTTTATCCATATGTATTAAGAGTTTTGTCACTAAAATTGACAAAGGGGGGAGATTGTTAGATAATAGCTTGGTTGAACCCACCAAGCGTTGGTATGTCAAGTTTGGTTGTCATATTTTAGTGAATCAAAACTCAATTAAAGAGTCGCTTGATTATATACTAGAGACAACTTCGTATAGGTTAGGCTAGAAAGATTAGGATTATGAGACATACAAGTATTACTCGAAGACTTGAAGAATGTGAAGAAGTAACAAGCTACATCGACTACATCATCCTTCCTCTTGAGGTTAGTAATATTGTGACTTGAACTGTTTCATTCCTAACGTATCTTTCAATTCGTGCTATATTGAAAACATAACTGCGAAGCTGTGAATGATTATACTCTAGTAGACATAGTGTTAAGGAATTAGAAAAAGAAGTATAACGCTTATATTTTGAACTTCGTATATAAGACATCGACATAATCGTTTGAATGCTATTATGATTATGTGTATGGGTAAAGGTGGAGATTTCATCCTCGGAAACAATGTTTACATTTGTTTAAAGGATGTACATTCATGAACTTGTTTTATGAATCGAAAGGGAAATCACTAGGCTTATTGGTATTGTTATTCATTGCATATCTTTGGATTACCAATATGTGTGAGTTAGTAGAACCAATCATAACTTGTTATGTATCTTGGTAAAACTAGTCACAACGCCTGACTTATGTATTGGTATGACTTTTATTAGTGTAACCGATCCTAAGCAATCACCTTAGATGGTATGATCGATATTTGTAATTGGTGTAACCGATCCTAGTAATTGGTGTGACCAATCACAAAAGAGTTGTGTAATCGATCCTTGTAATTGGCGCAACCAGTCCTGGTAATTGGTGTAACCGATCACAAGTAATACCATGAGAATATGGTAACTGGTCCTGGTAATTGACGTAACTGATCCTGGTAACTGATGTAACCGGTCCCAGTAACCATATTAAGGTAGAACCGATCTTTGTGTTTGGTAGAACCGTAAACCCATGATTAGTGTATCGATATTTGATTAATCACATAGTTCTTGGAATTCAGATGAACCAATTCTAAACTTGTTTGGAAGTGTGGTATAATCGGTTCCAAGATTGTAAATATGAAAAAGGATTTACAAAGAAAAAGATGTCGACATACTTTGAACATATTCAGTAACTCTTATCTTTTATTGTTCAAAGATATTCCTTAATAACTCAAGGAGATCCCGGACCGATATAAATTGAGAATTTTTTAATTAAGGTTGTCAATTTTATATGCTTTTAATTACCAGCAATTAAATGCATATCTCTGGAAAATAAAAATTGGTAATGTGCATTTACTAATTGGAGATTTTCTAGTGAGATTTCGGTAATATTGGACAGAGCATTTCCAGGAATTATGAAAACCGATTTTGGGCATTTATTGCATATCTTAAGAATATTTCGGTTTTGGAAATTCCTTGGTGTTCAAACATCCTTGGTCTATAAATACCCAAGTTTGCATTTCGAGCAAACTATCCTAAGAGCCAGTAAAACTACCTTGTTGTGTTGTTACTGGTGGAGCCGTCTATTCGGAGAGGAAAGTACCCTAATTAGGCGAAATCTCTTACGACCACTCGGTTAAAGACTTCTGTGGGATCAAGAATCTCTACGAGTACCGTTGGTGGGAAACTAGATAATTGTAGTATTATTAGTTTTCGATTTGATTTGATTGACTAACGGTTGTTGAACTTTGATTGCACCTAGTTTGTTTATTCTTGAGAATCTTCTCTTCTGATATAAGATTCATTCAAACTAGATCGAAGTGTTGACGGGATCTTTAGAACTGTTTGTAGATCTAAAGACGTCTTGTGATAATCCATTGTTAACAGACTTCGTTTTGTGCGTGATTGATCAAAAGAGATTCAAGTTGTGGTGTGCAGGTGTTTATTGAAGATTAAAAAATATTTGAAGACAAAGAAGATTTCTTATTGGTTTCATATCTTTGGTGTGCACAAAACTTGATCGGCTGGGATCCAACTATAATCTGTTTATCCTTGATATATTTGATTGATTAGTTGCGTAGATCGGCATCACTAGATAGTATCTTGGTAGATTCTATATTTGATTGCAAAATCTAAAATCTGCTACTTTGGTAGTTGTTGGATAGATAGATCTAAACCCGACAAAGGAGTTTATTGGATTAAACAGAAGAGCCTTTGTCTAACTCATATCACTGAGATTGAATAGAGTTGTTACCGAACAGATTTGTTGTTTCTTTACTGTCGGAAGCACGAGGATACTGAAGAAACTAGGTAAACTATAGGTTTAGTTGCTTGGTCTCAACTCTACGAAGTTGGTTTGATTTTGTATAGCGGATTAATTATGAGAGTATTCAATTCTGGACTAGATCCCGGGGTTTTTCTGTGTTTGCGATTTCCTCGTTAACAAAATCTTGTTGTGTCATTTACTTTTTTTTTCCGCAATTATAATTGTTTTTATTAGAATTTAAAGTAAACTACACAAACGTTAACTCCGTATTACTTGATAGTGATCCTATAGAGTTTGGTTAAGTCCGAACCTATTATTAAGTAATCACACTTTGATTGTTATATTGTCTCGATCTCGTATCCAATAGACGATCACACAAAGTGTGAATACCGATTTGTTGTATTGTCTCGACTCAGTCCATAAACAATCACTTTCGGTAAGAGGACTTATAGGTAGAAAAGTTTAATATTATGGTATATTTGGGTACCCTCATTGATAGACGCATTTATGTGTCTAATTTGTCCTCAATGTTTCGTATTGTTAGTACTCGTTTTTGTCCTTATTATAGTGTTTTGTGTGTTTGTAGGTATTTTTGAGAAATAAACATTTTTGGAAAAATCGGCTCGAAAAATTATGCGGAGCACCCCGGAGGACATGTGCTATGCGGACTCTCATTTCGGTTAAGGGGCACCTCAATTACTAAGGGGCACCTCAGTCAAGGCATCCTCTATTCACACCCCCATATCTGTTAGGGGGAGGTCATCTTCTTCTTTTCAAAACTAAAAAAATGGCGGGAAATTGTGGCAGTCACCTGGGAGATTTTTGGGACGAGAATTGGTGATGATTTAGCGTGACTAAATAGCTGAAATTGCATGGGATAACGTGATTTATCATAACAGGGGTATTATGGTTGCTCTCTTCAATCAGAATTGATTGTAATCTCGTGTGGAAGAAAACAGAGGAGTAAATGGAAAACTCGGGTTTCTTTGTGGATGAAACGTGGAAACTTAATCCCTGCACGAGTATACAGCATTCTAACCTTTTCTGGAGCGTGTAGGAGTGTGTTTGAAGCTAATCAAAGCTCGGAGGGGATTAAAAAAGGATAAGAAAATATCCCCGGGATATTTTCCTTAATGCCGAATAATGGAAAAATATTTGAAGTTATGGAGGAGATTTATGGAGCATGAGAGGCTTTATAAGGTGTTGAGGAGTATTAGAGCGGGGATGGAGAGTTAGAGAGAGTTTGGAGCAACCAAAGAGCCGGAAAATCGAGTTACACAATTTCTCTCTGCTGCCGCTATTGAAGAACACGAAGAACATCAACGCACGAGGAACCATCGTTGTTCTACAAAGTGACAACGACACTTCGGCGTGGGTCGCAATACGGAGGCGTACTTAAAAGCGAAGAACGGTTTTAACCTTCTTTGTAACAGTGTTTGCAACACTTATAATCGTTGCAAACACCCGATTTTATCATTTTCTCCATTTCATCATTTGTACACCTCCTTTGAGCAATAAAAATGGATTTTGAGCGTGTTTCCAACATGATGAGCTAAAACTAATCTCCGGGGCGAGGGAGGAAGCCATTCTTCCAAAAGTTATGTGGTAAAATTTATTTATGCAATTCTTTTATGATTATTTGCACCGAATGAAAATTGAGTAAATGATTTTTATTAATTAGTTGTGTTTTCTCTTGATGAAGTATGCTTAGTTTAGGACTTTTGATACTTCATGCTTGCGATTAACAATTAATGTTTTGAAAATCTAATTTAGGCAATGATTAGAATCACAGTTTCTTTTGATTGGACTTATATTGTCTAGAATTGCATGATAAACTTTAACATTAAATCACATGAATTTTGGTAAATGGTGAAATCCTAAACCCCGGTCTCTCCATAATTTTCACAAACTTTATATTGAGTTTGTTATATTTTTGCTTTAAAAATTAAGTCTAAAAATCTGCTTTCACAAGTCTCAACGAACCTATTACTACAACATCATTGAAAATAACCATCAATTTTTGGCGCCGCTGCCGGGGACATTCGGACATTCCTTATTTTTTAGACATCGTTGTAGTCGACTTGGACATTTGGACATTTGGACATTCGGACATTCCTTATTTTTTTTAAACCCTACGGAAGGGTAGTATTAAATATCAAACTGTTTGCAGAGAAGGACGGTGATTACGATATCACCTCGGCCCCTCGGGTTCGTACATGACATAGGAGTCGTGGCCCGAGTCGACTACAACGGTTCATCCCCCGTCTGCACGGAGGTAAGTTTGTCGAAACACTCGCGAATCCCCTGCCAGCGAGTTACTGTCTTCCTTCGTGTGAATATATGTTGAGGACTTGAAAACGGCTGTTTTTAATTTCCTAGTAAAGGGCAAGGACTGGCCATACAAGATAAGAGTTCGGATTTCATCACCGTTCTCTTCTTGCCCGCCTTAGGAAAACGAAACCAAACACGAACCTAAGCCTAAAATTTTGACTAGAACGAGACCAATAGGGTAACGAGCTTAATAGGAAAGTCGCTCGAAAAATATTGGTTACTCTTTTAGCATACTTCGAAGTTCATGATGGTTTATGTGAAGTTGAATGCGTGACTGCGCCGCCTTGCAATAGCGGTGAGGCCTTGGGTATCAAAGCTCCACTGAGCTTCCCTCGCCTTGATTCAACTTACTTTAACTCGGATTGATCCATAGGGGTTTGCTCAGATTGTAACGAATTCCCTTTCGAACGATTAGAAGTTGGTCTAGAAAACAATCTAAGTGGAGCCATCATGCTTTTTGTTTGCTAGATATCATTAGGTTTGTTGTGGTGGAGTCAGCCTTGTTTGTGTTTGCATAGAACTTCCTTCCTTTTAGGATTTTTCTTTTCTTTTGTTTTTCTAGTGTATGCCCGAGGTCATTAGAGAACGGGCTTGGAAAAGAGACAATCTAGGTCGATTGATTAGTGAAAAACCTAGTAATTCTTCTTGCGGAAGCGAGGAGCTCAAGACTCTTCTTTTGAGAGCCCCGTTTTGGAAACTTCAGCTTTGAGAATCTGTCTCTTTGTGAGGAAAGTACCCTAGTACTTCAAATTGTGCAACGATGGCTACTTTGAAAGATTACATGTTCCCAACTAGGACCAACCGAGCTTCGTGTATTAAATTTCCAGCCAATACGGCTAATTTCGAGATAAAACCTAGTCTTCTTCAGATGATCCCTATATTCTTAGGAAAAGATGATGAGAACCCTTATTTTCATATTAGGGACTTTGAGGAAATTTGCGGGACAGCTTAGAATAAAAGACCTTATCGATGAAGTCTTGAAACTTAAGATGTTTCCCTTTTCCTTGAGAGATAAATCCAAGACCTGGCTGAACAACCTACCATCTGGATCCATTGAAACATGGCAGGAAATGATCGCAGCTTTCTATATGAAATTCTACCCTAAGCATAAAACTGCAGCTGTTAAGGCAGGAAATTAGTGCTAGTGTGCAACAAGAGGGAGAGTCTCTTTATAGGTTTTTAGAGAGATTCAATGATCTCCTATCCCAGTGTCCTCACCATGGATTTGATAAGATGAAACTTGTGGAGATTATTTATAATGGTTTAGACTATTCGACTAAATCCATGGTCGAGTCTATGTGTGCCTCAATTCACAAATAAAACTGCGATGATGCTTTTACCTTCTTAGGAACTATCGCTGAAAAAATCCCAACAAAGGGGAGCCTTGTGTTGAACCCCTAAAAGACTCTTGGTCAATAGAAATGGCACCAATGTGGTAGATACAAGTTTCGAGTCGATGTTAAGTTTTCGCTTTGTCTAGAAGGTTAGAAGCTTTGGAAATGGGTCACTAAAAATAGGTCCCTTGTTGAACCTAATAGAGCCTCTCAAGTCTCTAGTTGTGGAATAGAGCCCGATAACTCATTTTGGGAAGGTCATGTTAGTGAAGAACAAGCCCATGTTGTCTATAACAACGCTAGGTTTGAGAACCGTCAAAAGTTTGACCCATACTCAGAGACCTACAACCCTGGTTGGGGAAACCATCCTAATTTTTCTTGGTCTAAGGGCCAGAATCAAGGACAGTCTAGTAATTCTCAGCCTCCCCTGGTTTTGGTTATACTCGTAACCCTTCGTGTCAAACCCAGGTTTGTAACACTTCGAGAAAAAGATCTCTACCTTAGAATAAGCTCTTACTATGTTAGTAAAGAACCATGATATGTTATCACCAACCACCTTAGCTTTCAACAAGAAACCAGGGCAGAACCATAAGGATAATTCCCGGACTCTTGCTAAATTAGAACTTCAAGTCGGCCAAATAGCTAAGTATTTAAGTGAGAGAGAAGAAGGTAAGTTTCCTAGTCAATCTCAACCCAATCCTAGGGGGTCCATCAAATATCCGTAGTTGGTGAGGAATCATCAAACCATGTGAACTCGATAAAAACCCTTAGGAGCGGTAAAACGGTAGACAATAAGGTAGCCATGCCTAGTGGACATACTTTAGTTCCACCTTCTACGTCCCAAGAGGAACCCGTAGCCGAGGAAACCGAAACAATCCCCAAGGAGTCCCAAGAAATTCTCGTTAGGACTACCTTTGTGCCTAGAGCCCCATATCCGCAGCTGTTATCCCCAACAAAGAAGGAGTCGACATTCAACGAGATATTGGAAACATTTAAACAAGTGAACATCAATATTCCGTTATTAGAAGCAATTAGGCATATGCCTCGCTATGCCAAGTTCCTTAAAGATCTTTGTACACGAAAGCGTAAGCTTAATGTCCAAAAGAAAGCCTTTTAGTTTGGTCAAGTAAGTTCCATTCTTCTCAACCAAACACCTCCTAAGTATAAGGACCCCGGATGCCCCACCATATCTTGTGCGATTGGTAATCACATGGTCGATAAAGCTTTACTTGACTTAGGAGCTAGTGTTAACTTACTCCCGTATCATGTATACACCCACTTTGGTCATGGTAAGTTGAAATCGACCAAAATAACACTTCAGCTTAGGCGATAGGTCTCACAAAGTTCCTCGTGGTGTCATAGAGGATGTTCGATTGAGGTTGATAAGTTTATTTATCCAAAGGGATTTCGTTGTTCTAGACACCCAACCTGTTCAGGACCCAAGTGCTCAAATCCCGCGATTCTAGGTCGCCCATTTTTAGCCACAACTAACGCCGTCATCAATCGTAGGACTCGGGCTTATGAACATATCCTTTGGTAATATGACCCCGAACTAAATGTCTTTAATGTTACTAGACAACCTTTGAGATAGATGATTTAGAAGTGGTGAACATGATTAGCACTTTAGTTCCTGATCCTTTAGCCTGCACTATGTTTGATAATCCATTATTTGATGAACCTTTTAGTGCCTCGGAGGAGGTAACCATGACGAACACCTTAGTTGATGAGCCTATATTAGAGATTTTCTTTGATAATCCCTTATATGATGATGTTGTTCGTTTAGATGACCCGTCTCCCAAAGAAGCTAGTTATTGTGCTGACTTTATGGACCCTAAAATCCATCCCATAGATTTTGGTCCATCTGAGGATATTGTTCACCCTAAGTTTGGGGGTAATGATGACTCTAGTGATCGTCTTGTATCCCTAATTGAAGTCCCTAACTTGGGACTCGAGCTTTGTGCGTATGAGATATTACTCGAGTCTATTCAGACTCAGCAACCCGATCCTCCTGATACTGTCCAGAGGTAACCTGTGTATTAGAGACCCGTCTTTCGGATGAATCTATTTATCAAGATACACATATGGAGCTCAATTATGCTACCCAGATGAACCTAGTTGTCTTGACAGAAACCTTAGACGAGGATGTGCTCCTTCTATTCATTTTTCTGAACCAGTGCAGTTGTCTGATATTGGTGTTAGCCCTATTTGGTCTTATGGACCCACAACTATTTCGGCTATTGGTGTATGACTTTGGAAGGTGAAGATCCTTTTTGAGGTATTTGATGTCTGGCTGAAGACTTTAAACTTAGCACTCCTTGGGAGGTACCCCTTGCTCATGCAACACGGTAATATTTTTCCTCATTTCCTTCTAGCGGTAACGGTTTCTCCTTGTTCATGTTTTCAATTTCATATTTAGAACATTGAGGACAATGTTAGATTTAAGTTTGGGGTATGGGAAAACTTTTTAGTTGCAATAAATAAACTCCATGAGCCTAGAAATTTGTGTTTATTAAGGTCGGCACTAACCAATCTAAGTGGATGGAAGCATTTTGGTTGTAGGAGTTGAGGAACCAATCTGATTAGATGGAAACATCTAAAGAGTTTATTCATAAAAGCACAGAGCTCAGGTGTTAGAAAAGAAAACATGATAGTTTCGCCATATCCTCGTAATGGAAACATCGAAAGAATCCTGATCACTTCTTTTTCTTTTTCTTTTTACCATTGCTAGGGTGAAATAGAGTGACTGAGATACCAAAAAAAAAAAAAAAAAAAAAACGAAAAAATTAAGACCAGACCACTAGACCAACCTAATAAATACAATAAAGTCGATCACTGGTACCCTTGTATATGCCAGCTGAGTTGACCTAGAGTTAGGATTATCGACCACCGGTTCCCTTGTATATGCCAAGTGTGTTGATATTAGTCCAGCATCAAGATCTCACCCATTAGGATAGGTTCACCTTAGTAAACATCATCTACATTTTTCTCTACATCCATCTTCGTAATCTTTCCATATGATTGGTTGACTCCGGTTTATGATGTCCAAAACTATCCGAGTAGAGCTCACACTTTATATGAATTTTAGTATGCTTGAGTGCAAACTCGTGTATAGCAATTGGAATTTCGCATCGGGGTACTTCCTCCCGTAGTCAATAAGTATGCCAACCAAGGAGATTCTTTAGTGCCTTCCAAGGTTCTCGCGTAGATATCTAGGGTCCTGAGTAAAGGTTTTGTGGGTACACCTCTCGTAAACCCTCGGAGACAACACTCCGCCACTAGGGCCACCTAGGGGTTCAAATGATTTTTATTTTCTTAAATAAATTTGCTCGAGGACTAGCAAATAATAAGTTTGGGGGTATTTGATAGACGCATTTATGTGTCTAATTTGTCCTCAATGTTTCGTATTGTTAGTACTCGTTTTTGTCCTTATTATAGTGTTTTGTGTGTTTGTAGGTATTTTTGAGAAATAAACATTTTTGGAAAAATCGGCTCGAAAAATTATGCGGAGAACCCCCGGAGGACATGTGCTATGCGGACTCTCATTTCGGTTAAGGGGCACCTCAATTACTAAGGGGCACCTCAGTCAAGGCATCCTCTATTCACACCCCCATATCTGTTAGGGGGAGGTCATCTTCTTCTTTTCAAAACTAAAAAATGGCGGGAAATTGTGGCAGTCACCTGGGAGATTTTTGGGACGAGAATTGGTGATGATTTAGCGTGACTAAATAGCTGAAATTGCATGGGATAACGTGATTTATCATAACAGGGGTATTATGGTTGCTCTCTTCAATCAGAATTGATTGTAATCTCGTGTGGAAGAAAACAGAGGAGTAAATGGAAAACTCGGGTTTCTTTGTGGATGAAACGTGGAAACTTAATCCCTGCACGAGTATACAGCATTCTAACCTTTTCTGGAGCGTGTAGGAGTGTGTTTGAAGCTAATCAAAGCTCGGAGGGGATTAAAAAAGGATAAGAAAATATCCCCGGGATATTTTCCTTAATGCCGAATAATGGAAAAATATTTGAAGTTATGGAGGAGATTTATGGAGCATGAGAGGCTTTATAAGGTGTTGAGGAGTATTAGAGCGGGGGATGGAGAGTTAGAGAGAGTTTGGAGCAACCACAGAGCCAGAAAAATCGAGTTACACAATTTCTCTCTACGTCGCCGCCATTGAAGAACACGAAGAACATCAACGCACGTGGAACCATCGTTGTTCTACAAAGTGACAACGACACTTCGGCGTGGGTCGGAATACGGAGGCGAGACTTAAAAGCGAGAACGGTTTTAACCTTCTTTGTAACAGTGTTTGCAACACTTATAATCGTTGCAAACACCCGATTTTATCATTTTCTCCATTTCATCATTTGTACACCTCCTTTGAGCAATAAAAATGGATTTTGAGCGTGTTTCCAACATGATGAGCTAAACCTAATCTCCGGGGCGAGGGAGGAAGCCATTCTTCCAAAAGTTATGTGGTAAAATTTATTTATGCAATTCTTTTATGATTATTTGCACCGAATGAAAATTGAGTAAATGATTTTTATTAATTAGTTGTGTTTTCTCTTGATGAAGTATGCTTAGTTTAGGACTTTTGATACTTCATGCTTGCGATTAACAATTAATGTTTTGAAAATCTAATTTAGGCAATGATTAGAATCACAGTTTCTTTTGATTGGACTTATATTGTCTAGAATTGCATGATAAACTTTAACATTAAATCACATGAATTTTGGTAAATGGTGAAATCCTAAACCCCGGTCTCTCCATAATTTTCACAAACTTTATATTGAGTTTGTTATATTTTTGCTTTAAAAATTAAGTCTAAAAATCTGCTTTCACAAGTCTCAACGAACCTATTACTACAACATCATTGAAAATAACCATCACTCATCTTTTCAAGATGGGAGTTGTTGCTACATAAGCAAGAAGGGGACGATCAAACTCCCTGGCGTTCCTGAAATCCATGATGTAGTATACGTTAAAGGTATGACTGCAAACCTTCTTTCTATTAAAATCAAGAACTACTTCAGCATAAATCTCTTCATCATCCTCAATGTCTGAATAAGTATAAGGTGATTGAGAAGAGAGATCGTCAACTTCTACAAGAGTTCTTTTCTTCATCCATTTGGACTCGAAACCAATACCTTTATCAAGAAAACCTCTTGCAAAATCACAGGTGCGAGAAGGTGAAGACATTCTTGACAGAAAAGAAAATATCCTAGAGTACGCGTACGTGACTCAATAGGTTTGGTATTTAAATGGTTTCTTAGGGAAGGTAAACTTTAGGGTTTCTAAAGATAGTTCGTGACAAGTAAATGGGTACCCGTACGAACACCATTTGAACCCGAAAGGCAAACAAAAACTAAAGCCGTAATATAACCTTTTACAAGGTAAATAAGGACAGCGAAATTTCGCTACGTGAAGATATCCATTCACAATTTTGGCTCAATAAATTCTATATTTCTACGGAGAGAGACAAATTTAGAGCACAAGAGTAGCAGGCAACTTAGTTGCAAAAAAAACTTTTCAAGCAAAAAAAAAAAAAAAAAGAGATTCACGAGACACAAACAATACTTAGGTAAAGCTTATCTGTAGACAATAGTTTAGCTATGGACGATAAGAAAATAGAACAACTAAGCAGAATGCATTTTACTAAAGTATACCTGATCATATCTCACTCAACCAGGATTTTTGTGAGTGAGATTTCAACCTTGTGATCAATTAGCACAAGTATGAGCCCTAAGCTCATTAAATGAATGATGTTCACGGTTGAGTCTCTTTTTCCTTCCAATTCTAGGAGAGAATCCTTTTTGATGTGAAAATTTATCATAAAACTTGTTGTCATTAAAATATGAGACTAAGTTCGAATCCTTACCAGAAGAAGTTTGTATGTAGGATTTTGACAGCCTGTTGATAGGATCCTTGTATCCTTCAATTATCAGATTAAGGTTGTTCTTCATATCTCCACAATTGCTTCCATCAACAGGTACCTTTTCCACATCTTGAACATCATTCTTCACATTAGGTTGAGAAGAACCTTTCTGAAATCTCCTTGAGCGATTTGTATTAATGCTACAATTGGTTCGAACGTTCGATGACCATATGGAACCGACTTTACTGGAAGAATTCACGGGGTGAGTACTAAAACCAATAGGTTTAGACATCCGAATGTCAGTTACACCTTTGAGTATTAAATATAAGGTTGCTGAAGTCGACCAAAGTACTTGTCATTCAGCTTCGGTTTGCTCTTCCGTTGAACGTGTCCTTTTGAATTACAAAAAAAAAAACATTCTTTCTGATCACCGTAGTGATTAGAGTGTGTAGCATTAGAAACATCGTTAGAAGCTTTCTTCCTTCCATGAGACGTGGTAAATCCATGATTAGTGGAAGAACTTATCAAGAGGAAGGGTTTGCAGTTTAACTTCTGAAGCTGTTTTTATTTGAGAAACATGATTAAAATTAGTCACGTTTTCTAATATCACAGCAGAGTCAGGAGTATTTGGTATGACAGACTCCCCAGAATGACTTTTATCTTGAATAGAGAGATTACTCAATAGTTTTTCAATTTCACAGGCATCTTCCTTGAGTTTAGCCTCGAGTAAGGTTCGTGATGAACAAACTACAACATTTTCCTCACAAAGAACCCTTAGTTGGGAATCACGATATTTTATCATACCAACCATTATATTAACTTTGTGTTTCAGCCTGTTGATTTCAACTGCCCTGATTCTAACAAGTTTTAGAATCGCTGCACTCTTTCGGGCTGCTTCCCTTTCTACTTCAGAATCGGATTCGCCAGTAAGAAAATCAGGGTAACACATATCAATACTTGTATGTTTCGTAGGAACAGAATGTTCATCTATATGTGAGATTGACAAATCTTTCTCTTTAATAGATTTCATCGAAACAAAACTTTTGTCTCTGGTGATGCGTTTGTCAGAAATAGCACTACTGTCCATAGAGTCAGATCGCTACAAACACAGACTTATAAGGTCTTAAACGTGTTTGCCTGATCTGATACCAATTGAAAAAGCATGGGTCTAACAACCTCACCCAATATTTCTTTTAGCAATCTGTATGGACAAACTCCAATATAATTCCAAGAGAATCAACTAGACAGTCAGAATCAATCAATGGAAATATATCCAAGAGTTCTATCTCTGTTTCACAATGTAACCAACAAATCAAACAGATAGAAATCCGTGAGCCTGATTATTATGTGAAACAACTTGAACGGTACCAAAGATCAATGTTCAAGTGTCAATCAATTTGAAAAAGCGGGGGTACAACAACCACAACCAATATTTCGCTTAGCAATCTGTATGGACAAACTACAATATCCTTTCAAGAGAATCAACTAGACTCAATCTTAATAAAGTATATCAAAGAGTTTTATCTCTCTTTCTTGATTCAATTCTTTCTCAAGCAAATAGAAATCTGCAAGTATAATTGAATACAAGATAAATCACTTGAACGGTACCAAAGACCAATGTTCAAGGATCAATCAATTTCAATCAACAACCAAAGGTCGTATTTCCAAATGATTGATTCAAACGCACAACCTGGGATATTTCAATTATATAAAAAAATATAATGCAGAATAGAAATAACACAGACACCAGAATTTTTTTAACAAGGAAACCGCAAATGCAGAAAAACCCCGGGACCTAGTCCAGATTGAACACCACACTATATTAAGCCGCTACAAACACTAGCCTACTACAAACTTACTTCGGTCTGGACTGTAGTTGAACCCCAATCAATCTCACACTTATTCAAGGTATAGTTGCGCTCCTTACGTCTCTGATCCCAGTAGGATACTACGCACTTGATTCCCTTAGCAGATCTCACCCACAACTAAGAGTTGCTACGACCCAAAGTCGAAGACTTTAATAAACAAATCTGTATCACACAGAAAAGTCTACAGAATAGATAAATCTGTCTCCCACAGATAACCTACAAGTTTTGTTCCGTCTTTTGATAAATCAAGGTGAACAGGAACCAATTGATAACCCGGACTCTTATTCCCGAAGAACATCCTAGTATTATCAATCACCTCATAATAATCTTAATCGACGCGGCGAAAGAAGATATTGTGGAATCACAAACGATGAGACGAAGATGTTTGTGACTACTTTTCTATCTTGCCTATCGGAGATATAAATCTCAAGCCAATCGTTACGATTGTACTCAAAACGATAGAATCAGCAAGATCAGATCACACAACTACGAGAAATTAGTATCGATCTGGCTTCACAATCCCAATGAAGTCTTTAAGTCGTTAACCTGGTTTTCAAGAAGAAACCTAAGGTTAAAGGAGAATCGACTCTATCGAATACAACTAGTATCACACATGAGGTGTGGGGATTAGGTTTTCAGTTACTAGAGATCTCCCTTATATAGTCTTTCAAATCAGGGTTTGCAATCAATGTTAGCTCGGTAACAAAGCATTCAATATTCACCGTTAGATGAAAACCTGATTAGATTCAAGCTAATATCTTTTAACCGTTGGATCGAAAACTTAGCTTGTTACACACAAATGAAATATACTATTTTGGGTTTATGTAACCGTACCCAAACATGAACATTTGTTGGTTCAACAATAGTTAACCAAATGGTTAGCCATATGAGCACTTTCATATCAACCATGTTCTTCTTCACCATAACTAGTTCAAATGACTCAAATGAACTAGTTATAGAGTTGTTCAATTGCAAGGAAATCATATGTAACTACATAAGACACAATCGAAGCAAAAACGATTTGATTCACTCGAATCTTTTCATGAACTATATAGCCACGGTTTGCATTTTGCATTCCTTAGTAAATATAAATAAGTTCACAAACAATCGTCTTTAGATATAACCAACTTAAGTTCGCAGATTTAGTTCGCGAACTTAAGTTCCCGGAAGGAGTTCTCAAACTACAGTAGATTTTCTCGGGTCGAGCACTTCCGCCAGTTGGCGGACTGAGTTCACGGCTCTTGTTCCGGTTCTCTTGATCAACAAAGTTCGCAAACTTCGGTTCAAGGAAAAAAGACTTATACATGTATGTGTTGCCACACAATGCTTATATCCGTCATTGGTTATATGATCTAAACTATCATTTCAATCATTGAAACATTCTTAGAGGACATTTCGTCAAAGTAAGCAATTTTAAAAGTGATTGAAACGTGTCATGACTTTTGTCACTAGGTAAAGATGAACTTCGCCAAAGCAAAAAGCTTACCAACACATATTTCGAGAAATAGATAGGCGAGTTAAACTCGTCTCGAAATAGCAAATGTGTATAATCAAAGTCTATATGGAGAAACGCCTTTTGTCTCAAAATAGGAGATAGAGTAGATAGACTTTTGAGTGATAGATAAGTTCAAGTCTCCACATACCTTTTAGTCGATGAAGATCCACCAGTTAAATCACCTCAAATTAATCTTAATCGTATGGTAGCGAAACAAGATGTTTGTGACTACTTCTTATCTTGCCTATCGGAGATTAAATCTCGAGCAAATCTTAGAGAAGATAGTACTCAATACGATAGAAAATAGCAAGATCAGAACGCGCAACTACAGAGAAATAGTTGGGTATGGCTTCACAATCCCAATGGAGTCTTCTAGTCGTTAACCTACAAGGTTTTGGAAAAACCTAAGGTTTAAGGAGAATCGAATCTAGTCGTAACTAGTATTACACAGGAGGTGTGGGGATTAGGTTTCCCAGTTGCTAGAGTTTTTGTATTCCATATGTATTCCCAGTGACTTTCGTCACTAGGTGGGGGAGTCTTCTAGTCCTTCGTCTTGTATGATGATTGCCATGGAGTTCTTGAGCTCAACTACACTTTCTATCCTAATCCGAGACTTAGCTATAGTAGACTAGAAATCAAGACTTATAGTTTTGATCACTAACATTGACAAACATGCTTGAGATAGCAACGCATGCGAGTTCGACCGAGCAATGCTCTAACAATCTCCCCCCTTTGTCAATTTTAGTGACAAAACTATCAATACATATGGAATACAAAAAATAAATGAATTAAATTTTGTAGCTCCTATTCCACATGCCTAATCTTCAACATTACTCGAAATCTTCGTCACTTCCAAGTACTCCAATGATCCCAAAGGTTGTAAGTTCAACATCATCGTTGTTGAAAATCCGTAGCTATAACAACGAGAAAACAAGAGTTCTCAATCATTGTTATATAGTGTCATAGTATCATTATATAGTGTAGTTGCAGGAAATCCTACAACACATCCCTCAAAAGAATTCATAATAATCAACCCATCTTTAAGATCAACAATCACACTTTTTATTAATTGAGTTAAAGAATTTTACAAAGAGGAAATGAAATCAAGAATACAACTATTGTTCTAGACTTTCTCTCTCCTCAAAACTTTCTCTCCACTCTAAAAAGATTTCTCCCTCTCTTGAGCCCGCTCGGCTCTTTATATAGGATATTACATATTGGGTGACAGCTAAGCTGTCCTTTACTTTCGGATCTGGATTGCGACATTCTCGCAAGCATACAAATGTTAAATCTCGCAACGCTCCTAAATCTCACTAGGTCTTCACATCTTTCTCGTATTTAGGCTGTCGTCATCTGTTGTGTCATTTCTGTAATCATTCTGCGACATCTTCGCAGTGTGTTGTTCAAAGGTTTCGCAAAGGTATTGATATTGCGATATTCTGATCCTACATCTTGCATCTTCTCATGTCTTCTCTGCGAAGGGGAGAATGATATGAGAACTAATGTTTCAAATTTCCGCAACTGTCCATTTCTTTCCTTAAATTTTGTACCGACAAGATTCCATGAATTAAGCATAACCGCTTACACGTGTTAAATATTCCCCTATCCACCGGTACATTAAATGCTAACGGGTCATCACTTTCTTTTCTATTTAAGAAGAGATTTATCATAAAAATATTTTCTTTCTTTTACTTCATCTTCTTCATCTCCACATTCTCTGTAAATCTTTTTGTCGTCTGCAACTTTTTACAAATTCATCTTTCTCACTCTTTGTTCTTATGGAGCCATCAAGGTTTGTTGACTTTGCTGAAACTGATCTTTCTGAAATTGATCTCATCTACTAAAATTGTCTTATTTGATTTTGTTCATCTTCGTATAATTCCCATACTGTTTCTGTTTCAGCAAAAACACCTCTAGTACCAAGTTTACGGTTCTAAACCCTAATGTTCCCAAGAATTCTCAGCAAAAGGTCACCGTAAACAAAAGGAAGCCTGCGAATAGCAAGGTATTAAGAAACACTATTATTTTAATAACAATATTGTTGCCTATGTTTCTTATTTGAATTGTGATTCGCAGGGTGATGAAAATGTCGATAAGCCCCGCAAAAAACCTCGCCACCTTAAAAATGTTGAAACTTCTGTCCCATTTCCTATGTTTAAGCCTTCAACATTTCCTACGATATCTTCGCAAGCTGACTCCTTCCTTCCTGTTCATGAAGGTATCGCCACAGAATTATCCCCTGTAACTGATCTTTCTGTAGTTGAAATTCCTGGTGATAACCCTACTGCGAATGAACCCTTATCTTCTTCTGCTGTCAATATATCCTCTCTTGACACTGCCTCAACCCCAATCATTAATCTTCATCAAATTTCATCTTTGAATGACGCATCTATGGCAAAGGATGATTCAACTCTTCAACCTTCTTCCATCACCACTTCTTCATCCGAATCTCTCCCTTTTACTAAAGAAACCTTGGAAGGAATAGATATTGCTTTCAAGGTTTTGTCAGATATTTTAGCTGATGTCAAGAAATTTTCCATTGATCCTATCAAATCTGGTGTCTGCGAAATTTTGAGTAAGTATTTTGGCTCTGACAGAACGATTTCGCAAACATCCTTTGAGAAAGAAGTTGAAACTTTAAAGGAGAATCTCAAAGCCATGACCTTGAAATGTGACACTCTTCATCTTGAAAGTCAAAAGCTTCAGAATGTCTCACTAGATCGTGACAATCTTCGCAAAAAGAACGAAGAATTAAAAGGTACAATTTTCTTATCTTTTCACACCCCCCTCCTTTTTTTTTTTTTTTTTTTTAATGATCAATTGTTCGCCCTTTAAGTTTTACACCAGAAACGAGTAATGGAGATATATCAACTTGAATCCGTCGCTGAAGAAGCCCGTGTAAATAGAGATGCTTGGATGGATCAATATAACCAATTAGATAACCTTCATACATACTCTTTTGATCAAATAGATAATCTTACCAAGGAGAATGCTCAATTAATTCAGAAGCAAAACTTATTAAGTAGTGAATTGTCTCGCCTTTATTACTCTTTGACTAAAGCTAATTTGGAGTTGGAAACTTTATCAGATGAGAATGAAACCCTATCTCAAGAAAAGCAATTTCTTTTAAATAAGGTGGCGATCACTTCGCAATAACTTAACGTTTGTCAAAAAGTATGTAATGATCAAGAACAATCTCTCTGCTCATTGAGAAATAAACTTAAGGAAGTAACAGAATCATTTATCACGAGAGAGACAAACTTATTCAAGGTAGAATAACTTTAAGTGTAAAAGCAAGCCAACTCAAAGATCGGTACTCCAAGCTATAAGAATCCTACTCTTCTCTTGCGAAGGAAAACACCTTACTCATTTCTAATGAAAAGAATCTTCGATCTCGCTTGAAAGGTTTAGTTGGACATAAGTTTGACGACGCAATGGACCACTTGGAGAATAGTTGCATGGCTTTAACCCAATTTCTTATCTCGCAAAAGGAAGGTAGTCATAAAATTTGACTGCCTCAACCATTTTTTTCTTTGTTGAGTCTTTTTATGATATCTTCCTCGTGAATCCTTCGTCTGAATAACTTTCTGTATTTTTTATTTTCGCAGAATCTGAGAAAAATCTTCATTACTCCATTTCTGTTCTGGAGTCTAAACTTACCAAAATTCGCAAAGAAAATGCATTGCTTGCCTCTACCCTTGCTTGTTCTCGTGATCGGGCAGAAAGAAGATTTGATTACCTCGCTTATTCCAAAGATATACAAAGTAGGAATCACCAGAAAGCACTCCTTCACCAAGTTCATCTTAGGGCTGAAGTTCTTGTGAATGATATCTTATTGTCCAAATCTCTTCCTCATATATCTGTCGAACCTTTGGAAGTAGATGACGATGAAGTTCCTTGTTCTCCTGATAGTGATTATCATTATGAAAGTGGCGAATATTTCGCAAATGAAGAAGAAGTTCCTCCTAATGATGTAACTGTTGATAATAACCCAAATGAAGAAGAAACTAGAGTAATCCAGAATGAAGAGAAGACTGGCGAAAATGAAAAAGCTGGCGAAGATCGTCCAATATCTCCTTCTGGCGAAAACATTGATGAAAGTATTTCATCTTCTCCTGGCAAAATTAATCTTGAAGCTTGAAGTTCTTATGTAATTTTTCTTCTTTTGGTTACTTCATCAGTATACCTTCTTGCAAATGGTGTATTTCAATCAACCTTGAAGTATATTTACTCTTTTATTATTGCGCTTACAGGCGAGAAAGATAATGCTTGTTATTTAATAATTCCCATACTGCCTCTCATTATTTTTCTTGCGATGAATTATATGCATAAGTAATACTTAATTCTTATAAATTTTTTGTTGCATCATGTGGTCTTATTTTGCCTTCCTAGTTAAAGGTCTTATTTCGCCACCTCTTGTCATTGCGACAAAATCGCATGACGTCTTTACAATTTCATGTAATGACCCATTGATCTTGTCTTATCATTTCTCTAGTATTATTGCCTCTACGGGATATTTTTCATGCGACAATATGACAGGCCTAAATATTCTTGCGAACATAAAGCCCCATGACATTGGCGTCTTGCGACGAAATCGCAGGACGTCTTTACACTTTCATGTATTGACCTATTGATCTCGCCTTATCTTTCTCTTTTGTATTATTTCCTCTTCAGGATTGTCGCACAAATATGACAAGCCTAAATATTCTTGCGAAAATAAAGCCTCGTGAAATTTGCATCTTAAGACACTTATCAGCTCCCTAATGGAGGGTGCCGCCCTTATCTTCCCCCTGGTTGCCCCTTCAAGGAGGCGTACCTCTACCAAACAAGGTTGGCTCCTCCCAGTCGGTCTTAACAACAACCAGTTGTTTTCGCAGCCTCTTATCCCTTTTGCCTATAGGGCTTATGGTTACGAGACTGCACCCTAAGTGGGGTTTTCTTCGGGCCGAGTGCAGCATACGTCAAGACTTGCCAAGAATGGCCAGGGTAGTTCCAGATGCCCCAGGCACTCTTGGCTCAACAGTGTACCTCGGCGCCTTGATCAGATTCTGCACTCCTTAGGAGAGACCCTCAGTCGTCCAACCTAAGTCATAAGCTTAGGTTGAAAATCCAAGGTACCTCTCCTGGATGGGCTTTATTGACCCCAAATCTCCATGACTCAGGTTCCAGGGGCGGTGTAACCTTTTCGCTGAGCCATGCAATAGGTACCCCCTTCTATGACGCACTTTAGGTCTTACATTTGCCTCTTGCGAAATTTTGATTTCGCGAACTAGGGTGTACGCCATAGTAGGTTCGCCCCTTTCTAGTATGTCATTAATCTTTGATTATCTCTTGTCATTATCTCTGCGAAATTTTCGCATCTTCTTTATTTTGTATATGTATAATATCGCAATTATTATTTCATAAGATCTTCACATAGATTCATTTTGTTTCAATCATACATCATTTCGCAGTTTATTCTTTCCTAAAACCTCTTATGGGTAGTATCTCTTTAAGTATAATCTTTTCCACGGTCTATCAAGTCTACGACCCACATCTTTACCCTCAGGATCCATCAATCTGTATGCCCCTGTTCCAACTATATCCTTAATGATGTAAGGTCCATCCCATTTTCTTGCTAGTTTCCACTATTTTCTCGCTGATATATTGGTGTTTCTCGCAGCACTAAGTCACCTGGTTGGAACTCGCGTGTTTTAACACGTTTATTATATTCTCTGGCTTATCTTCGCTGGTAGTTTTCCATATGCTGTAAATCCCTTTCTCTTCTTTCTTCTAATTCATCTAGCTTGGTTAAAATCATACCCGCACTAAGATTTTTCTCCCAAGCTTCTCTCTTTGTTGTGGGAATAATAACTTCTGTTGGTAGCACAGCCTCAACTCCATATGTTAAACAGAAAGGTGACATTCCAATAGCTTCTCACCTGGTTGTGTTGTAAGCCCATACTGCATTATGCACTTGTTCGCACCATGCTCTATTATGCCCTTCTAATTTCTTCTTCAATATATCTGCGATTGTCTTATGTGTTGCTTCTGCCTGTCCATTGGCCAGCGGATATAAAGGAGTTGATTTCCACATTTTATCTTAAATACATTAAGTAATAGTTCTATATTCTGCCCTTCAAACTGTTTCCCATTATCAGATACCAATTGTGCGGGAATTCCAAATATGCATATGATATTATCAAATATGAATGTAAAAATGTCTTTGTCGCGAATGTGTTGTACTGCCTTTAATTCTGCCCATTTTGTGAAATAGTCTGTAGCGACAATCAAATATCTTCTTTGCCCAGATCCCGGTAAAAATGGTCCCACAATGTCTAAACCCCATTTTCCGAAAGGCCATACACTTGTTGAGAATGTTAATGGTGCTCCAGGTGCATGCCGTGCCTTTGACAATCTTCACAACGCCTTGATACTTGTTTCGCATCTTCATGCATATATGGCCAGTAATAACCTTGCATTTTCGCTCTGTACGCCAAAGATCTTCCGCCACTGTTATTGCCAGCATCCCTACAATGTAATGCTTTTAACACTTCTTCTCCCTCTTTTCGTGTCAAACATCTGAGAGATGGTCCGTTAAATGATCTCCGATACAATACCCCGTCTCTTAGTTCATAATTTGTCGCACGACTCTTTAATTTATGTGCCTCCAATCTATTCCTTGGTGTTTCTCCTTTCATCAGATATGCATGAAGTTCTGCTCTCCAATCTTCGATATTGGGTGTTTGTTCTCCATTTTCTATTATCATTACATCTACCTCTTCTTCTTCTTCTTCTTTATTGATTGATGGTGATAGAAGTGTCTCGTATCTTTATGCATCTTGCGATTGGGTCTGTCATCATACTTGAGATAAAAGAAAAGCATCTGCATGAGTCTCATTATCTTTTCTTGATATATGTCTCCATTTTATTTTTGGGATTTTCGCTGACAATTCTTCAACAAGTTTCTGTATTTCTTCATGGATAGTTCATTTGTAGTGTATTCTCCTTTTATTTGACGAATGACTAGTCATGAATCACTTGTAATCCTTACATTTTCCAACTTCATTTCTATTGCGAACTTCAGGGCATATATCACAGCTTCATATTCTGTTTCATTATTTGTGGATGTAAACTCCAATCTGAAGGAAAAAGCTATTTTGGTGCCTTCTGGCGAAATCAAAACAATTCCAACTCCGTTGCCTTCCCCATTTGATGATCCATCCACCAATATTTCCCATCTATCTGGATCTGTTAATAGATCTCTTGGATTTCCATGGTCTTCTTCTACATCCATCATTTCTTCCACAGCTTCATCATCTTCTAGAGGAAATTCTACTAAGAAATCTGCGACAACTTGTGATTTGGGTGAAGATAATATTTCATATTTGATTTTGAAATGTCCTACTTGTGCATTCCATCTCTCAACTCGCTCGATCTTTTGAATTCTTCATTACTTGACTCAATTGGTACCTTTGTCAACACCCTTATTTTATGTGCCCGAAAATATATGCGAAGTTTAAATGTTGCATAAACTAATGCCAAAATTAATTTTTCAATTTTTGAATAATTTTTCTCTGCGGCATTAAAGGTTTTGCTGATGTAATAGATTGGTTTCTCAACACCTGCATCTACTCGTAATAACACAGCACTTAATGCGTGCGAAGTTGTCGCAAGATGATTAACAATTCTTCTCCTGGTTCTGCTTTCTGTGAAATGGTTATATTCGTCAGATGTTCTTTTAATCCTTGAAAAGCTTTCTCGCATTCATCTGTACATCTAAACTTCGTCCCCTTTTTGAGTATGTTGAAAAAATGTTTACATTTGCCTGATGATCGCGAAATGAATCTTCCTAACGAAGCTAAGAGCCCATTTAACTTTTGTACATCTTTTACCGTCGCAGGTGTTGGCATGTCACGAACTGCTTACACTTTCTCTGGATCAACTTGTATTCCTTCTTTTGATACAATGTAACCTAAAATTTTTCCTGACACAACCCCAAAGATACACTTTTCTGGATTCACTTTGATGTTAAAATGCCTCATTTGTTCAAAAATTTCCCTCAGATCTGGAACATGATCTTTTGCTTCTTTACTTTTTATTAACATATCATCCACATACACCTCTAACGTTTTGTGTATCCATTTTATGTTGTATCCATAACCCTTTTTAGTCGCTAAACACCTTCTCTAGGTAGATTAGTGGTGACCAGATCCTTTAGTATGTTAGATATAAATGCTCCTTCTTCAGTTATATCTAGCAGCCTAAAAGGGTTATCCAAATTGCATTTGCATTTTTGTATAACAATATAACCCTCTTGGAGCGAAAAAGAAGTATGCTCCCGATCTTCTTCAGCGAGAGGTATTTGATTGTAGCCTTTATATCCGTCTAGAGAAGATATTCTATCATTTCATGTTGCTGATTCGACCATTTGTGGAATATCTGGTAACGGAAAACTATCTTTCGGACAAGCTTTATTTAGATCAGTAAAGTCTATACAAATTCTTATCCCATTTTTCTTCTTTGGAACCACAACCATGTTTGCTATCCACTCCGGATATTTTGCTTGTCTTATAATTCCTGCATCAAGCATCTTCTGCAATTCTTCTTCTATTTGGGGATGATACGTTGTTGCGATTTTTCTGATTCTTTGTTTGAATGGCCTCTCATTTTTTTCAATCTCCAACCTATGACACGCCATAGACGGATCTATTCCAGGCATCTCATCCATGTTCCACGCGAAAATATCTTTATAATCTCGCAGCAGACCAATAGTTCTTTCTTCTTCATCTGCCTCCATCTTAATCCCAATTTTTAGTATTTTGGGTTCTTCTTCGGTTCCAACATTCACTTCCTTTGTTGGTTTCGCCGCAGTGTAACTGGTCTTAGGTTCTCCCATAGGTGTTGGTTCTTTTATCTCCTTCGCAAGCTCATTCCCTTCTCCCGAAATTTCGCTGGGTATTCCTTTTCCTTCCTCTGCTCTTATCATATAAGTTCTAAATTCTTCTTCTTTCTTTGCCTCCTTCGCCATTTTTCTGCGATGTTTTCGCTTCTTTGCACGTCCTTCATACTGCTTCACTTCAATTTGATAACATAATTTCGCTTTATCAACATCCCCTCTAATTTCACCAATCCCACTCGGCATAGGAAATTTAATGCATTGATGTAATGTTGACGCTACGGATTTGATTGAGTGCCATGGCCTTCCCAACAACATGTTGTATGGTGATTCCATATCCACCACACATAGTGTCACTTGTGTTTCAATCTCTCCTAGCATAATTCGCATCTCTATTTCCCCTTTTGGTTTTGTTGTAGATTTGCCAAAACCATGAATATGATATGTTGAAAGAGACATCTCTTCATTTTTGTACCCCATTCCTTTATACGCATGGTAAAACATTATATCCACCGAACTCCCTATATCCACCAAAGTTCTGTTTATTGCCAATTCTTCCATAGTTTTTGCTGATTTCCCCTTTTCTTTCCGTGTGGTTACTATGATTACCAAAGGAGATGTGTGGCTTACATTTTCTCTTGGTATTTCTGCTGTTGTGAATGTAATTTTCTGTTTTTCCCAATCTTTCAAGGGTGATACCTTCTCCACCATTCTGATTTGCTTTCCTTCAAAATCTCGTTTATGTATTATCCCTTTGATGTTCTCATGGAATTCATTAATCATTGTTTTTGTAATCAAACTACACTCCAACCTTCTGTTGCATTCCTTGATTTTAATTCTCCCTTCCTTAATTGATTTATCGATTTGTTTCATCATTTTCTTAATTTGAACAATCTTAATAACGATCTTTAACCTTATATGCCAATCCCTGTTTCTAGCGCCATTATGTAGTTGCAGGAAATCCTACAATACATCCCTCACAAGAATTCATAATAATCAACCCATCTTTAAGATCAACAATCACACTTTTTATTAATTGAGTTAAAGAATTTTACAAAGAGGAAATGAAATCAAGAATACAACTATTGTTCTAGACTTTCTCTCTCCTCAAAACTTTCTCTCCACTATAAAAAGATCTCTCCCTCTCTTGAGCCCGCTCGGCTCTTTATATAGGATATTACATAGTGGGTGACAGCTAAGCTGTCCTTTACTTTCGGATCTGTATTGCGACATTCTCGCAAGCATACAAATGTTAAATCTCGCAACGCTCCTAAATCTCGCTAGGTCTTCACATCTTTCTCGTATTTAGGCTGTCGTTATCTGTTGCGTCATTTCTGTAATCATTCTGCGACATCTTCGCAGTGTGTTGTTCAAAGGTTTCGCAAAGGTATTGATGTTGCGATATTCTGATCCTACATATAGTATCAAAGTTCAGTTGCATCACAACTTCGACAACAATACTATGGTGATATGTATCACTCCCCCTTAGTCAATACTCCATCTCACATGGAAACCACTCCCCCTTACATAATGATCCGAAAACCATGTGTATTTGTAGTGTGAACTACATATTAATTCTCCCCCTTTTTGTCAATAAAATTGGCAAAAATACGAAAACGGGATCCTAATGAAATTTCCGAAAGAGACATTTCATGACCAAAAGAAAGCACATATCATCTTATTTAGATGCAATCATATAGCCGAAGCTAAATGCATTCATCAAGGAGTCTATAAAGATACAAGATAACCCCTATAATATTCCACAGACGCACTCCCCACAAAGATTTGGCAATTAAGCACAAATTCAATTAAGAACTCTCCCCCATCATATTTTATTCCCGAAAGAACAACAAGAGCGACCTTAATTTCAAAAGAAAAGAAGGATTTCTTTGGACATAACAAATCACATACAAGTATGAATTTGAATCCAAAAGACTTAATTAAATTAACCATAAGAGAACCCATGATTAATTTAATTGGAAATGCTCAACATAAGTGAACTTATGGAGACTAAAAAAATCAATTAGATTAATCATAAGAGAATCCATAATTAATCTAATCGGAATACACAACCAAATTAACCACAAAAGTAATCAATTTAATTGGTCATGCTCGACATAAGAGAACTTACGGAGCAACAACTAAATAACCAAACAAGGATGATTAATTTAGTTGTACACGTTCGACACAAAGTATCTCACGGAGCAACAACTAAGCCAAAGAATAACTCAGTCGATTGTGCTCAACATAAGAAACCTTATGGAACAACACAGTATGTACACAAAAATTATGGATCGGAGATTGACCTTATACCATGGAATAAGCAAGGATTCATTCTGTTTTCCATCACCATTTGCACAATGACATACAATAGACGTAAACCTTGTAAACAAAAGATTTTAACCTATCTTCCATCAATAATTGACATAATAGGCTTAACTTTTGTATTTGTCAAAAGTTCATTCCTTCTTTTATCAACACATGCATATCGACATATAAAGTGTAGTTGCAGGAAATCCCACACTACACCCCTCACAAGGATCCACACAATCAAATCATTTTAAGATGAACAATTGTAATTTTTATTGATCAAACTTCAGAAAATGTTACAAGATGAAAAGGAGATAAACTAAAGAATTACAACCACTCTAAACTTTCTCTCTCTTAATGACTTGCTCAACACTTCGAAAAATATCTCTCTTTCCTTAAGCCTATTCGGCTCTTTATATAGGACATTACATAGTGGGTGACAGCTAAGCTGTCCTTTATTTTCGGGTATGACTTGCGAAGTATCGCAAATGTACAAATGTCAAATCTCGCAACACTCCTCGATCTCGCTACATCTTCACATCTTTCTCGTGTTTTGGCTGTCGTTATCCGTTACGTCGTTTTTACTTCCATCCCGCGATGTCTTCGCAGTGTGTCGTTTATGGATTTCGCGAGAATCTTGGTGTTGCGATATTATGATCCTACAGAAAGGACTTAACTTTCGACAAGGTATGGGACAATCATAGTTCACGGACGCAAACACACATATCCCATAACAAATTGCAATATATAAAACCATAAAGATTAATACTACAAAAATCATCTTCCAAACAATTTTAGAATTTAAACCAATAAATCTAAAAACATGAAGATGAAAACGTTGGACATAGCTATGTGTAATCACAATAATGGCTATTCCAAACTCTAGTTATTTCTCTAAACAAAACGAGAAAATAGAAGATTTACTAGACATTATGACCTTTGAATAATTATTTATTGTCCTCGAACTTCTTGTCATCAACAACCATTGGGACATAAGGTTCATGAAGATAAGAGTTAATATCAATAAACCTTATTGACTGATGTCGAACCAGGGCCTTCTGAATCTCATGAGTCTTAAACACAAAAGCCTTTATTTGATGAATCTCCTTTTGCATCTCCTTCAACACTTCAAGAACATCAGAAAACTTCTGAGAATTTGAAGGAACAGCTATAGGCTTCCTCACCATCCTTCTTTTTCTTTTCAATGTCGGAGCTAACGGAGATTTCTCTTTTTCCTTCATGATTGATGGCTTGGCAATCATATTAACATCCTTTCCATCAGAAGACATGGTACTTGGAGCATCCATAGACGTATGGGTTTGTGAGAGGAAATCACAATCTCAACAAGTGGTCTTGAGATAAAAATAAGTTTCAAGGAAGGAAAAAGGAATGTAGGGTTAACCTTTAATAGGTTCGTGCACGCACAATTCTGAACCCTAACGAGAGTAAAATTGCCGAGAATAACCCTCTTTTATTGATAGACAGGGATTTAAAAAAAAACTTAGAAAAGAAGAGAACAAACTTTTCCTAAAGCCTGAGAACTACATAATCTTGTCTCTTTTGATCAGGCACATGAGACAAGATTTCCAAAACAACACAATCAAGTTTCGTTGCTGTGAACAACAATTTGTCCACCATTTTCCTATTTAGAGGAATCCACAGACCTCTTTCTAACAAAATGACTTGACCATACTTTCTTCTCTAATGGTCTTGGTCTATCCTTGGAAACTAACTTCTTAGACGAAGATAAAATCCTACATACCTCAGCGGTCTTCTGAGCAAGTTTAAGCTTATTTGCTAATTGATTTGCTCTATGCCTCAATTGGTGTTTGTACTTGTAACACTTTGAAATTTCATGACCCTTTAGAGAACAATACGAGCACGTCAAACTAGGATAAAAATCAGGCTTCTGAGATGTACAAGCAGCTAGACACATGGTGGAACCTGAAACATTACATATAGAGTTTCAGAAGAATGGGTCAATTTTTTCTTCCAGATTAGCTGGGTTTTCTTCTGAAAGAATATCAAGATTGATGTATGTATTGCTACAATTATCAAAATCAATATTTTCACCAAGAAGTGCAACACTTGATTTCTCCTCTTCATTAAAATCATAGCTGCCAGACATTTCATCAAGAGTTGCAGCAAGACCTTTGTTCCCAGTGTATTTTTTATGATTTGGGCACTCGTTTGCAAAATGACCAAATCCTTTACGCTTAAAGCACTGAAGCATATCCTCGTCATCAGTTTCATCAATATCCCTATTTTTAGGAGGAACACGATTATGAGGTTTGACTGATGCTTTAGGCTTATCTCTGGAGAACCGTTTACGTCTCTTCAATAGAAGATTCCTAAACTGTCTTGTGATCATCGAGACCGATTTGTCAAGATTTTCATCTGATGAATCAGTCTCAGAGTGATCGTCTTCAGAGTATACACTTTTTTACTTTTATTAAGTAATTTAGTGTCCTTTAGTGCTTTGAACGCAACATCCTTAGATTTGGATGTACGCCCATGATCAAAGATCTTAAGATTCCCAACCAGCGTATTTCTGGAGAGATTATCTAGGTTATTTCCCTCAACGATGGCGTGCTTCTTATAATTGTATTTAGATGGCAGCGATCTGAGAATTTTCATCACAATGTCCTTTTCAGGAATAGTCTTACCCAATGCAAAAGATGCATTAACAATTTCAGACACTTTGTGATTAAACTCATCAAATGTTTCTTCATCTGCCATACGAAGGTTTTCCCAATCGGAATTAAGGTTTTGAAGTCTAGCTTCCTTTTCACTGGTATTACCTTCGAATACGGTTTCTAATATATCCCAAGCTTCTTTAGACTTAGTGCAATTTGACACATGGTGCTGAAGATTTGGGATAATGGCATGTATGATGGCATTCAAACCGTCGGAATTTTGCTTTGCAGCAAGTATCTCAGCATGAATGTATTCACCAATATTCTTGGGAACATTTACATTTCCAACTGCCACAACGGGAGCATCATAGCCATTAACAACATATACCCATGATTGAAAATCACGTGCTTGAAGAAAAGCTCGCATAGCAATTTTCCACCATAAGTAATTAGAGCCATCGAAGACTGGTGGTACGTTGATAGAGATAGCACCTCTGTCCATAGAGTCGGATCGCTACAAACACAGACTTATAAGGTCTTGAACGTGTTTGCCGGCTCTGATACCAAGTGAAAAAGCGGGGGTACAACAACCACACCCAATATTTCGCTTAGCAATCTGTATGGACAAACTCCAATATACTTTCAAGAGAATCAACTAGACTCAATCTTAATAAAGTATATCAAAGAGTTTTATCTCTCTTTTTTGACTCAATTTTTTCTCAAGCAAATAAAAATCTGCGAGTCTAATTGAATACAAGAGAAATCACTTGAACGGTACCAAAGACCAATGTTCAAGGATCAATCAATTTCAATCAACAACGAAAGGTTGGATTTCCAATTGATTGATTGATTCAAACGCACAACCTGTGATATTTCAATTATATAACAAAATATAATGCTGAATAGAAATAACATAGACACCAGAATTTTGTTAACGAGGAAACCGCAAATGCATAAAAACCCCGGGACCTAGTCCAGATTGAACACCACACTGTATTAAGCCGCTACAGACACTAGCCTACTACAAACTAACTTCGGTCTGGACTGCAGTTGAACCCCAATCAATCTCACACTGATTCAAGGTACAGTTGCACTCCTTACGTCTCTGATCCCAGCAGGATACTACGCACTTGATTCCCTTAGCAGATCTCACCCACAACTAAGAGTTGCTACGACCCAAAGTCGAAGACTTTAATAAACAAATCTGTATCACACAGAAAAGTCTACAGAATAGATAAATCTGTCTCCCACAGATAAACCTACAAGTTTTGTTTCGTCTTTTGATAAATCAAGGTGAACAGGAACCAATTGATAACCCGGACTCTTATTCCCGAAGAACATCCTAGTATTATCAATCACCTCACAATAATCCTAATCGACGCAGCGAAAAAAGATATTGTGGAATCACAAACGATGAGATGAAGATGTTTGTGACTACTTTTCTATCTTGCCTATCGGAGATATAAATCTCAAGCCAATCGTTACGATTGTACTCAAAATGATAGAATCAGCAAGATCAGATCACACAACTACAAGAAAGTAGTATCGGTCTGGCTTCACAATCCCAATGAAGTCTTTAAGTCGTTAACCTGGTTTTCAAGAAGAAACCTAAGGTTAAAGGAGAATCGACTCTAGCTAATACAACTAGTATCCCACATGAGGTATGGGGATTAGGTTTTCCAGTTGCTAGAGTTCTCCCTTATATAGTCTTTCAAATCAGGGTTTGCAATCAATGTTAGCTTGGTAACAAAGCATTCAATATTCACCGTTAGATGAAAACATGATTAGATTCAAGCTAATATCTTTCAACCATTGGATCGAAAACTTAGCTTGTTGAAATGTACTATTTTGGGTTTATGTAACCGTACCCAAACATGAACATTTGTTGGTTCAACAATAGTTAACCAAATGGTTAGCCATATGAGCATTTTCATGTCAACTATGTTCTTCTTCACCATAACTAGTTCAAATGACTCAAATGAACTAGTTAGAGAGCTGTTCAATTGCAAGGAAATCTAATGTAACTACACAAGACACAATCGAAGCAAAAACGATTTGATTCACTCGAATCGGTTCATGAACTATATAGCCATGGTTTTCATTTTGCATTCCTTAGTTAATATAAATAAGTTCATAAACAATCGTCTTTAGATATAACCAACTTAAGTTCGAAGACTTAGTTCGCGGACTTAAGTTCCCTGAAGGAGTTCTCAAACTCCAGCAGACTGAGTTCGCGGACTGAGTTCACGGCTTTTGTTCCGGTTCTCTTGATCAACAAAGTTCGCAAACTTCGGTTCAAGGAAAAAGGACTTATACATGTATGTGTTTCCACACAATGCTTATATACATCATTGGTTATATGATATAAACTCTCATTTCAATCATTAAAATATTCTTAGAGGACATTTCGTCAAAGTAAGCAATTTTCAAAGTGATTGAAACATGTCATGACTTTTGTCACTAGGTAAATATGAACTTGTCCAAAGCAAAAGCTTACCAACACATATTTTGAGAAATGGATAGGCGAGTTAAACTCGGCTCGAAATAACAAATGTGTATAATCAAAGTCTATATTGCAAAACGACTTTTGTCTTAAGTCTAGGCGACTTTTGAGAAATAGATAGGCGAGTTAAACTCGGCTCGAAATAGTAGATAGACTTTTGAGTGATAGATAAGTTCAAGTCTCCACATACCTTTTAGTCGATGAAGATCCACCAGTTAAATCACCTCAAATTAATCTTAATTGTATGGTAGCAAAACAAGATATTGTGGAATCACAAACGATGAGACGAAGATGTTTGTGACTAGTTCTTATCTTGCCTATCGGAGATTAAATCTCGAGCAAATCTTAGAGAAGATGGTACTCAATACGATAGAAAATAGCAAGATCAGAACACGCAACTACAGAGAAATAGTTGGGTATTGCTTCACAATCCCAATGGAGTCTTCTAGTCGTTAACCTACAGGGTTTCGGAAAACCTAAGGTTAAAGGAGAATCGACTCTAGTCGCAACTAGTATCACACATGAGGTGTGGGGATTAGGTTTCCCAGTTGCTAGAGTTCTCCCTTATATAGTCTTCAAATTAGGGTTTGCAATTAATGTTACCTTGGTAACAAAGCATTCAATATTCACCGTTAGATGAAAACCTGATTAGACTCAAGCTAATATCTTTCAACAATTAGATCGAACTTAGCTTGTTGCACACAAATGAAAAGTGACTTCATTTAGATATGAGTAACCGTACCTAAACGTGTACACCTTGGTGGCTTAACAATAGTTAACCGAAGATAGCCATATGAACACTTTCATATCAACCTTATTCATCTTAACCATAACTGGTTCAAATGACTCAATTGAAACTAGTTTTAGAGTTGTTCAATTGTTTATATTCTCATAGAAGTATACAAGACACAATTGAAGCAAAATCGATTTTGATTCACTCGAATCAATTCATGAACATTATAGTCACGGTTTGCAAAAGATTGCTTTCCATAATATATAAATGTATTAGTTCATGAACAAACCGATTTTAGAACATAACCTCTTCAAGTATGCAACCGGGTACGGATACCTAAGTGGCCGGACTAAGTTTGGGTTTGCCATTATGCGAATGGGTACGCATACCTTCTAAACTCAGTTAAAACCCGGAACTTGAAACTCACGCCAGTACGCATATCGGTATGCATACTAAGTTCTCAGACTTTCATTAACCAACCAGTACGCATACGGGTATGCATACCATGGTTCCCGGGCTTGGAATAACTTGCAACAGTTAGCATACAAGTACGCATACTGTACTAAATCCAATCATGGTTATTTGTTCTAAACTCCTATTTCAATCATTGAAACATTCTTAGAAGACGACAATAGCTGTCTCACACAAACTATTAGCTTCGAAGCAATTTTCAAGTGATCGAATGTTCAATACGAAACATTCCGAGTCTACATCAAATAACTGTCTCACACAAATCATTTAAGATGTTACCAGGCGATTTTCACTTCATCATCTTTTGAATTTCGTTAAGAATATAAGATGAACTTGGTTAAAGCGAAAGCTTACCAACACATATTTCGAGAAATATGTAAGCGAGTTAAACTCAGCTCAAAATATCAAATGTGTATAACCGAAGTCTATATAGCTATATGCCTTTTGTGTTAAATAGGAGATAGAGCAGATAAACTTTTGAGTGATAGATGAGTTCAAGTCTCCACATACCTTTTGTTGATGAAGTTCCACAAGCTCCCCTTAATAGTTTTGCGTCTTCAATCGATAAACGTCGTGAAGTCTAATGCTCAACTAAACTTTCTATCCTAATCCGAGACTTAGTTATAAGACTTATAGTTTTGGCAACTAAACTTGACAACAAGCTTGAGATAGCAACGCTTGCGAGTTCGACCAAGCAGTATTGATAGTTTTGTCAATAAAATTGACAAAGGGGGAGATGTTTAGAGCACTTCTCGGTCGAACTCGCAAGCATTGCTATATCAAGCTTGTTTATCAGGTTTAGTTGCCAAAACTATAAGTCTTGCTAAGTCTCGGATTAGATAGAATGTGTAGTTGAGTTTTAGACTCCATCACGTTCATCGATTGAAGACGAAGAACTACTACGAGGTGCTTGTGGAACTTCATCAACAAAAGGTATGTGGAGACTTGAACTCATCTATCACTCAGAAGTCTATTTTTACTCTATCTCATATTTGAGACAAAAGTCGTATAGCTATATAGACTTCGATTATACATATTTGATATTTTGAGTTGAGTTTAACTCGCTTACATATTTCTCGAAATATGTGTTGGTAAGCTTTCGCTTTAACCAAGTTCATCTTATATTCTTGACGAAAGTCGAAAGATGATCATGTGAAAATCGCCTGGTAACATCTTATATGATTTGTGTGAGACAGTCATTTGGTGTAGACTCGGAATGTTTCGTATTGATCTATTGATCACTTGAAAATTGCTTTGAAGCTAATAGTTTGTGTGAGACAACTAATGTCGTCTTCTAAGAATGTTTCTACGATTGAAATGGGAGTTTAGAACAATTAACCATTAGTTGGATATAGCATAGTATGCGTACTTGTATGCTAACAGTTGCAAGTTATTCCAAGTCCAGGAACCATATTATGCATACCCGTATGCGTACTGGTTGGTTAGTTGAAGTCTGGGAACTTAGTATGCATACCTGTATGTGTACCGGCATAAGTTCAAGTCCGGGAATTCAACTTAGTTTGGTGGTGTATGACAGTATGCGAACCTAGACCAAGTACGGCTACTTAGGTATGCGTACCCGTTTGTATACTTGAGTGGGTTATGTTTTAAGATCGGTTTGTTCATGACCTAATACATTTATAAATTAATTAAGGAATACAATCTTTTCCAAACTGTGGCTATAATGTTTATGAATTGATTCGAGTGAATCAAAATCGATTTTGCTTCAATTGTGTCTTGTATACTTCTATGAGAATATAAACAATTGAACAACTCTATAACTATTTTCATTTGAGTCATTTGAACTAGTTGTGTCAAGATAAACAAGGTTGATATGAAAATCTTCATATGGCTGACCTCGGTTAACTATTGTTGAGCCAACAAGGTATACACGTTTAGGTACGGTTACCCATATCTAAATGAAGTCATTTTTATTTGAGTGTAACAAGCTAAGTTCGATCTAACGGTTGAAAGATATTAGCTTGAGTCTAATCAGGTTTTCATCTAACGGTGAATATTGAATGCTTTGTTACCAAGGTAACATTGATCGTAAACCATGATTTGAAGACTATATGAGGGAGAACTCTAGTAACTGGGAAACCTAATCCTCACACCTCCTGTGTGATACTAGTTGCGACTATAGTCGATTCTCCTTTAACCTAGGTTTTTTTAAAACCATTATAGGTTAACGACTTAAAGACTTCATTGGGATTGTGAAGCCAGACCCAACTATTTTCTCTATAGTTGTGTGTTCTGATCTTGCTTTATTCTATCGTATTGAGTACCATCTTCTCTAATAATTGCCCGAGATTTAATCTCTGATAGGCAAGATAAAAAGTAGTCACAAACATCTTCGTCTCGTCATTTATGATTCCATAATATCTTGTTTCGCTACAATACGATTAAGATTATTGTTAGGTGATTGATACTACTAGGCTATTCTTCGGGAATATAAGTCTGGTGTATCTATTGGTTCATATTCACCTTGATTTATCAAAATACGGAACAAAACTCATAGGTATTTCTGTGGGAGACATATTTATCTATTCAATAGACTTTTCTGTGTGTGACAGATTGGTTTATCAAGTCTTCGACTTTGGGTCGTAGCAACTCTTAGTTGTGGGTGAGATCAGCTAAGGAAATAAAGTGCGTAGAGTCATGTTGGGATTCGGAGGCGTAAGGAATGCGATTGTGCCTTAATCAGTGTGAGATTGGTTAGGGTTCAACTACATTCTAGTCCGAAGTTAACTTGGAGTAGGCTAGTGTCTGTAGCGGCTTAATACAGTGTGGTGTTCAAATCTGGACTAGGTCCCGGGGTTTTTCTGCATTTGTGGTTTCCTCGTTAACAAAATTTCTGGTATCTGTGTTATTTCTTTTCCGCATTATATTTTCTATATAATTAAAATATCACAGGTTGTGCGTAGTTCAATCAATTAGATAATCCAACCTTTGGTTGTTGATATAAATTGATTGACACTTGAACATTGGTCTTTGGTACCGTTCAAGTTGTTTATCATAATAATCAGGCTCACAGATTCTATCTGTTTGATTTGCTGATTACATTGAGAAACAGAGATACAACTCTTGGATATATTTCCATTGATTGAGTCTGACTATCTAGTTGATTCTCTTGGAATTATATTAATGTTTGTCCATACAGATTTCCTAAATGAAATATTGGGTGTGGTTGTTAGACCCCCGCCTTTTCAACTCTTCCTCTACATGATTTGCAATCAGGCAGGCTGGACAGAGTTTTCTTGGTTGTTTTTGGAAGTAAATAGATAGTGAAAACTTAGCAGCATTTTCAGCAAGAATTCCTCTTATCATAGGATTATTAAGATTAAACTCAATAAGAGCACTTACATTGTTTGAGTCAATTTGGTTTTCATACCCTGTTTTCATTTTTACAACATCCCCAACAATGCTTGCTATTTGGTGATTGACTTTTTCATTGATAGTATTTGGTGGAAGCTTCTTGAAGTCCATAAATCTAGGGTCAAGAGTCGGATTTCATTCCTTCAATCCAATGAAACGACCATTGATATTCCAAGGATCATTAACTAGTATGCTATTATATTCAACCCAATCATAGAAAGTGAATTTTAAAACATTAGTAGCTCTCCGATTCATATAGAAATGACCATGACCCCAAGCCGTTGTAACTTCGTGCTCAACTTTCCCAAAAGACAGAGGAGACTCACTTAGAACTTTGCCAATTAAGCTTTTCCCCCATTTCTTGATATTTTTGCTGAGATTTATTTTCGGATATCTAATAACTCTTCTCACTTCTTCAGCTTTACTGATATTGGTGGATTAATTTTTCTGATAAGTTCAGTAAGATCTCCATAGGATGAAGAACTTTCGATCATTATACAAGAAGAAAATTGTAAGACTGTGATGAAAATGATAATTAAGCCAAGAATACCTCCAATCTTATAATATTATCTTTGCATGATTTTTTCTGAAACGTGTATCCTGAGGCAGAAACATCTTACCGCATTTCCTTATGTTCTGAAATTTTTCTCTTAATGTCCATTTATCCATCTTTTAATGTCGAATTTTTTGAGAAATTATCCAACATCTTTTAAAATTTGGGAAGGTAATGACTTATAACCACTTACAATCCATCTTGTGGGATCACAAAATCTAAGACGAGGAGTACTTTGTGATTTCTATCTATTTATGTTGTTCCTAATTTATAGTTTGAAAACTACAACATTCAATAAGAACAAGCTAATATTGAGTTGTAAAACATATCTTTGGAAGATATATTAGTAAAATATACTTGTATACTATCTAATATTGAGTTGTCATCCATGAGGGATTTTGGTATATTAGTTGGAATAGACAAAATCGAAAATTGGTGTTTATTGCATATCTTTAAAATATTTTCGGTTATGGAAATTGCTTGATGTCCCAACTACCTTGGTATATAAATATCGAAGTTTGTTCTTCTTATAAGCTTATCATGACACATGCACTTCATTTTGTAGTCATTATGGTAGCCGAATACTATTATTACTTATAATATTATCTTAGAGAGGAGAGTAACCTAATTAAGCGAAATCTGTTACGTCCGCTCGTTTAAAGACTTCTGTGGGATCAAGAAGCGTATAGATAGTACTATTGGTGAGGAACTAGAATTTGTATTGTTTTTAGTTTTCGATTATTGATTTGATTGACTAACGGTTGTGAAATATCGATTGAACCTAGTTTGATTATTCTTGAGTGCCTTCTCTTCTGACATAATGTCACTTAAACTAGAACATGGATTGACGGTAGTTCATATTTGTTTTTAGATCTGACGATAAACCTGTGATCATCCATTGTTAATAGACTCCGTTCTGTACGTGATCGATCATAAGTGGAATCAAGTTTATTTGTGCAGGTACATAGAAGACATTGAATATTTGAAGACACGAATATTTTTTATTAGTTTCCGATCTTTGTGATTTACTTTGTTGTAGTTGCAGGAAATCCTACACTACACCCCTCATAATATTCCACACAATTAAGACATTTTTAAGATGAATAACAATGATTTTATTGATTATTTCCTTGAAGATTCACAAGATAAAATAGAAAGGAGTTAAAGAAATTACAATCACCACCAACTTTCTCTCTCCTAATGACTTGTCTAACACTCTGAAAAGAATCCCCCCCTCACAACTGGTTCATTCGACTCTTTATATAGGGTAGTATACAATGGATGACAGCTAAGCTGTCCTTTATTTTCGGGAATGACTTGCGAAATATCGCAAGTGTACAAGTATACAATCTCGCAACTCTCCTAAACTTCGCTAGATCTTCACACTTTTCTCATGTTTTGGCTGTCGTCATTCATTGCGTCATTTATTTTACTCTTCTCAAACACCCTCGCAATCTTTGTTGTTTATTAATCCCGCGAAGTATTGATGTCGCGATATTCTGATCCTACATCTTGCCTCTTCTCATGTCTTCTCTGCGAAGAAGAGAATGTCATGAGAACCAATATTTTGAAATGCCGCAACTGTTCATTTTTATCTGTTTCAACCCCGTACTTTTACACGGAATTTATTACAGATGTTTCTTCTTCCACTCTTTTCTTGACACGTCTCTTTCAACCGTTTTTCCTTGACCATTCACGTCCCATCTCGCATTAAATGCATTTGTTTCTTCGAGGATTCTTCTCTCTCTATATAGTTTTCTCACCCTTCTCTTCTTCTCTTTTATCTTCCCTCTGCAACTTTTCTTCAACTCTCTTCCTCCGCAATTTGCGCTTCTGCTACTGTAAATCTTCCTTTTCTTCTTTCTCTCGATCTTCAATTCTCTAATCATTCCCATATTCTAAGAATGGCTCCTTCTGGTCGTAAATATGAAAACCTTTTTGATGAAACTCAAAAGAAATTACAAGATAAGGGTTTCACCTTATCTACTATTCCCAATCAAGAATCTTCATCTATTCTTTATGCAAAGTTGTTTCTTCGATCATCGGTGTGATGATCGAAAATCATAATCTCGCTAGGTCAAATCCTCGCAGTCTTCCCATTCCTCTCGTACGATCCCGAACTGCCCTTGTTCTATGGAATTCTTGCTCATGAGAAACTCTCGCGAGCTATTTACCAATTAAGTGGTGATTGCATCCGTCTAATGCTTGAATTCGCCCATCGCGGCGCTGGTAAGGGATCTTTATATCCTGATAACGTTAAAGATCCTAACTTCGCAAGTTTAGAGATAGTCGACGCGAAATACACTCGTAAAAACTTCTTTGAAAATTATGAAGTAATAAACATGAAAAATGATAAGTCTCATTGGGTGCCCGATTGAAAAGAAAAGAGAACGTTTCCGACGATAAGATACTCATGCTAGATATTGATCGGCAGATATTGATAATAGGTGGTCTGCATTACATTTCTCGTTCCAATATACTCCCTGCAAGAACAACGTTCCAGATACTCTAAAGATGATAGGTGGTCTTTCTTTCCACTATTTTTGAGCGGACCTTACATTTCGAGAGGAGGTAGCAAGGTTCCAATATACTCCTTTTAGGAGGAGAGAGATATTTTTAGAGAGATTTATTTTCTTTATCATCTTCTTCCCCAAATAATTAGATCTAGAATCTCAATGTAATCCAAATGTAACCTCAAATTCGTGGATGTAGATCACATTGATCGAACCACGTAAAAATCTTATGTGTCTTTGGTATTTAATTGGCCCCTAATCTTGAAAAGGCAAAAGAGGTATACTTCCTAATTTTTACTTATTTTACAATCTTCAATCCTTTTTATATCTAATCTTGCGATTTTTTCCTTGTTCCAATAAGTTGAAACGAATAAGATCATCAAATTAAGAAAGAGCTACAAAAAAATCCAAAAGCGAGTAAAGAGTTAAAAGAAGGAGCTCTAATCATGAGCGATACTTGATTAATCGTTCAATCACGGATGAAGTAAGAAATATTTTCCCTTATTATTTTTAACAATATTGTTGCCTCTGAGCAAACACAAATGCTCTTATCTTCATTATCTTCAACAAATAACGAGAGATGAAGAAGATTTGGCGTGAAGAAAAGAAGTGTAATCGTAGTAGAAAACGAAGATAACTAAGTAACTGGCGTTTTAACGCAAAGAAAAACAACCAAAAAAAAAAAAAAAAAAAAAAAAAAAAACTGATCGACGTAAGCTTGATCACTCTTTCTTAAAAGAAAAAGAGAGGCAAGAACAAACAAAGACAAATAAGATCATGGAGGCTCTTCGCGGTGTGAAGAGAAACCCAACTATTAAAGAGTGGCATAAAACTATAGACGACGCCAACTTACATTCTCGAAAGAAGACAAGCTACCGCTCCAAAAATCTTAAAAGGAAATGGATGAGAACGATGGTTCAATTACTTTGTAATAATTGAGTCAATTTAAAAGAAGATACCAACTATTCTAGCGGAAGACGAGAAGACGATCAAGGAGCGACCATTCCACTTCAAGGATAGTAGGCAAAGTTAAACAAAGTAAAATTTTGAAGAAGATCCTTTCATCTTCGGTTTTGAAATTGATACATTGATTTATTTAAACTAAAACCAATATTATTTAAACTAAATTGTATAATCATTGGTAATGATCATTAATATCAAAAAGCATTATCGGTGATGAAGAGGATACACACTTTATCATCGCTTAGTCAATACACACAAAAAGATTTGAATGATGAACAGGTGATCTTTGAAAGCAACATAAAGTCGGCACGAAAGAAGCGTAGATGAAGAAGGAGTAGCGAGAATGAAAAACCACCAGGATCTCCATTAACAATCTAGCCGCATAAGCGAAGAACAAGAGAGAAGAAATAAGAATTAACTCAAGCAAATCAACATAACACACAAAGAATCAACTAAGGCCAATAAACTATCTTGTAAAGAAGGAATAAATCAAGGAAGGAGTTAGCCATTCCAAGAATAACATCGACAAAGTCGATAACTTGTGAAAAGATTAATACCTCGACCTTGTGGCATGAAGGAAAATCACATAACCTACTTACTATTATCAAGCAATGGAAAAAGGAAGGATTATGAAGCGAGAAAGTTTTTAGCTTCAGCAGAGTACGCGAAGATGAAGGAGAAGCTAGGTCATCACGCACGGCATGAAAAGAAAAGGGACGAAAAGTAGAACCAAAGCTACAACGTGAAGATTAAACACAAAGCATCGTGCGAAGTGACAATAATCTCTCAAATTAATTTCACAAGGCAGCTTTAGGCAAAGATCTCAAATCAAGCGAACAAATTCGCAGAGGAAAAGATATACCTGTGAAGGAAAGATTGAATTTTTAAAAAAGATCCGAGTTCATAGTTTTCCGAACGTGTTACGTTCATAGTATTTATATTTTCATAAGTTTACTACACCAACACAGTAGCAAATCGAATAGATGGTCAAGATTACGTAATATGAGTTGGAGGTTATGCATTCGATTTCACATACACACAAAGTTTTTGCATATTTTTGATATGTGAAGATCGTGATAAATGGGAGGTGCGGTCCTATTCTCTCACAAAACAAGAGTCAGTTGATGATTATCTGGCGCGTCATATAAGGGGGTATCTCTCGATGGCTCGGGGGGAAGGTTACACCGCTCCCGAAGCCCGAGTCATGGAAATTTGGGGCCCATGAAAGCCTATCCTAAGAGGTACCTTGGATTCCCAACTATATATGTAGGTTATACCCCGGTTGGGCGTAGGGTCTCTTTCAAGGAGTTGTATGAATGATCCTGAAGAGGCAATAATACTAACGCGAGGGTAAGACGAGATCAATGGGTCTTTACACGAAAGTGTACGGACGAAAATGTCATGGGGCTTTATGTTCGCAAGGATATCTGATGATAAGGCAAGATCAATGGGTCTTTACATGCAAGTGTAAAGACGTCCTGCCGCGATTTTGTCGCGATGAAAGGTGGCCCTAACTTGGAAGACCACACAAAAATGATAAGGCGAGGTCAATGGGTCATTGCATGAAAATGTAAAGACGTCCTGCGATCTTGTCGCAATGATAAAATTCAACATAAAGCAATGAAGAGATTATACTATCGCATGAGCGCAACGGAGATAGAGGAAAAATAAGAATGAAGAAATAACTCACTCATTCAACACTTTTTCAACGATTCTACCTTCGCAGATAAAGAACAGAGGCAACAATGGATTACCGAAAACATTTTATGTTCTTTATTTTCTCGGCAGAATCATTTCCAAAGAAGATGTTTACCAGTGAACAACAAGAATCCTCACCAAAAATGGAATAATGACTTCGCATGAACAGAGGCAATACTTCTTATACTTTAAGGATTAATATTTCTTATCCACTTCGCAAAGTTTCGTAACTTCTAGCATGAGGCAAAGAACATGGAGCGGGAGTTTCGCATGATGGATTCACAATACTTCTTATATTTAGAAGATTAAGTACTTCTTATACTTCTCAAAGGATACTTCATACTTCTTATATATTTCGAGGATTGAGTACTTCTTATACTTCTTCAAGGATAATTCATACTTAGCTTCAAATAGATGATATTTCTAGTTACTTCTTAATATTTCGGAACTTCGCAAAAGAATAGAGGCAAGTACGTACTTTTCAAGTCCAAGATTCTTCCGCTCGTTCCTTCATCAACAAAGACCAAAGATTACTACAACAACGATTTTTCCTTAAAGATCGCTCTTCAAGCAATATTCAAGGAAAAAAGAGGCAAGATGTAGACTCCTCAAATATCGCACAACATATTTTCTTAGTGTGCGAGATTCAATTATTTCCTTAACTCGCGAGAAGAGCTTGCGAGATAGCAAGACTCAAAGCAAGACTCGAGAGAGTGCCTCGAGAGGAGGTAGCGAGAGCTGCGCTGTCTCGAAAGGTAGGCTCGAGAGGAGGTAGCAAGAGCTCACGAGACTATCAAAGAGCTCTCGAGAGTATGAGCCGTATGTGAGCCGTCATAAGAAAAGGGAGAGGAATAATTTTGGAGGAGAACACTTTTAGGAGGAGAGAGACATTTTTAGAGAGATTTATTTTCTTTATCATCTTCTTCCCCAAATAATTAGATCTAGAGCTCTAGAAAATATCCATTAATGGAGATTCTCAATGTAATCCAAATGTAACCTCAACAATCATAGTGAAGAATCGTGGATGTAGATCACATTGATTAATATGATTTAGATCTACAAAATATAGTGAAGTGTGGGATTTCCTCTTATCTTCATTCGTGTGCGAAAGTTGGCGAAATTGATATTCCCGAAGGCTAAAGGAAAGAATAAGATCACCATAAATCTTCCATCTTCTAAAAACGAAATCCATCCCTCTTCTCATTCTAATTCCCAAACCAAATGAGAATTCGATGAAGATGAAAATGAGGTTGATACTTCTTTTGCAAAGGAGAATCATTCGGTCGAATCTGCTATGGCGCAATTGTCTAGTGTCTTCTCTGATTCTATGCAAGGATTGGGAGATGATCGTTTATCTGCTACTTGCGAAGCTCTCGCAAATATTTGCGATGCCCCCTTGCTAGTGGATAACGATTCTTTTCGTGGAGTTTCTCGAACAATGACTCCCAGTTTCTTAAATGCGCTCTATGCCTTGGTATGTTCATATTTATTTATTTCTTTGTGATTTCGATTATAAACCTTATCTTAACAATTCCTTTATTTTCCTTTATAGTCTGGGAGAGCTTCTTTTGTCGTTGCCTCAGATCTTGAGAAGAGGCGTAACAATCTTGAAAATAAAAATCTTCAACTTAAGGAGAAGAACAAAGAATTAGAAGTTGAAGTTGCGACATCTCGCAAGAAGGATGAAAAAATTCAACAGTTGGAAGTCGAGTCTTCTTCCCAGAAGGTCAAAATATCTACTCTTCAAAGTGCTAACCAGCAACTTTATGGTATAACACCCTTCTCTTTTCTTCATTTCTACTTTGTCATTTATTTTTCTTTGCCTGACTTATCATTTTCGCAGACATTTATAATCTTTCTGACGAAGCCATCCTTCTCCATTCATTCCCTGAACCTATGGATGATGATGCTCTTCTCGCTCATCTCAATGAATCTTTAAGTAGTTCTTCAAACAAGATTAATTCTCTCTCATTAAATGAACTTGAACCAAATTTCATCTCTTAGAAATTGAACATAGATCTAGTTTAGGTTTAGCCAACCGATTTAAACGTTTATATCTTAGCTCTCGGAGAATAACAATATTCTAAGGAAGAAAATTAGCGACCTTATAGATGATAAGGATCGCATTGCTAATCAAGGTGCACAAGCATTAGCGAAATTCCAAAAACTCTTCTTGAAGTCCAAATTGAACGAGATGAATCTCTTCGCCAAAATGCCATACTTAATGAGCGAGAAAATCAAATTCGTTCACTTCTTGTCATAAATAATGATGATGAATTCGCTTGGGCTGCGAAGGTTCTAGATAATGCCGAAATAACCTAGGTGTTAGCGTCCGGTCTTCATCTTGAGCATAATGCCTTGGTTAAAGATATGATTTCGACGGAGAAGGTTGTTTACTCTTCTTCATTACTTTTCCGTCTCTTTTTATGAAACTCGCTATTAAGTTGCTAACTCATTGTCATTTGTTCGCGAGAATCTGAGAAGAGGTTTCAAACTAGAATCAAGGAACTTGAGTCTCGAGAAAGCACAACTTGCAAAAGACTTCTCTCTTCGTAATGACAAATATTTTAAGTCAAGAAGCAACTACAAACTACTCATAGCGAATTTCAATAATGATGTTTCATCCGTTTTACGCAATCAAACTATTGAAACAGTTTGCAATGACCACAACATTCCTCTTTCTCTTCATATCCTTGTCTTCTTGATGAAATTCCTGAAAATATGCCTTCCTCAGATGTCTCTGATAGTAATGCAAGCGAAGAAGAGGAATCTGATAAAGAATCTGATGAAGGAGAAGAATAAGTTGAAAGATTGCTCCATTTTCCTTTTTCTCTTCTTGTGATACTTGTACATTTATCCTTCTAACCTTCCATTTTTGTAATCTCTTCTCAGAAATCTATCATATGAAAATAAATAACAAGTTTTTACTCTAATCATTCCCATACTTGCCTTTGTTATTTATTTTCACATGAGAGAAATTAAGTCGATAATCTTTAAGTAATGATACTTCTTAATTTCGAATTTCTTCATTTGCTAATTCTCCACAAATAAATGAAGAAATATAGTCGTATTCGCAAGCTTATTTGCTTACTCAATTTCTTGTGTTATCTTATCTTCATTTATGTTGAAATTCATCATTGCGACAAGATCGCAGGACGTCTTTACATTTTCATATAATGACCCATTGATCTTGTCTTATCATTGATTTTGTGTGGTCTTATTTTGCCTTCCTAGTTAAAGGTCTTATTTTGCCACCCCTCATATTGCGTCAATATGACAGGCCTAAATATTCTTGCAAACATAAAGCCCCATGACATTGCCGTCTTGCGACAAAATCGCAGGACGTCGTTACACTTTCATGTAACGACCCATTGATCTTGTCTTATCATTTCTTTAGTATTATTGCCTCTGCAGGATGCTTTTGTTGCGACAATATGACAGGTCTAAAAATTCTCGCGAACTTGAAGTCCCATGACATTGCCGTCTTGCGACGAAATCGCAGGACGTCTTTACACTTGCATGTAAAGACCCATTGATCTCGTCTTACCCTCGCGTTAGTATTATTGCCTCTTCAGGATCATCGCACAAATATGACAAGCCTAAATTTTCTTGCGAAAATAGAGCCTCATGACATTTGCGTCTTTTGACACTTATCAGCTCCCTAATGGAGGGTGCCGCCCTTATCATCTCCCTGGTTGCCCCTTCAAGGAGGCGTACATCGGCCATACAAGACTAGCTCCTCCCATCCTGGTCTTAACAACAACCAGTTGTTTTCGCACCTCTTATCCCTTATACATATAGGGTTTATGGTTACGAGATCGCACCCTAAGTGGAGTTTTCTTCGGGCCGAGTGCAACATGTGCCAAGACTTGCCAAGAATGGCCGAGACACTTCAAATGCCCCGAGCACTCTTGGCTCAACCGTGTACCTCGGCGCCTTGGTCATACAGTGACTCTCCTTGGAAGAGACCCTCGGTCGTCCAACCAGGGTATAACCTTATATATATAGTTGGAAATCCAAGGTATCTCCCCCGGATAGGCTTTCATGGGCCCCAAATCTTCATGACTCAGGTTCCAGGGGCGGTGTAACCTTTTCCCTGAGCCATGTTTAAGAGATACCCCTTATATGACGCACTTTAGGTCTTACATTTGCCTCTTACGAAATATCATTCGCGAACTAGGGTGTACGCCATAAAGGTTCGTCCCATTCACTCACTCATTCATTTCTGTCAATTCTTGTAATCATTCATTTCTTTTTGATTATTTCTTCTCATCTTCTTTGCGAAATTATCACATAGTCTTGCTTCATTTTCCGAGATCTCGCTGTAACTATTTAACCAAACTTTCATCATATTCATATATCGCGAGTTTTTCGCGCACTCCTTCTTCGATCATCATGACACACACATTTTTTTTTTTTTACAAGACTCTGAAATCAATTATTTATTTCCTACACCTCTTACTCCTGTTGCTCTATGTTTCCTCATTCATATTTCCAGATACTTCCTTCCCTTTTGCGAGACCTTCGCAATTTTCAATTGTCTTCAAGCAATGATTTCGCAATATATCTTCATCTCTCACTTCTATTGTGTCCACCATCAGTCTTTCTCTTCTTTGTTCTTCTTTGATATTCCTTTTCCAATTCGTCTGTTGAACAGCCCTTTCCTCGCAAGACTCCACATCGACTTCATAGCATTTTTGTCCCTCAGCCCAATCTCCTTTTATAACTCCAACACCACCGGGATGTGGAAATTTGATGCACTGGTGGTAAGTTGACGCCACAACCAAGATCTCATGTAACCAGGGTCGCCCAATTAATGCATTATAAGGGGATTCCACATCGACTATGCAAAAAAATATTTCAGTTGATAATCCATTCAATGGTATTCGCATGCGAGCTTCTCCTTTAGGTTTACTAGCAGTACCATTAAAACCATAAATATTATATGTTGACGGTATCAAATCTTCATCTTTGCCTCCCATAGTCTTGTAGGTGTGGTAAAAAAAGATGTTTACAGAGCTTCCAGTATCAATTAAGATTCTATTTATTGCCCATGAATTTTCTGCACCATCACTTTCATCATCAACAGGTTTTGGATTAATTTCTAATCTTACCACTAATGGACTGTCATGCAACTCGCCACCATCGGGTACTTCTTCTGCGGTAAAAGAAATAATCTGTGCTTGCCATTCTTTCAGTGGCGATGACTTCGCGATATTCATTACTTCTCTATTGTCAACATCTCTTGCGAAAACTCTACTAAGAACACTATCATGAAAGTCTTCAATTTTCCTGTACGAATGTACGATAGAGTTGCAGAACAAGTTTTTGGCCTTCTTTCCAACTTCTACCACAAATGTCTCTTTCCCTTTTGTCGTATTTACTCTGTGATTTTCTTGAGGTGTTGGTAATGGTTGAGTCTTCTCTTCACATTTTAAGAATTGGTTTAGCTTCCCTTGATCTATCATTATGAGGATAATTCTTTTTATATTCCTACAATCATTCGTTAAGTGTCCATGAAAATGGTGATAGGAACAGAATTCATGACTTCACACCGGAGGTGGTTCATTCCCCATGTTCCATGGTGCGGGTATGTTTTCCGTCAGGATTATAGCTTCCCATATCTTCTCCACGCTAGCGTTTAGTGGTGGCATCTTGATTTCTTCCCATACGACTCTATGACCTCGCTGTCCTCTATGATAATTCTGCCTCTGACCTCCATAAGTCTCTTGTGGATTATGCCTCTGTCCTCCATAGGTTTCTTGCGGTTGATCAAGCCTTTGAATTTTATTATTTGCGCCACGATTGTAGAAATTTCTTTCTCTTTCAAATTCTTCCTGATCGCGACTCCCCATAGCTACCAATTTTTGCTGACCATCATTTGATATCTTTACGCCTTGTTGACCTTGCGAGGTACTCGCTACAGTGTTTATCAATTTGGGTAACAAACTTGCATTCGCAGCTCCTGAACTTGTATTCGCAACAGGATATGATTCCATCTCATTTTGCTTTTCCTCTAGAGCAATATACTCCTCCTGAAGTTCTCGCAACTCAGTCATTGTGATTGTATTTTTGACTCTAAAAATTTGAATATATAACAGATTTGTCGCAAACATAGCATTAATGAATGATAAGATGAGATATCTCTCCTCTACTCGGCCAGCCATTTCGCTACACATTGTCTTCCATCTCACAGTTAGATGCTTCAAACTTTCACCAACCCTTTGTTTTAACCCAAATACATCTTCAATACCTGGTCGCGAGGAATTATTACTTATATATGCCCCTAAAAATATAGCCTGCAAGTGACTGAAAGATGTTATTGTATTTTTCGGTAGCCCTTCAAACCATTTCAAAGCTTCTCCTATCAGACTTGATGCAAAATATTTGCACAATATGGCATCATGATTCTCCCATTGTAGCATACATCTCATATAAGCTTTGATATGTCATCGCACAAGTTGTTCCATCGAAAATGCTTTGTTAATGCCGGTAAATTGCACTTCGGTGGTATTCCTCTTAATTGTATCTCTTGTGTGAATGGAGTTTTCGCAGCCTTCTTCTATTGCTTCATCCAACCTGTCTCTTTCCTCCTCCCCTTTTATTGTTCATCAATCATCTCATTTCTCGCCAATTCTCTCAAAATTTGTTCATTTACATCAATTTGAATCCACCGGTCTTTTTAGTTCCGCTTCTCTTCGCATGCGTTCATGTCTACTTTGACTTTCTTGTTCATCATTCTCTTCTCGCATTTCTCTGCGATCTTCTCCTTCATTTCTTTCGCGACTCGCACACCATTATATCTATCGATTTCTCTTCTTTGGTGCCTATCAGTTCTCCTTTGTGCTCTTTCGTACTCTTCATTAATATTATCATTGTTGCGATTTTGTTCTCGCCTTCTTTCTCGATTATCATGATTATTCTGGCGAATTGCCTCTTATAACTCCTGTTCTTCCATTTCTGTCCTCAATCTTTCTCTCTCGCGAGCTAGACGTGCTTGTTCAACATAATGTCTTTCAATTTCATCCTCAATCTCTTTTTGCCTCCTCTGTGCTTCTCTCCCATGCAATATTCTTCTTCCTTCTTCTTGATTTTCTTCATCAACTCGATTATTTTGCCTCGACGCTTTTTATTTCCTTGATTTTCATCATTCTGCCCATTTTGAATAGTCTCGGGACGTGGAATATAACGATCTTCCATCATTTCTCCTCTCTCGCAATGTTCCATGCCTGGATTTTGCGCTTCTCCTTGGTTTTCTTCATCAACAGCTTCTGTAGGTAAATTTCTCCTTCTTTCCTCTCTAACTGACCTTGAGCTTGACCTTGTAGTGCTTCTCGACCTTCTGTTTTGTAATCTCATGTTTTCCATCCTCAGCTCATGATTCTGTCTTGTCAAGTTTGCACGTTCCTCTGCCTCTAATCGTCTCTCTTCATGTATTGTTTGCCTCAACGCCTCTAATGCTGCGATCTCTTCATTCCCATGAATTATTTCTCCATTCCCCTCTCGGTCTCTCCCCTCTTGTCCGTTGTTTACCAATTGTTGTTCTTCTTCCCCTTCGTCCCCAGAGTCTGATCTCCAAGTATGCACGCTTACTCTATCATAATCCACAGTTCTATCCGCTGGTTGAATTGATGATTGAATTTGATTTTCTTCATCATTCCTTATGTTCCTTCTTGAGGATTCTCCCATTTCATTTCTCTCTTCTCCGGCAAGTCTCCTACTTCTCCTAACAGTTGTTGGTTGCTCAGATGCATTTCTCCTTCTAACCATTTCTTAATTTTGTTAAACTGTTGAAAATTGTATCAAATTTCTTCTCTACTACTCCAAATTCTTTCAAATCACGATGTGTATCCTTACTCAAACAGCCCTTTCTAGCGCCAATATATAGTTGCAGGAAATCCTACACTACACCCCTCATAATATTCCACACAATTAAGACATTTTTAAGATGAATAACAATGATTTTATTGATTATTTCCTTGAAGATTCACAAGATAAAATAGAAAGGAGTTAAAGAAATTACAATCACCACCAACTTTCTCTCTCCTAATGACTTGTCTAACACTCTGAAAAGAATCCCCCCTCACAACTGGTTCATTCGACTCTTTATATAGGGTAGTATACAATGGATGACAAATGACTAAGTCAGTCCTTTATTTTCGGGAATGACTTGCGAAATATCGCAAGTGTACAAGTATACAATCTCGCAACCCTCCTAAACTTCGCTAGATCTTCACACTTTTCTCATGTTTTGGCTGTCGTCATTCATTGCTTCATTTATTTTACTCTTCTGCGACACCCTCGCAATGCTGTTGTTTATTAATCCCGCGAAGTATTGATGTCGCGATATTCTGATCCTACATTTGTGCACATACTTGATCGTCTGGGATTCAACTTAGCTTTGTTTATCTTTTGATAAACATCTTAATGCTAGTCGTATACATCGATAATCTATCATTTGATGGTTTTCTTCAGGATCTGAATCTGATAGTTTGTAAACCTAAATCTGGTTATCTTGATAATCTAGATCTTGGTTGATCTAATCTAATCAAAGGAGTTTACTAGACTAACGGAAGAGCCTTTGTTTGAATCAACTAAATCTCTGATTTACTTATTGAGATTGAGAGAGCAGTTACCATTTTGTCGGAATACTTTACAAAGGAGTTGAGTCCAAGAAGTCTTCATGACTGGTGAAGCATCTTAAGATAATGGACTCTATCTTAGGAATCATGTGTGTTGGCTTGATTAGTTGAAGGATGAGGATATTGAGGAAACTAGGTAACCATAGGTAATTTAATTGGTCTCAACTATACGAAGTTGGTAGTAGTCTTTGTATACCGGCTTGATTCTGAAAGTATTCAAAATTGGACTAGGTACCAGGTTTTTTCTGCATTTGCGGCTTCCTCGTTAACAAAATCTTGTGTTGTGTTATTTACTTTACTTCTGCATTATTTAGCTTGCCTTTGTAATTAAAGGAAATACACTTGTACGTTAATCCAAACACTTGGGTTTGATCCCTATAGTTAGGTTCATTTTTGATACATATTCTATGTACCAAGTGTATACCTTATCGTTGCTATCTTCTTAACAATCTCTGTCTATATTTGATCACGCAAGGTATCTGTCATATAGGTTGGTATCGAAAAGATTGTGGTGTACAGTGTACTAGGTACCCACGTCTTTTCAAGAGGCCTCAAAATAAAGTCTAGTGATAGACCCGATACTTATCTTGGAACTCATATTTAATTGGGAAGAATTAATGGTGCCGACTTTACAGAATATCTAGTTAAGATAACCAATAGGTTATCAGGTTGGAAACTCAAAGAATTAAATTTTCATGTTAGGGATGTTCTTATAAAGTATGTGTTGGATACTTGTTTAAATCACCTGATAAATACTTTGAAGATCATTGACTTCGTTCTCTCAAAATTTGGCAAATTGAGAAAAGGTTTCTTGTGGTAGAATAGGGTGGGTAATAAAAGAGTTCATGTTATTGTTTGCGATAGAGTCTATCTACTTATTTGGTATGGGGTTTAGGTATTGAAAAACTTGAGTTTGATTATTTTTCTCCTAATCCAGCAAAGCCTCGTGGTGTTGGCGTGGCATTCTTAAAGGGCAAAAACTAGTTAAAAGCAGTATAAGATGAAGTATAGGAAAGGGAAACCAATTTGATGTTTGGTATGATCGATGATGTTGTGACAAGCCCATATCTGATCTCCTTCACGAGAATGCTCATAAAATGAACCCTATGAAGGTGGCAGATCTCATTGATCACCAGTCTCGGAGTTGGGACCTTAGTTCTATTGCAGATATCATCCCTGGGCATGTGAGTGATAAGATTAGAGATACCCCTATCTCTTTGTCCTATGATATTTATTGACAGAAAGGTATGGGTCCTACAATATCTGGGTTGTGTGTCGGTTGAAGCCGAATTAATTGGTTAGGATTAACATAAGTGATTCTCAATGGGAATCCCTTTGGAGAAGTCAGTATCCCTCACATATAAAAGCGTTTTTTTTTGTTGCTTTTGTTTCATGGTAGATACCTCGTCAGAGCTCACTCAAGTATATGGGTCTTGATATTGATGATATGTGTTTCAAGCTAAAAACAGTATATCTCATTCGTTCTTAAACTGCACAAAAGTTCGGCCTATTTGGGAACTTAGCCAACCTCCAACTAACATGATTTTGCCATTGTGGTGCAACTTCTATCATGGGCCAACATGCCCTTAACGCGCAACCAAATCTTTGAGATGAAGTTTAATCTCATGCTAATGATGCATCTATAAGCATGTGCCATGTGAAAAGTGCAGATGTTACAAGTTTTTTGATATATCACTTCGTGATACAAAAAAATTATCGATCTTTCTATATAACATCACTTTCCAGCATTAGTTTAGAGAAACTAATTAAATAACATACATTTGAAGTAAAAACGATGCTAATGTACTAAATGTTTGGACTTGAAATCGTCAGTTTTTTTTTTTGTACGGCAATATCTGGAAAACCTTCCCCGGGCTTATAAGGTTCTAATTGTTCTTTTATTGTACTACACATTACCAACAAAAAACAAAGTGTTCGTAGCCGCAAGGATCCGACATAACATCAAAATCATCGTAATTTGATGAGATCTACATTTTCTTAGGTTTGTAAAACATTAACCTTTCCCCCCAAAAAAAGAAACACCAGAATAGAGAAATATATGGCACGAATACAATAAGAATACATAACCTCTGTCGTGAAAGGTTTTTGCGTTGTTCTAAAATACAGATTAACATTTTTTTTGATCCACTGATTAAGGCCAAGTATAATGGTTTTGCATTTCGCTATAACTTAATTGAAGCTAAGCGAAATGGTTTTGAGGTGCACCTCACTATGGGTGGATGACATCGCTTAGCTAAACCGTTTTTTTTTCTTTTTTTTGTTTTTCTCCAAATTTTATTTCAACAGATTTAGATAAATATTACTTACGGGTAAAAAAAGTTTTAAGAAAAAAAAACGGAAAAATAATAGAAAAAAGTAGTTTTAGTAAAATAAAAGAGTTAAAAATGAAAAAATTAAGAATAAAAGTGAAAATTTGGAAACGGAAACTAAGTAACCGTCCTAAATCACAGGAAAACTGAATTTCCATAAAGTAACTTTTCAAATGGAAACCGAGTTTCCGTGTGATCACTTAGCTTAAAGGGGGATCGAGTTTGACCAACTCTTTAAATTAGCGAATGGATTTCGACACACGAAAAACCATAATGTTTGGATTCCACTATAATTAAGTTGTAGTGAAGCAAATCCAACACCATTATGCTTGGCCTAATTATATCCTTCAGACCCCACCCTACGAAACTTTGATACACTGAGCACTGCATATCGATAATTGTACCAGTTTGTCACTGACTCAATGGGGCTGTTTGGTAACCATTGTTATAATGGATTATGAGATGATAATCCATTTTGCAGATTATAATGGATTTTATATGTGTTTGGTTACCATTATAATAATTGATTATTTTAATCATAATTGAAAAAAATCCATTATTTCCATAAACAGAAAAAAGTTGTTTTTAAAAATTTATTTAATCAATTATTTTTTTAACAAACTCAAATTGAATTTTTTCCTATTATTTTCTCTAAACTATTAAGAGAGACAAAAAAACAACATAGGACTAAAAAAATATCTTAGATCATTGTTCTTTCCTGTTGTTTTTGAGATCATTATTCTAAGATAATCAATTATTTAAAAAAAAGTGTTTGGAAAAATTTATTTTAAAAATAATTATATCAAAATCATTTATCAATTTATGATTATCTATAATGATAAATAGATAATCATAAATTTTACCAAACAAGGCCACTGGATATGGTCCGAGTCAAATGAGAAACATCCAGGTAGAACTGTGATAATAGACTAGCTAATTGGAAATCTAAGTTTGTGAAACATCCAGGTAGAACTGTGATGATTCAATCTGTTCTAGGAAGCTTAGCAACTCATCACATGGCTGTTTTCCCCATGCCTAAACAACTTACATGACAAAATGGACAGTATTCAAAGAAGATTCGGTGGAATAAGAAAAAAAGGACAAAAAGGTATAACTCTAAAAACTGGAGTCTCATGGCTCAACCAAGAATCCTAGGTGGTATGAATATTAAACAATCTGCAATCTTAAATAAAGCTTTGCTAGCAAAGCTTGCTTGGAGGATGATTAATTCTAGAGATGAGCTATGGGTTCAACTGCTGGAAGGTAAGTATTTCTTTAACCTTAATCCTATTGCTGATGCTGTGTCTAATAAAGGGTCTTGGATCTGGAAAGGAATTTGTGATGGTCTTGACATTGTTAGAAAGCATGCTGTACGGGAGGTAGGAAATGGTAATGATATCAATATCTGGAAAACTAGATGGGTTCCTAGCTTAGCTACTACTGTTGATACTCGTTTTGCTTCAACTAATATTGAATATGTCTCTCAATTAATTGATAGTGGTACTATGTCCTGGAATGTTCCCATGATTACTAGTCTATTTGATAATGATACAGTTAGTAAAATCCTAGATATTAGGATTCCTTTTAGTGGAAAAGATCATATTAGGTGGCAGCCTAGTCCCAATGGAGATTTTACTGTTAAATCAGCCTATAGGACTATCTTAAATGAAGTTAATGCATCTAATGGTTTTATCGCTAATACTACTGTTGATTGGAAAACAAATTTGCCACAAAATTTGTTGCACTTTCTTTGGAAATGCATTACTGGCTGCTTAGCTACTAATGATAGATTGGCTAGACATTGCCAGCATAATAATACTCAATGCCCTAACTGTAATGGTTGTCCTGAATCAATGCATCATTTGTTTATTGAATGTATATTTGCGAAAACTGTTTGGAGTTCGGTGAATGTCGAATTTGTAAATAAAATTGCTAATGTTGTTTTTCAGGATTGGTTATTGAGTATGTTTCAGGTAAGTACATCACAAAACATAACTGCAGCAATGTTGGACTGGTATTCCTTTGTGATATGGCACATATGGAAGGCCATATGCAAAAATGTCTTTGATGGTGTTACTATGAATGCTAATCAAATATCTATTATGATAACGAAGGCCCACTCAGACTGGCATAAAATTAGTAGTAGTCATATCACTGAGACAGTCTCTGGCATAAACAGCATTGGCCAGTGGACATGTCCTCAATCATCTTTTGTTAAACTCAACTTTGATGCTTCTTTCAAAAAAGAAACCAAAGATGTAGGAATTGGACTAATATTGCGCAATTGTGCAGGTGTTAGAGATGGAGGTAGATGCTGCTATACAAAAGCAATAGACCCAGGACAAGCGGAGGCAAAGGCGCTGTTGGAGGCAATTATTTGGGCGAGGAGAAAATGAATAAGGAAACTGCATCTGGAAGGGGACTGTGGGAATGTAATCAGAGCTCTCAATGGCAGTTTAAGTTCAATCAATTGGACAACTAGAAATATTATCTTAAATAGTTTAAATTTATTAGATTATTTTGAAGAATGGTTATGTACCCAGGTCCATAGAGACATTAATCATGTGGCAGACTCAATAGCAAAATATGCACGAAACTCAAGTGCTATTGAAGAGTGGATTGAGACAATCCCTTCTTGGCTAGAATTATGTCTACAAAAAGACACATATCGGTAAGCCTTTTCCGCTTAATAAAATTTCTATCTTTCTTATTAAAAAAATAAAAAATAAAAATAAAAATAAAAATATACCAATTTATGCCCCAAATTCCAAAATACCCCGACGTGGCCTCAATATGAGAAATCTGAACCTTACATTACTTTCGCCATAATCAACGGTAGGTACTGCCGATCCGTATGAATTAAAGTACCTTCACATTAATCAACGGTGAATACTACCGATCTGTATGAATCAAAGTAGCTTCACCTTAATCAACGGTGAGGTCTATCAATCCGTATGAAACAAATTGCACCAATCATACTCTACCAGCGCCCCTATATAACAAACCTAACTCTCTCCTTCCAATTTCACACAAATCAACACCTTTACTCTCTTTTTCCTTCCCTGAAAAACATTTCATTTTTCGTTTAAGTTTCCGATCAAATGGCGCCGAAAGCAGCAGAGAAGAAACCAGCAGAGAAAAAACCAGCTGAAAAGAAACCCGCTGAAGAGAAGAAAGCAGAGAAAGCACCAGCAGAGAAGAAACCGAGAGCCGAGAAGAAATTACCAAGCAAAGATGCTTCAACAACAGATAAGAAGAAGAAGAAATCAAAGAAATCAGTTGAGACTTACAAGATCTACATCTTCAAAGTTCTAAAACAAGTTCATCCTGATATTGGTATATCAAGTAAAGCTATGGGTATCATGAACAGTTTCATTAATGATATCTTTGAGAAACTTGCTGCTGAATCCTCCAGATTGGCAAGGTACAACAAGAAACCAACTATTACTTCCCGAGAGATTCAAACTGCTGTTCGTCTTGTTCTTCCTGGTGAATTGGCTAAACATGCTGTTTCTGAGGGTACCAAAGCTGTTACTAAGTTTACTAGTTCTTAATCACTGCTTCCGTGTTTTTAGATCTGAAAAATTTGGGGTTTATTTTGGGGAAAATTGCTTGTTTTAGTGGTTTCAGTTCGGGGATTAGGGTTTCATGTGTAAGTAGTATATCTAATGTTATGAAATGTATTCAATTTCGAATTTCTAATCCAAATATCTTGTTAGTGAAATCACTTGTCTTAATTTTGGATTTGAATCAATTGAAACCCGTTTTGATATCTGGAAGTGTTAATTCATCTGAATTGCATTTTGGAAACTGAGGATGATTTTTTTTCTTTTCCAATTAAGTGGCCACAATTAAAGAAATACAGTATTTTAGGCTTCATGTGTTAGAAATTTCTGCAAAAGATTTGAGACATAACAGTGGCTTTGAGCTTATAGGGTATTTACCAGATCAATATATGTATAGCTAGCATGTGAAGTGAATGGGGGAGATACATATTTACTTCAGCATAGACATTCACACTCTAAAATGTTAATCGGAAACTGTCAATTGATGTGGCCTTAAGAGTATATTTATGCCATCTTCAAAGTTTCCATGATTTGCAGAATTGAGGTTCAGCTAATGGCTATCAGCAAGAGTAACAGAATCACAAACCTTAGAAAGGTTTTGGTCATTTTTGTTTTGCAACTGTGAGTATGCATCTTCTTCTTAAAGGCTTCTAATCAGGTTGCTGCAGCGGGTGGAGTTGTAGCTACAACAGAAGGCAGAGTTCTTCCAGAGGGAGGGACAAGAGAAGCATGATAAGGTACACATATAACTTAGTATGATTTAGTCTATGGCCGAAATCGCATGTACCCGTGAGTTATTTATTACTCCCAATATTTCCAATAACCATAACATCATGATTGTGGAGGTTTCTTGCAAAAATTGGTTGTTATATCTGTTAATGGATGTGATCTTATTCTTCTTAAAGTAGCATCTATACAGGATGTGAAGAGAATTTAGACGAGAACTCATTGCAGGAAAGCTCAGATGCCTTATCAAGTATAATGCTTTTCTCTCTAAGAGGCAAAATCCCATTTAAAATTACAGTCACCTATCAGGTTAATATGGCAAAATGGTGGCTTCTTTCGCGGCTGTTTATGTTTAACATTGTGCAATCTGACTGACAAGTCAATTTTCACCCTGTTTTTCTTGGGCCATTTGCAATTATGAATTTTGGGGTTAGTATTTGAGCATGTCTATTTTTTAAGATGTGTGTGTTATCCCAGCTTTCTCTACTACTCATGGCAGCTCCCTTGTTTTAGGATTTCTTCAACAACTCAAAAAGTACAGGATTGATTTTGAAATCTCAGTTTTTAACACTTTCTTGTTTCCCTATATAGATCATTTCCTCTCATGGGTGGAGGAAAGGGAAAACAGAAGCAGCATCAGTGGAGAGGGAAAGTGAATTTTAAGAGCACACCATTACCAAAGACAGCACTATGGCTTGTAATCTCGTATTGAAAAGGTCTGAAAAATCAGGTTCGTAAGTGAATTTTTATCTTTCAATATTCAAGTGGTCCAACGAGGCCTTATTTTCATCTCCCAGAATTTCACTTATTGTTTTTTTTTTTGCTTACTTTCAGAAATCTAATCTATGAAGTTATTTACTGAGCTTTTGATGATATTAGTATCTGCTAGTTCATTATACTATACTGTGGATATGAGTTTTGGTACATGAGTTTTTTTTCTTCCAGAAATGGTTCATTTGGTTTATTAGAATTTGAGTCTGTGCTAAATGAATTTGAAGAAAAGAAAGTAGCATTCATCAAAGTACGCAAATTTCTACCAACTATTGACATAGATTGCTTGTTGTGCCGCAGCTATTTTATTGACCAGGCATATTATATGGTGAGCTAGCAAGCTTTGTACAAATCATGGAAAGGGTGGTGGTAGGAAAACACTACTACATCCGAGAACCAAAGGCGCTGCTGCAAGGGGAGTCGAAGAACAGTGCAGAGAAATGAAGCAAAAACTGTTCAAACTTTAAAATGGTAAGTTATGTTTACAACTTATTGCCATCTACACTGATGAATGCTGATGCTAATATATCGGATAGTATGATAGATTTGGTGCTTGCCATATAAGCAAGTGACCTGGAAATGGGGCACCATCGTAAACAGTAATTTCTTTTGTCCCAATTTCATGTTTTCTCCTTCTGAATGGAAGACAGCTTTGTGAATTGTGATACAATCAGTCTATTCTCTAATGAAAGATATACACAGTTTTCAAAATGGGCTAACCCAAATTGATTGGAACAGATAGAAATAAACGAAGGAAATGTGAGTGCACAAAGAAAGAATTATATGAACTGATGAATTGTGAGTTCATGATTCATCCAATGAATAAAACACTGTAAGTTTGCTGCTAGCCTCATTTGTACCAGAACCACTTAATCTGAACTAATAGAAAAATGATGAACATAGACTGAAAGAGACAGGTAATTAGAACTTAAAAAGGAGAAAGAGAGAATTTCAGTCAGAAAAAAGAGTTTCTTGCTCGAGAATAAGAAATCCAATCCAAGACAGCAGCTATTGCCTGAGCAATTGTTGCAGTAAGATAATCAGCCATTCACTGAAAAACTTAGAAACATGAGATCGCGCTCAACCTCCACAATCCACATATAAGATGAAATCATGAAACAAAAACTTGCTTAAAAGACCTCCACCAGCGTGCCCGTAAAAATTGTTCTTGTCATAAAAGAATTCGCAATAATTTAGCTGTACGCGATGCACAATAGACCATGTACAATAATAACACCTTGCACCATTCAAACAAAGCTATTACTAACAGGACATTGAATCACAAACACTAACAGAACACTGAATCACAAACACACAGATTTAGGAGGATCTGTGCATCCCTAATATGTGAGTTTCCAAAAGATTACACTGCGCTCCGTGCATGCTCAAGCATATATTCCAGAACACACTAACTATAAGGGATTTGTTGGGAAATTTGCTCAAAAACCAACTCACGTTCATCAAATGCTTTTGAAGCAGCTTCCGCGAAATAAATAACATGTGAAATCTCTACTTAAGTGCTATGCTAAATTGCTAATCCAAATTTAGGTTCATATAAGGCCACACAACAACATAGGTAACACAATGCTGAACATTCTAAACATGAACAAACAAGAAAAGGCGTACATTCACAAAGTAAACTAATAACAAAAGAGGTCTAACAACTATGGATGAGGTAAACAACAACTCTGCCAAAACTTGTATACCTTTGAGCAACACTGTTTTCGTCTACTAACTAGATTGCAGTAAAGTAAAAGTGATGTGAGAAATAAAGATAAGTTTGGTAGACATACTACAAGTATCAAATCTCCGGAACGATTACTTTTACCCAAAATATGCTCCAAAATGTGATTGCCGCCTTCTTTGCTGATGAAATTGTACAGTGAAGCTCATAAGCCCTTTGCAAAGCTTTTAGTACTCTAGTAGTCAATCAGTTGATTCGATCGAACATCTGAACATTCTCTTCTCCTAATGCTTTCAATGAAACAAAGCTATTCTTGTGACGAACCGTTTCAAAAACTTCCAAACCTGTACTGGCATTCAGAAGCTCTTTCATACTTGCCGTTCTCAGGTCATAACTTAAAGCAGTTCTCTTATCATCCCAATATAAAATCTTTCCGCTCTTTGTGAGGTCAAAGAATTGCGCAAGATCGTAACGCTGCAATTCTATGGTGCCAGCCAAACTCCAATTGGAGGAATCCTCTTCCTTCTCATTGAAACTACAACTGCTACTATCATTTTTCTTTTTGAATGACCATATTTTAGTAGTGCGGCAATTATCAATATAACACAAGCAGCCACCTAAAACCTGGATTTGATAGTAAAGACAAATCGCAAATTTTTTGCCAGAAGACAAGGTAGTGTAATAAGGCGGGTCAGGAAGCAACCGAAATACCTCATCTGCCAAGTTAAAGGCCACACAACTCTATGTTCTGTTGATTTCATTATCCCTTGGTGGAACCAATAAACCTCTCCATCTGCACCCATGCCCGGTGAATGAGAACTATTCGTTTGCAACGAATAATCAACCTCTCTTTTGTTTCTCCACCCAGTACCAGCCCCAAGAGTGTATACTTGGACTTGTCCTGGTTCCGTATGTTCCACTGATTCATAATAGATTCTAACAACCTTACTCATTCGTCTTATCGATGTAACCAAATCAAAATACTTTTCGACCTTTCAAACACTTGTCAATACAGATTGGTAACAATACGTATTCTCTGGTAATGGGATTACAAATGTAAAGAGGATCATTAAAATACCCATATTTACCATCTACACGTATAGATAAACAAATCAAGGGAAAATTAGGCTAAGGCCCAACCCATGGATAACCCATAATGTGAGACCCTTAATTAAAAGAAGTTTAAATCTAGGCCCCAAATTATTAAAAGACCTTGATACCCTTATGCATATGGTCAAGCCCATAATTAAATAAAATTTAAATTTAGGCCCCAAATTATTAAAATATTATGTGATGATGTTCCAACCACCGAACCACCTCCGGATCCGACCTTCCGAGATCGACCACCACAAATCAAACCACACATGTATAAAAATTACACATTCATGTTGTGTATTAAATAGTGTGTAACTTGTATGGCATGTGTAGTCAACATGGCATTAATATTAATTTACAATAATAACTCGGCAAGTAATCGGTTGTTACCGAACACAATAAATGAGTTAAAACACTAGAAATAAGCCATCGAAACCTATACTAGAAGTTTTGCCTTTCTTTCTTGTCTTCCTATTTCCAAAATGCTTGCATATCTCGGAAATAAACATCCATGGATTAGGTTGGATGAATAAAAAGCAAAAGAAAATAATATTATAGGAGAATTGTAAGGCAAAATTATAGAACAAAGATCACAGAAAAGACACATGATAACCCATCTTAGCATGTGTAACTTGGAGATTGGCTTTGATAAATGTTCTTGGTTCTATTGGTAAGCTAGTGTCTTACTATTGTTCATACATGTTCATACAAAATCTACCAAAAATCATTTGAAACCAAAACCAAAAACCTTCCTTAACCAATTATTCCTCTTTATCCTCTTCCAAACCCCGCACCGCACCTCTAGGCCAAGACTCAAGATAAGCAAACTAAAATCGAACCGTAATGAAAAGAATGCAAAATTAATGGAAAGAATGCAATATTTTCAAGTAAATAGTCGAACAAAGAGATTCCTACTATCGAGTGATTTAAATGTTTCTAACACATATATTTATATTGTGGGATTTTGTGTAACCCGCATTACACATCAATATGGCTTGTGTAACCTGCAGTTAGAAACACAAAGAACTTGTGTAACCTATAGTTACACATGTGTATGCTTGTGTAACTTGCAGTTAGAAAACACAAAAGGACTTGTGTAACCCGTAGTTACACATCCAAACCAATAGCGTAAGAGGATTGTGTAACATTAACTCAAACCCACCCATTTTAACATAAAATGGATACATAATCACCTAAACTGACATAGCAATCACATTCTTTGTAATCACAATGAAATATTAATCAAATTCATTGGAATTGCTCACCATTGGTTCATCCTCTTTCTTCTAATATTCTCCTTCAATTTTATACACTTACTATTTAAACTCCCCATCAAAATTATCACCACCACCATTAATCAACCCTGAAATCAAATTGAAATGTAAAAAACAACAAATCGAACCTTAAACAACAACATAAATTCCTACCACCATTTCATGTAATAATTTATCAAAAACTTTAAAACTTCAAAAAGAATTTGAGTGCATTGAATAGTTTTTTCCTTTTCAAGGAAGAGTTGAGGGAGAGAGTTTTAGGATAAAGAAGTGACCGCTTTACTCATTTCTTTATCTAGATCATCATCCAAACCGAATGATGATCCTTTACCGAGAACAAGTTGTCCATAAAGCTAGTCATTTCAATATGCATGATATACCTTTTCATAAGAACTTGCAATATATAGAATATAAACTTTATATCCCAGGATGTGTAATCGCACATCCATATAGCTTGTGTAACTACTAGTTACACATCCATATAAATACTAGTTCATCATCCAAACCGAATGATGGTCCTTTACCGAGAACAAGCTGGCCATAAATCAACTTCCAACCAATGTTATTTAGTCATTCCAATATGCATGATATACCTTTTCATAAGAACCTCGCAATATATAGAACTTTATATCCCGGATGTGTAACTAGAAGTTACACATCCCGCTAGTTCATATAACTAGCAACTTAGACATCCATATGCTAGTTCATTCCAATATGCATGACATACCTTTTCATAAGAACCTACAATATATGGAACATAAACTTTATATCCCAGATGTGTAACTAGCTTACACATCCTACTAGTTCGTGTCTGAACATCAAACCAAAAACAAAAAAAGATCCACGTCCTTAACATACAACAAACTTAATTGAAAAAATAAACTAAAAATTAAAAGAAAAGTAAGTAATTATACCTATCATCCCCTCTTGAATCTAAACTTCAATATATCCTCCATAAATCTCACAACGTTTTTAATCTCGAATTTTCTTCCAAATCAACATCCTAATCATAAAAACCTAATCTATTAATACACTAAAATACATTAAAATCCAAAAAAATAATGTAAAAACAACGGAAACAACAAGAAGAAAATCACCTAGATTTTTTGAAAATCGTTTGTTTCAAAGAAGTTATGTTGTTTTTGTTCTTCGATCCAAGTGAAAACCAAACAAAGAAAAGAAAAACGAAGATATCGGTTTTGAAATATATGAAAAACAGATGATATTTATTCGGTTAAAATCAATCAATTAGCTTATATTTAGAATCATACCCGAGTATTTGTTGATTTGATCTTCCGAAATGTTTATAAAAATCTCAAAAGATCGATTTGAATCTTCCGATTATCCGATGACGAGCCGAATCTTCGCTACTTGTTGATGACAATTTTCATCGTCTCTCGCATCTCAGAAGATTATCCGATGACGAGCCGCAAAAAACTCACCATCTTCTTCATCTTCATAGATCGAAATGAAGTGGGAGAAGAGAGAGAAATAGAATGAAGAAATGAAATATCTTCGATATATTTCTCTTGTATAAATACTAAAGGGTATTGTTGTCATTATTAAAATTCGAATAATTAATTATGGGCCCTCTAAAGATAATTTGATTTTCGGGGCCTAAATATCATTTTATGAAAGTATGGAGTTGATTGCCATTTAGTAATATTGAACCCATATAGTAAGGGGTTTCTAGTAGTTTTCACACAAATCAAACCATTGGATGAACCAATTATCACCGACTTTATCTTTTTGTACGGAATTGACTTACTAGAAAAGTATTAGGGAACACGTGTCACCAACAACGTATTTCCATATCCTAAGTAACCCCAAATTGTAATAGTACACGCTTTGCCTATAAAAGTATTAGGGAACACGAGCAATCCTCCAAAGAGAGACAAAGCTTTTCAGAGAATTGTACTGTGTATTGGGATTAGTCTCCTCATAACCTTATAATAATAATAAAGTGTTTACATTTGCGACTTCACCGGGGACTAATCCTCAATACCACTACAAAACACAGAATCATGAATTCAGGTATATCACACAATCGTGTATCCGAAACCAAAACATATCTACTAATCGACCATCTAATCACCAAATCGAATCAGATAGCTTTTTTAGAACACCAACGAAGAGAGCAGGAATCAGACCTTATGCGTACCGAAGTAGAACCCGAAGTAGGGTCCCCATTTAGAGTCGAAGAAGGAGGAGATCCGGAAGATAGAGCTGTACGCGAAGAATATGGGATATTTTTTTCTAAGTTCTTTCGGGAAATCCACTTCACCAAACACCAACAAGAGATGGCTTGTATGCACATGTTAAACATATTTTCCGGGGAAGACCCACGTAAGTATATCGAGAAACACTTTCCAAAGCAAGTAACCTTTTTGGAAGAAGATAGAATGGTTGAAATCGGGCACTTACGCCCCCTTTATATCACAATATCGGTGGGAGAAAATACCCTAAATATAGCTTTTGTAGATACCGGAGCCTCTTTGAACTTAATCTCCCATAATACCATTCATCGACTACGCATCCCTCCGGTGGCAATCAAACGCTTCGATACCAAAGTGCGAGATTTTAGCGGGGAGAGGCAACGAACAATTGGAACAATATAATTAGAGATCACCCTTGAACCTATCAAAGCCATCGAACTCTTTCATGTCACCGAAGCAGACCTAACTTGTCACATCATTTTAGGACAATCATGGTTACAACGACACGGAGTAATACCATCAACAGATCACCAATGTATCAAATTCTTACATGGAGGTAAAGAATGGCGTGTTGTAGCCACAAAAAACCCATTTACGAAAACAGAAAAATACCTTTTCCCCGAAGCAGCCTTTTATGAACAACAAAATGAAATAATTTCCGAAGACATTCTTGGAAGCGGTCTACAGAACAGAGGAGAAGCGAACAACTGTAAAAGACACTTTCAAAGCTACACTCAACCGAATGGGAGGAAAATCTACCGCTATATCAGTAAGGAAGATACAGAAACCGAGGATGAACAAATAATGTATGCAATGGAGGATTTAACTATTGGTGAACCCGAACACGCTTGGGAGCGTCCAACCGCTGTTTCCAACCAAAGTGCCGAACCAACGATTCCTCTAAATATAAGGACCTCGGAAAATCCCAAAATACTCCAGATAGGAAGCAATCTAACAAAGGAAGAACGCGAAGAGCTGGAAAACTTACTGAAGGAGTTCCAAGACGTGTTCGCCTGGATATATGAAGACATGCCTGGATTAAATCCAACTCTTGTCCTGCATGAACTCAAAACTTCACCATCATTCAAACCAGTAAAACAGCCACAAAGAAAATTCTCTCATAAGATTGAAGCACAAATTAAAGAGGAAGTCTCCAAATTAATCGAAGCCAGGTACATCAAACCCATACATCATCCAACATGGTTGGCCAACATTGTACCAGTGGAAAATAAGAATGGAAAAATTCGATGCTATGTGGATTTCCGAGACCTCAACCGAGCATGCCCCAAAGATGACTTTCCCCTCCCTCTCATCGATATCCTGGTTGATTCAACCGATGACCACGAAATGTACTCCTTGATGGATGGTTATAGTGGCTACAACCAAATCCGAATGAAAGAATCTGATGCACCTAAAACCGCATTCTCCACACCAGTTGGGAACTTTTACTATGTCGTCATGCCTTTCGGTCTGAAGAACGCGGGCGCCACATACCAATGAGCCATGACTTTAATCTTTCACGAACTAAATCATAGAGAAAAGGAGGTATATGTAGATGACATAATTGTCAAAGCCAAGAAGAGGGCCGACCATGTGCCGAATCTCCGACGCGTACTCTCCCGATGCCGAAACTATGGTTTAAAGATGAACCCTACAAAATGCACCTTCGGAGTAACTTCGGGAAAATCCTTGGTTTTAAGGTCTCCAAGTCTGGAATCGAATTGGATGAAGATAAAGCAAACGCTATTTTAACAATGACGGCACCCCGAAGTAAATATGAGTTGCAAGCATTAATAGGAAAAATATCATACGTACGACGCTTCATCCCTGTATTGGGCACCAGCATGGCAAGCCTCCTCCCGCTACTGAAAAAGGATGCTAAATGGGCATGGGGCGAGGAGCAACAAATAACACTCGATAAAATTAAAGAATGCTTAACTCATCCACATGTGATGCGACCGCCAATCCAAGGGGAACCCTTATACCTGTATGTGGCAAATACAGACAAAGCAATAGGAGCAGTCCTGGTACAAGACATGGGAAATGACAACTTATCTCCAATATACTAAATTAGCAGACACTGCGGGAAGCGGAAAATGATATACTCCCCAGCGGAAAAGGCATGTCTCCCACTGATACTAGCAACACAAAAATTGAGACATTTCATGCTTGCGCACCAGACATACGTGGTTGCCTAGGCCAACCCAATTGCTTACTTCTCCACAACAACCATCCCATCAGGTCGGATGGCCCGATGGTCTGTACAACTATTTGAGTTCTCCCTTCAGCCAGCCAAACCAAGAGGAGTCCGAGGACAAGCTATCACAGATCTTTTGGTGGCTTTTCCGGGGTGTGATACATCCCCAATCCACATGGACTAACCAGGAGAAATAGCATCAGTGGAAGAAATCAGACCATGGCTCTTATATTTTGACGGCTCCTCACACGGATCTAATGGTGGATCAGGGGTAGTCTTAGTCACCCCAACTGATGAATTGATATCTAAAGCATTCAAGCTGGACTTTCCGTGTACAAACAACATGGCCGAATATGAAAGTTTCCTCATCGGTCTCAAAATCGCCAGACATCTCCATGTCACACATCTAGAAGTAAAAGGTGATTCATGTCTACTCATACAACAAATGCTGGGAGAATTCAATGTCAAGGAACCCGCTCTCGCTGCATACAGAGATAAAGCCCAAAAAATAATAAAGGAATTCGATACAATACCACTTGCCCATATGGGAAGAACTTCAAACAGACACGCTGACGCATTAGATACCTTAGCATCTAGCTTACAAATGTTACATTCAAATGAAGAAACCATCACCGTAACCAAAAACTCAATGCCATCGACATGGTTCGAGGACATCATTTTTGAAGACGAGAACGATTGGAGACGTTCAATCCTACAGGATCTCAAGCAAAAACCCGAAGACCGTCAACTGCCATGGAAAACTTTAAGTAAATATAAGATTATCGAAGGAAGCCTCTATTTTATCACCTCGATTGGCATTCTGTGCAAATGCGTTAGAACCGAGGAGGCAAGAAAGCTATTACACGAGATTCATGAACGAACTTGAGGCTTCGGACTTGAAATCCCTCTACAACGACGAATTCAGCGAGCAGGGTTTTATTGGCCAGACATGATACACCAAGCTCAAAAGTTACAAGATAACTGCATAATTTGCCAAGGAGCTCCGCTGCACGAAGAAGCTTGTTGCGTAACTGAAGAACAAGATTGGCGAACCCCTTACATCGAATGCCTAACAGTAGGGACATTGCCAGATGACAAAAAGTTAGCAAAAAAGCTAGAAAGAAGAGCTAAACGTTTCTTCGTCATCGATGGCCAACTCTTCCGAAGATGCTTTAACCAAAAATCTCTCAAATACATTGACAAGGAAAATTCCACCCGAGTAATGGAAATAAGTCATGATGGGGAACATCAAGGAAAGCAAGACTCTTTATTCAAATTCATGATGCAGGGTACTATTGGCCCACAATGGAAAGTGACATCACATAATACGTCCAGAAGTGTGAACAATGTCAACTTCACGGAAACTTAATCCACGCGCCACACACTATGCTCCAGAGTGTTTGCACTCCATGGCCTTTTCATAGTTGGGGACTAGACATCATCGGACCCATCAATCCGAAATCCTCAAAAAAACACGAATACATCGTTACAACAACAAAATGTTTCACCAAATGGGTAGAAGCCATACCGCTAAAGGGTACAACCGGGGAAGTGATCTCAGCATTCATAAAGGAACATATTATCTGTCGTTTCGGAATCCCAATGTACATTATCTCTGACAATGGTACACCCTTTGTGAAAAATCATGTGAAAGACCTCCTGGAATCATTCCGAATCAAACACAAGACTTCGACTCCCTACTATCCACAGGGAAATGGTCAGGCCGAATCTACAAACAAAACACCACTCTGAATCTTGAGTAGAAGCCTCTACGACAACAAGCGCGCATGGCACGAAGAACTTCCATTAGCACTGATGGCATACCGAATTGCTAAACGAACGTCAACGGGAGCATCACCATATAGCCTAGTCTATGGGGAAGATGCCATCATACCAGCAGAAGTAGTCGTGGCTTTGGTCAAAAGAGCGTTTTATTCATATCATGAGATCATTACATGCAAAAGTCCTTGAGCCATTTTCCGTTGATCTTATCATTGAGCTTTCCCTTGATGGGGGTACCGTCTGCGTGTTGTATCTTATAGTATCCGCTCTCTGCAGCCTCTCTAACTCTGAAGGGGCCTTCCCAATTTGGAGCAAATTTTCCGGCGCTAGCGTCTCGAGGTACGTGCGGGGAAATAGTAAGTACTAAGTCTCCTATCTCGAATTTCCTTGGTTTAACTTTTTTGTTGTAGACTTTAGCCATCCGATCGCGATATTTCTGGGCGTGGGCTTCCGCAATGCTTCTTTTCTCCTCTAGAGTATCAAGCACTTGGAATCTCTTATCATCTTCGGCTTGTAATCCGCTCGCCGCTATTACTCTAGCTGAGGCGATGACGACTTCCGCGGGTAGGATCACATCCTCTCCATAGACTAAACTGTAGGGAGTAGCTCCTGTGGAGGACCTCTTGGCAGTTCGGTACGCCCAGAGCGCCATTGGTAGTTCTTCATGCCAGAGCCTCTTGTTGTCGTATAAATTTCTACCGAGAATGCGGAGCATCAGCTTGTTGGTTGCTTAAGCATGCCTATTCCCTTTAGGATAGTATGGAGTGGACGTCTTTTGCTTGATGTAGAAGGATTCCAGTAAATCTTTAACGTCACTGTTAACGAAGGATGAGACATTGTCTGAGACAATACACATTGGATCCCGAAACGCGTGATGATATACTCTTTAATGAATGCGGCGATGGTAACCCATGTGGTGATTTGTAGGGGGATAGACTCAAACCACTTCGTAAAGCACTCTGTAGCGGTTATGATGTATTCATGTTGTTTAGAAGACTTTGGCGTGATGGGTCCGATGATGTCCAAACCCCAAGTGTGGAAGGGCCAGGGTGTGGCGATGTTATGGAGCATGGTATGAGGAGCTTGGATCAAGTTTCCATGTATCTGACATTGTTCGCATTTCTGTACATACTCAGCGTTGTCACTCTCCATCGTGGGCCAGTAGTACCCGACGCCATAAATCTGTGAGAAATGTCTTGCCTTCCCTTGGTGCTCCCCATCGTGAGTCAATTCCATTACTCGAACGGCTTCACTCTTGCTTAGACAGGTTAGCGTTTGGTGTCCAAAGCTCCTGCGAAACAACTTCTTATCAATAACGAAGTATCTTCCCGATTTTTTTACTAATCTGAGGGCCGCTTTCTTGTCATTTGGCAAAGTTCCGTTGGTGAGATAGGTGATGTAAGGTTCTCTCCAATCTTCCCCATCTTCTTCGGCAACACAAACCTCTGCCTCTTGGGGGGACCCTTGAAAGACGGTACATTCATCTTGGAGCTTCTTTGCTTGGACCATCATGTCTGGCCAATAGAAGCCCGCGCGTTGGATCCGCCTATGTAGAGCTATGGAGGCGGCGTGGCCACATATGCGTCGGTGGATCTCTTTTAGTTTTTCCTTTCCCTCCAAAGGCCCTAGACATTTGCACAACGCTCCTCCCGCAGTGATATGATATAGATCTGCATCTAGGAGGGTATACGCCTTCAGAGTCTTCCAAGGGAGCTGCCTTTCCACGGGTGGTTGAGATAGGTCCGCTATGATCACCCGACGCCAATCGAGATCCTCCATTGCTGATTTTTCCTCTAAAGCTGAAGGAGAGGTCTTTCTGATGATGGTAATTGTCTCTTCATCGCCCGTGAGCATTTGCAGCTTAGATGCTAGCGTGGCTAACGCGTCCGCATGCCTATTGGATAATCGTCCCATATGTTGAATTAAGATATGTCTGAAGCGCTTCATAAGCCGCCGAGCCTTGTCTCTGTAAACCGCCAAGGTCGGTTCCTTGATATTGAATTCCCCTTCCATTTGATTCACTAGCAGTCTGGAGTACCCCATGACTTCTAAGTACGTTATTTTCATCTCTAAAGCCATCTGCATCCCGATGAGGAGGCTTTCATACTCCGCCGCATTGTTAATGTAAGGGTAATCAAGCTTTTATGCGTATTACATCAATTCTCCTTTGGGCGATTCAAACACAACTCCGGCTCCCCCATGGCTTCCATAAGACGAACCATCGAAAGACATCTTCCATACTTCAGGCTTTGTCTCTTGTAATGAAGCGATTTATCCTGGGACCTCATCGTTCATTTCGAAGGTGCTAGCGCTTGGAAATGCCACTAATAAATCCGCGATGGCTTGACCGCGGACTCCTTGAGGTCGTATGGGCGTAAAATCAAATTCGAGAAATTGCATCGACGACTTGGCCATCCTTCCAGACTGAATGAGACTTGTAGTCAGGTAAACGACTGGGTTGGCGCCGCTACAACATAGTTCTTGTGCTTTAGTAGATAATGTCGCAGCTTTTGTGCAGCAAAAAGCAAGGGTATACACGCCTTCTCGATGGGGGTGTATCTCTGCTCGGCGTCTTTCAGGACTTTGCTAAGGTAGTAAATTGGGACCAAGTTAGCCCCTCCCATGTCTTGAGCCAGGAGCACTCCTATGGCCGTTTCCGTATTCGCCAAATATAAGTATAGTGGCTCGCCTTTGACCGGTGGCCGCAGGTTGTGGGGGTGGGTGAGCCATCCTTTTATCGTCTCGAAAGCTTCCTACTGCTCCGCTTGCCATAGGAATTTCCCATCCTTCTTGAGCATCGAGAAGAAATGAGTTAGAGTCTGCGCTAGACCGGGGATGAAACGCCTAACATATGAGACCTTCCCAATAAATTTATGGAGTTCCGCTTTATTCTTTGGAGGCGGCATAGAGGTTATAGCTTCCGCCTCAGCAGGGTCGACTTCGATCCCTTTACTTGTGACCTTATAGCCTAGGAACTTCCCAGCGGTGACACCGAACACGCACTTAGCAAGATTCATCTTGAGATTGAAATCTCGACACCGCTGAAAAACTCGTCGTAGGTCTTAGACATGGCTACCACGCTTCTTTGATTTGACGACAATGTCGTCCACGTAGATCTCAACGATTTCGTGATTCAAATCATGAAAAATTAGCTTCATGGCGCGTTGATACGTTGCCCCGGCGTTCTTCAGTCTGAAAGGCATCACAACGTAATAGAAATTTCCAACCGGGGTTGAGAAAGCCGTCTTGGTTGCATCGCTCTCGTTCATTTTAATCTGGTTGTACCCGCTCTGCCCATCCATGAATGAGAACATCTCGTTATCGCAAGTCGCGTCCACCGTCTTATCTATGTTTGGAAGCGGGAATTCATCCTTTGGGCACGCTCGATTCAGATCGCGAAAGTCCACACAACAGTGGATCTTTCCGTTCTTCTTCTCCACGGGTACTATGTTTGCTAACCAGGTGGGGTAGTGTATTGGCTTTATGTACCTAGCGTCTAACAACCTCTTCACCTCTTCTTTTATCTACGCCTCTGTCTCGTGATGGAATTGGCGTCGCGGCTGTCTTACGGGCTTGCTACTAGGATTCACTTTCAATTCGTGGCAGACCAGGGTTGGATTTAATCCTGGCATGTCCTCATACGACCAAGCGAACACGTCTTTGTATTATCTTAGCAAGGCTTCGAGCTTTCCGCTTTCGTCTTCGGATAGAGATGCTCCAATTTCTATGAATTTGGGCTCGGCTTCTGTTCCGAGATTTATCTTCTTCGTCTCCTCATCGTGTTTTGGTGGGGAATTCTGCGCCATCCTTTCCCAGAACTGGGGAACGTCATCAACTTTGAGAGTCTTCATTGCTTCGGCGATGCTGACCTCTTCCGTCGAAACTCCCCGACTAATTGCTATAACTGATAAGCGTGGAGCCCGTCGGCCCGAGACACCTTTCTAAAGCGCCTCTTGTATTCTTGCACATAGTCTTTCTTCTGCGCTGATCCTGGCTTCTCTTCTTCATACGTCGTCGACCAATCTGGGATGGGTGTAGCATAGACCTGCGTTACTACTTCGCTAGGCACGCTTACCGCGTCGTAAAAGGCCGCTTCTGCGTAACAAGCTTCATCAGCAGAGAAAGGATATTCCGTAGCCCGCACTCTCTTCTGTTTCCCCTTGAGGATGAACTTGATGCACTGATGGTAGGTAGACGACACCACTCCGTGCCTATGTAACCACGATCTCCCTAATAGAATGTGGTATGCGGTATTCACATCCATGACATGGAATGGTTCGAAAACTCTTATAGGTCCCACCTTGACTTCCAAATTAATTGTGCCAATGGTATGTTGGTTGAGTCCGCCGAATCCCTGTATTCTCGTCTGGAATTTCCTGACTTCTTACTCTTCACTCCAATGCTCTTCAAAATGTGTAGCGGGATCAGGTTAAGGGACGCGCCTGTGTCAATGAAGACTCTTTTAAATGTTTCCTTCTTAACTTTGGCGGTGAGGTACTATGGGCGCGTGTGATCGCTATTAACAGCTTTGTTTCTTCGGAGAATGTTATGACATCAGTGGGTAAGGGGTATCTCCTGTTTAAGTACGCGATCACATCTTCTTTTGCAGCTATCTTGGTAAGAAAGATCGAAGCCAGGTGCCTCTGATTGGCGTCAAATCCGAGAGCATCAAAGAAGTTGGTGAATAAGGGTTTCTGGGCCACAACTTCCGCGATCTGCTCAGTATCGATATAGGACACCGCGTATATCTCCTCAGCGTCGTCAGTTGCTTCCGCCGCATACGCTTCTTCTTCCATGGGATCATGACAGAGTGTGGCGACATGATGGTTTGGTAGAGGGTCGTTTTGTATGCGGTTAGCGCCATCAACTTCTACCTCCCCGGTGCGCTGTTTGTTGTAGATGGCCCACTTAAGGGTCTGGCAGTCCCTAGTAGGGTGATCAACTCTTCCATGGAAAAGGCAATACTGAGGGTTCCGCTTATCCGCTTCCGTTGGGACTCTTCGGGGTTTTGGTAGCGTGATGTCACCATTCTTGACCCACTCTTTAAGTAATCCTACCGCTTGTTCATACAAGCAAGGAAAGTCCGGCGCTTCTTGCTCTGCTCTCCTTTTTCTGCGACAGTTGTCATCTCCCGCGGCCATTCGCTTCCTAGATGGTCCGGAGCCTTCTTCCTTGGTATATGCTACGGAATGAGACCAAGCTTTTGATCCCGAGTCTATTTCTTCATTAATTGCGTCTGTCCTAGCGAACGCTTCCTCTAGGTCCGCGAACATAGTTATATGAGCATTCTCGAACATCCGACGCTTCTTGGGATCGATGACCGATATGCAGATGCCCACCAGATCTTCCTCTGGTATTTCAGTTCGACATCTAAGGGCCTAGCTTCTGAAGCGCTTAGCAAATGGCTTAAGTTTTTCCCCGTTCTGTTGACGAAAGTTTCCTAGATCGGAAATAGAGATCTTCACTGGTTTGAGTAAAACTTTTGCATGAACGCCTGTCGCATCTCATCCCACGAGCGTATGCTGTTCGGCTTCAAGGAGATGTACCAAATAAAAGCGTCTCCTATCAGAGTTTTTCCAAATTCCCTTATGCACACATTCTCGTCTTGAGCGTATTCATTAAGAGCCATTGTGAAGCGGTGCATGTGCTCAGTTGCGTTTCCACTCCCTTCGAATAATTTGAACTTTGGCGTCTTGTACTTCGCAGGCATAGGCCTGGACAGGATTTCCGAAGGTATTGGGGACGCTATTGAGTAGGCGCTGGTCTGGGTTTCAAAACCATATTTCTCCTCGATTAGCTTGGTGAATCTCCCATCATTTGGGGCGATTCGCGCTTTCTCTTCTGTCATCTGTTACTGACCCGCGAACTGGTTGGCTCGAGACCCTCCCTGTGGTGTTCGAAGAAGGTGTCCCTGGTCGGATCCGCTCCTCTGGTTCCGCGGGGGAGAATTCGAACCTTCAACGCGGTTCTCCTCTATCGGCGGGTCAATGGCAGCTAGCCTCGCCAGGAGTACTTGGCGATGACGATCATTTTCTTCAATATCAAAGAGCATCTGCTCGACCTCGTTCAGGGGCCCGTAGATGCGTGGTTGACCAACGCGTCCGAGTCCTTCAGCGTCCATGTGGCGAACTGCGAGCTAATTCTGTGACCTAGTCTCCCAATGTGATCGCCAAAATGTACACAGTACTAGACGTACAAGGTACAGATAGAGTAAGATGAGAGAGAAACCAATTCCAGAAAGTACGACACAGTTTTCCACAATGATAACCACTGAGTCTTTCTGTGGAGAGCAGACCCCTTTTTATAAACATTTCCTAAAAGTAGAATATTAACTGTGTGTCCTTCTCTATCTTCTTTGGGTACCCCCTCTTCTGGTAACCGTACGTGTGTCCTCTTGGACTCCTTCTAGAAGCTTCATCCTTCTTGAAGCTTGCACGTGTATTCCACTAAGGGTGGAGTGCTATTCCCAACTTTCCTTAGGATAAAGGGGTGTCCTTTCCTGTACTCCCTAAAGAGGATTACTCTGATAGACATTGGTGGTCCTCCCACACGTCAGCTCTCCAAGTGATGTCTGTGCTGACGTCATTCCATGGTATTTTTTGGGGTATGTACAGCGTACAGCCTAAACAGAGTGTGTAGCTGACTCTATTTGTCTCTAGACTTGACCCGTATTATGTCCCCTGCGAAATCGTGCCTATTATTTTGGGCACCCATCCTCAGAATCCATGAAGTACATGTACTTCAAAATCGGTGACGTATTCGTGTCGGACACCGTATCAGTGTCAGATGCTTGGGGATACGTATCGGATATTTCATTTAAAGTATCCATTTTTATTAATTACGAAAAGAGTAGAGGATACTCTGGGATACCTCTCGGATACTCTGAGAGGGCATACTTCCTATAATATAAATGGTGCATATATAATTTTTATCGTTGGTGAGAAATTGGAGCATATATAATTTTATCCATTCAATGAAGAGAAACAAGATTGTACCCCAACGTGCAGATGATTTATTATTTGTTTATAGTAATATTCACCTCCTTTCACGAAAAAGTGAAAATCATACGAAAGGAGAAAGTATAAATTTGATACACTAGACGTTGTGAGAGACTTGAAATTGAAAATCTTTCACTTGACGAGCCACAACAAGAAGCGGTGCTCTCTGATGGAGACAATATTAATGAGTGATGGGAGATCCGGATGTTGGACAACTTTTATCTGTTTTATTTTAATAATCCATACAGTATTTAAGAATTTTTTAATTTTTTTTTGTGATTCTTTAACTAAATGAATTATTATAAAATTAAATGATTTCAATAAATACACGTATCCCTACGTATTCCGTATCCCCATTTTTCAAAAACCGACGAATCCCCGTATCCGTATCCCGGTATCACTATCCGTGCTTCATAGCTCAGAATATCATATGCCACAACGAATTTGACGAAAAGAAAGTAGCATTCGGATAGGGTTGGGGACCTGTGTAGACGCTACAGTATCACATGCCACAATGTAGCTTGCTCGCTTGTCGCTGCGCTGCAGCTATTTTATTGATCAGGAAAATTATATGGCGGGCTTGCAAGGTTTGTAGTAATCACAGAAAGGGCGGTGGTGTGAAGACGCTTCTACGTCGGAGGACCAAAGGCGCTGCTGCAAGGAGAGTCGTGGGACAGTGCGGAGAAATGAAGCAAAAACTATTAAAATTTACAATTAGCAACCTATCTTTTACACCCTATTATCTATATGAATGAATCTAAAAATAACTTGTTTTTTCCATCTTTTGTCGCAGAGCTTATTATTGTTATCGGCAAAACACCAAGGAGACACTTTCGGCTATACATTTACATGTGGCTGGTATTATGTTTTCATTTGAGTTTATCTTCCCCAAGTGAGGTCTGTAACAAATAACAAAAAGAGTTAATGGAAGAGAAAATTGTTTAGTGGTTTTCGGTCATCATAATTCATGAGACGCTCGAGTTGAGGCGACCAAATAAGAAAGTGTTGAACAACTGAATTACATTGCTATGCAAAATCTGACACACAATCTGGCATTTCCATTGTAAAGTACCCCATTGTAACAGCTTCATTAGTCCCTGGAGCTCTTGACGTATATTTGCTAAGCACAACTAAAAAAGAACAAGCCCATGGAAAGGCCCAGATCTCAAAAAAGTAAAAAAAAAAAAAAAAAACTGATAATAAATGAAATTTGTCTCAAGTAATAAATTTCGAGAACCATCAAGTGGCCTGGTGGTTTTCATGCTCCCTCCCTTGCAGGAGGTCGGATTTCGATCGCTGGACCTTGTAATTGCTAGTAGTATTTAAGGGCCATTAACTAGCCACTGTACTAACCTATAAAACAATAAAATAATAAATTTCAAATGTGAAAAGAAACAAAATTATAAGATCAGCTTACCGTAACAATGTGGTTTTATGGTTAGTAAGAAATCGTGATGCTTATCGTAACAAAATTATAAGAGCAGCAACTAAAATTGAAGGATTTGGTTAAGTTTAGAATGGATCCAGGATTTCTTGTCAGATAATGGTTTACCCTAGGGGTATTCGATCTGTAGTGGTGAATATTTCGCAGATTGATTCTTCCAACCAGAGTCCAAGTTGCTCGCCTATTAAATCAAACAGATCGAGTCTTAACATCCATGTTTCTCCCTCAGTATCGCCCATATCTATGCATACAAATTTTTCAAATGCTAACTCTTCTGATATCTCGGCAGTAAAACAACTTAATTCAGTTTGGAAAAGAGTTTGTGACACTCGGCTAAGGGGTTCTTCTCTTAATGCGGGATTGGATACGGGTATTTTATCTGGACCTAAAAGGGGGGATCTTCACCCTTGGATCACTGTTAGGCGTAGGATGAGTTCGGATTCGGGTCATGTTGTGGGTAGTAAAGCCCATGACAAGAACAACGGTCATTCTTTGGTCCAGAAGAATGGAGTTTCTGCCGATGACCTAGGAATGTATGTTCGTTGGATTATTCCTTGATCTCAGATATACTTAGATCTAACAATTTTTCTCATTTGATGTCTATCTCAAATTCTGACTCTCAAACTTCAAAAACTTCAGCTCAAAATATTGCAGAGACGGAAAAGGAGATCGAGGCTAAGGTGAATTTTCATATTCAATTCAATGAAAATCTTGGCATCGATTGTACCATCCAAATATGAGAGAAGTTTGCAAAAGTTTAATCCGGATTAATTCCACAAATATGGAGCTTCCATCATATGCAGATAATGATGGATTAGGGTCTTATGATACAAAAGATGAGGAGCAATTGGAGGAAGTAGATGCGGAGGAAAGTCGAATTGATGCAATTAACGATTTGGGTAATTCGAATTCTATTGTGATAATGTTTTTAATCCAATTTCTTTTTCTAGGTTTTCTGATTCTTTCAATGGATCATAGACTCTTGTGTTGGAATATTTGGGTTCTTGGGCAAGATAATAAAATTGCAGCAGTAAGGAATGCAATTAGAAAGAATAATATTACTATTTGCGCGATTCAAGAAACTAAAAGGGAGATAGTTGATGATGGTTTGATTTTTGCCCTGCGGGGGTCTTCTAATTGTAATTATGTTTTCCAACCCTAAGAAGGAGCTTCCGGTGGGATTACCATTATGTGGAAACAAGGTGTTCTACATATGGAGGATCACTTGGTTGGGGCATTTTCACTTTGTATAAGGTTTACTAATATTTCTGATAACTTTCATTCTTTGTTCACTGCTGTTTACGCTGCTTATGATTCTGGGTATTATAGGCAATGCTGGCAGGAGTTGTCAGATATTAGAATTCTTTTCGACGATCCTTGGGGTTTTAGGTGGTGACTTTAATGATATCATATCTCAATCAGAGAGAAAAAATTCTGGAGGTTGTATTTCTATTAAAAGGTTCTTTAAAAACATTGTGTGCAGACATGAGCTTATGGACTTACCTATGGCTGGAGGTAAGTTTACATGGAAAAATTTACAACAACCACATTTTTTAATTAGAATTGATAGGTTTCTAGTTACTAGTGACTAGTATGCTACATGTCCTTCTATTATGCAAGCAAGGTTAAAAAGGCCAATTTCAGAGCACACTCTAATTTTGTTGTGTTGTAATTCTGGTCTGAAATATAAAGCTTTCTTTAGACTTGATAACTATCTACTGTTAGAGCATTGCTTGGTCGAACTCACAAGTGTTGCTATCTCAAGCTTGTGGTCAAATTTAATTGTCAAAACTATATCTTGATTTTTAGTCTACAATTAGTTAAGTCTCGAATTAGGATATAAGATATAGTTGAGAAACGGACATCACGACAGTCATCATTGCGTTCTACCATTTGAAGGCGAAGATCAACCGAAGCTTTTGGAGAACTTCTTCAACAAAAGTTAAGTGAAGACTGAACCACTTATATCTCAAGTTATATTCATCTTTCGATCTATGAGAGGATGTCGCATAACTAATTAGACTATTGCAAGCCTATCAAGAATTTCGAGTCAAGATTCATCTTGTAATTAGTTCTTGAAATATGACTAAGCTTAATGGAAATTTGTTCATACTTGATGAATTTCGGTTAATAACAATTTATTGTTCGCAATCTAGATAGTGATTCAAGAATTATCATTCGAAAATAGGCTGGAACAGTGATATGTGTCATTGATTTTATTCGAGAATGTTTCGAATCGATTTAAAAATAAATATAGAACTACTGTAAATTTGGATATAAGACAATGTACATATCAGTCTGAAGTCGTAATACATGTACTCGTACACCTAACGTAGCAGCTATATGTCGACTAATAAACTTTTGGTACGTATACTCGTATGCACACCTTAAAAATTTTGTGAACTAATGAACCCAGATCGGTACGCAAACTAGTACGCGTACTAGAAAAGAACTGTTGGTACCAGAAGCGGTTTGGTATCGATACCGGTACACGTACCAGAAAAGTTCTGTGAACTACAGAACTTATTATTGTCTTAAGGTATCCATATCGGTACACGTACTGAAAAAGTTCTGTGAACTCCGGAACTCGGTCATGTTATAATATACATAGCGGTACACGTACTTTGAGTTAACTTTTCACGAATTGATTAACTATTTGTACCTTGTACATTTACTTACCATGTCGATTAAATTCATATGCACATATAATTATTTCTCCGAGATAATTAGCATTTGAATAATCTCTAAAAACACCATAGACATATTTGATCACATTATTGTGACTCAAGTTTAGTCTTAATTATTTATGAAAATGCTCAAGCTTATAGTTCAGTTGGCTAGCTTCGGCTAACCATTCATGAGCGTGGTCTTGTACATGGTTCGGTTACGGTTTATCCTAACCAGAGTGTATATCTTGATTATGTAAATCAGATTCAAAGATTCATCTAATGGTGGAGATTGTTTGCTTGGTTCCAAAGCTATATTAGCTTAAACCTAAAGCAACATATGCTTTGAATGTCTATATAAGGGGAACCTCAAACAACTATGATCTTTGAATCCCGATACTACTTTTTGGTGTGTCCCAGTTGTAACTAGAGTCTTTCTTTCCAGAAACCCTTTTAAGGTTTAGCGATTATAGAGACTTCATAGGGATTCGTGAAGACAGGTCCAGCTATTATTTATCTTGATAGCTCGAGTATCCTGATCTTGTTCTATTTTTGATCTGCTCACTTGAACAAGATAGATAAAAATCTTTAGATTTCTCTTCATCTCAAACTTTGTTGATTCCACAAGTGTAATAATTGTGAGGTGAATAGAAATTGAGGCTGCACTTCAGGTTGCATAAATCTGGATTTTGAGGTTAGCTAGACTTTGTCTATTGCTATCGATTTCCACCACCTTGATCTTTGATCGAAAAGGAAATCACATATCTAGGCTTATCTGTGGGAGGCAGATTGGTTTAAAATCTTCAATTGAGTTGAAGCAACTCTTAGTTGGTGTGACGTCAGCTAAGGGAATCAATTACGCAGAGTCCTGCTGGGATTCAAGAGGCGTAAGGAACGCGACTGTAACTGAATTGTTGTGAGGGTTTAATTCGGTCTCAACTACATTCTAGTTCGAAGTTAATTGGTAGTAGGCTAGTGTATGTAGCGGCTTGATACAGTTTGGTGTTCAATCTGGACTAGGTCCAGGGGTTTTTCTGCATTTGCGGTTTCCTCGTTATAAATTTCTGGTGTCTGTTTTATTTCTTTTCAGTATTATATTATTTATCTTTATAATTAAAATATCACAGGTTGTACGTAAATCAATCATAGTAGATACGTCCAACCTTGTTTGTTGGATACGACTTGATTGATTACTTGGGAAATTGATCTTTGGAATCACCCAAGTACTCTCACACGCAAATCAGGTTCGCGGACTAGTCTCTGTAAACCTTCTGATTGTGAGAGAAAGAGATATAACTCTAAATAATATTCCTCGATTTGAGTTTCATTAAGTTGAAATCGTAGAATTATGTTTAAGTTTGTCCATACATACTGCCTACGAAAAAGTAGGTGGTGTATTTTGGTACCTCCGCGTTTTCATCTAAAACATCATCCAGATTTTCTCTTTAACTCAAGGTTTGGTGGCAAAATCTCACTTTTTCTGGAAGACCAAGTTTTGTGTTTGCAAAGAAGTTACAAGGACCAGATTTTTTTTATCAAGACATGGAGGAAGACTTTGGGGGATTTACAACTCAAAATTGATCTGTTAGAGGATATTATTAACTTCTGGGATTTGCAGGAAGAAGCAGATGTTGTTTTGTCCACTGCAGAGGTAGTTGCAATAGAAGAAGAAAAAGCTAAACGTGTTACTCTTACTCTTGATCTGACAAGGAAGTGAGGACATAGAGCTAAGGAAGATTGGGCTAGAATTGATGAGAAGAACTCCAAGTATTTACACGAAATTGCATCTTTTAAATATTCTTGCAGTAACATTAATTATCTGCTCATTAATGATTATCTTTGTTATGATAAGGATAATATTGCTTTTGGGTCTACATCTTTTCATACCTCTCTTTTCACTGAAGAACATAGGCTTAGACCTGGTTTTAGTGACTTAGAGATTCCATCTATTACTACTTCTAACATCATTGCCTTAGAGAAGCCATTTACAGATGATGAAGTCAAGAGTGTGATTAGGTATTTTGGGACAAATAAGGCACCAGGGCCTGATGGGTTCACAGTGGAGTTTTTTAAAGCTTCATGGGATGTTATAAAGATGGATTTGAGGAGGGTTGTTTAAGAATTTAAGACAACTTCTACTCTAGATTGGAGATTGAATTGTACTTCTTTGAAGTTGATCCCAAAAGTGGATAAAGTTGTTTCTCTATATAATTTTAGGCCAATTAGTCTCATTGGTGGAGTTTATAAGATTGTTTGCAAACTGCTGACCGAGAGATTAAAAGGGTGCTTCCGTATATAATTTCAGACTATCAAGGGGCCTTTGTGCAAGAGAAAATCAATGATGACATTCTGATTGCAGACGAGGTGATTAATTCAAGAATGAGATCTGATAAGCCATGCATTGTGTGTAAGGTATACTTTGATAAAGACTTCGATAATGTTAATTGGAACTGTATGGATTTAGTAATGGATAAGTTCGGTTTTGGAGTGGTTTGGAGGAGTTGGATCAGGTGGTGCATTTACTATGCTAGGTTCTCAATCCTTGTCAATGGTAAGGCAACTAGTATGTTTAGAATCCAAAAAGGAATTAGGCCGGGAGACCCTATTTCCAATTTTATTGTCCTTAATGATCAAGAAGGTAGGTACATACGGTCTTATTTCTGGATTTCAAGTTGCAGAGGGTGGTGGTGGGATGGTGGGGGGTGGGGGGTGGGTGGGTGGGGGGAAACCATTAACCATTTACAGTTTGCTGATGGCCTAGTGGTTTTGTTGGATGATTATGAGGAGCAGTTAAATAATCTCAAAAATATTCTTTTTGCTTTTGAGTTAAATAGATGGTTTAAAGGTCAATTTTAGGAAGAGCGCAATACTGGGTATTTGAGAGGGTAACAATGGTGCTTTATGTGCTGATGCTTTTGGCTGTCAGTTGACTAATTTCCCTATAAATTACTTAGGAATTACACTAGGTAGCAAATCAAAATATAAGGCTATATGGGATGTGGTGATTCAAAATTTTTAGCAAAAACTATCAATTTGGAGAAGAAGATATCTGTCAAAGGGCAAAGACTAATCTTGATAAATAGTGTACTAGGAAGTCTTACAATTTATTATCTCTTGATATTCCAAATGTCGGTTTCTGTCATGAAGACTATTGTAAAAATCAAGCGTAACTTTTTACGGGGATCAACAAACTATACAAGAAAGAGAAGTTGGGTGGCATGGAAGAAGGCAGTCTTACCTAAATCAAGAGGGGGCATCAGTATCAAAAATCTAAAGCTTGTAAACAAGGTTCTGCATTGTAAATGGGTATGAAGGTATGAACATGAATAAAAAGATTTATGGAGACAGATTGTAAGAGAGAAATTAGGAGGAAGGCAAGATTCTTTTTTCCCAAATGAAACTTCAAAAGATGTGGGTCGTAGTCTTTGGTCTGGTATTCTAAAGTCGCAGAAGTTTGTCAAAGAGTACACAATTTTGACTCCCAAGAATGGAAAGAGTATTGATTTCTGGACTGATAAATAGATTGTTAATGATGCATTAAAGAACAGATTTCCTGGAATTTATAAAATTTCCAGAACTAAGAAAGCTACAGTAAGAGATATGATGAATGAAGATGGTGCATGTAATTTCAACTTTAGAAGGTTTTTGCATGATCAGGAGATGGGAGATATCGTTGAGTTGTTACAAGTGTTAGGTGTGGTTTATAAAAGAGTCTTTCTAATGAAATTATTGAAGATTGCAGGAAATGACAGTTTGTGTTAGAGTATAGCTCCATTGAACCCACCAAGCGTTGATATGTCAATTTTGGTTGTCATATTTTAGTATCAAAACTCATCTAGAGTCGCTTGATTAAATACCAGAGTCAACTTCGTCTAGGTTAGACTACAAATTCTAGGAATGTGGAGACGTACAAGTATTACTCTGAAGACCCGAAGAAAGTGAAGAAGTAACAACTGCAACGACGACATCATCCTTCATCTTGAAGTTAGTAATATTGACCTGATCTTGTTTCCATTCCTAACGTATCTTTCAAGTCGGATTATATTGAAAACATAACATGCTAAGCTGTATATAAATAATACTCTAGTGGTTAGACTTGGTCATAACATTATGATCAAAGTGTCAAGGAGTCTGAAAAAGTAGGGGTACAACAACCTCGCCCAATATTTCGCTTAGCAATCTGTATGGACTAACTCCAATATACTTTTAAGAGAATCAACTAGACAGTCAGACTCAATCTTAATAAAAAATATATCAAAGAGTTATATCTCAATTTCTCGATTCAATCCTTACTCAAACAAATAGAAATCTGCGAGCCTGATTGAATACAAGAGAAATAACTTGAACGGTATCAAAGACCAATGTTCAAGTGTAAATCAATTTAAATCAACAACCAAAGGTTGGATTATCTAATTGATTGATCTTAACGCACAACCCGTGATATTTCAATTATATAACAAAATATAATGCGGAAAAGAAATAACACAAACACCAGAAGTTTTGTTAACGAGGAAACTGCAAATGCAGAAAAACCTCGGGACCTAGTCCATATTGAACACCACACTGTATTAAGCCGCTACAGACACTAGCCTATTACAAACTAACTTCGGTCTGGACTGTAGTTGAATCCCAATCAATCTCACACTGATCCAAGGTACAGTTGCGCTCCTTACGTCTCTGATCCCAGCAGGATACTACGCACTTGATTCTCTTAGCTGATCTCACCCACAACTAAGAGTTGCTACGACCCAAAGTCGAAGACTTTAATAAACAAATGTGTCTCACACAGAAAAGTCTATATGAATAGATAAATCTGTCTCCCACAGATTTACCTACGAGTTTTGTTCCATCTTTTGATAAATCAAGGTGAACATGAACCAATTGATATACATGACTTATATTCCCAAAGAACAACCTAAAAATATCAATCACCTCACAATAATCTTAATCGACTAGCGAAACAAGATATTGTGGAATCACAAACGATGAGACAAAGATATTTGTGACTACTTTTCTATCTTGCCTATAGGAGAAATTAATCTTGAGCCAATTTTACAATTGTACTCAACACGATAGAAACAACAAGATCAGATCACACAAATACAGAGAAAATAGTTGGGTCTGGCTTCACAATCCCAATGAAGTCTTCAAGTCGTTAACCTAAAGGGTCTCGATAGAAACCTAAGGTTAAAGGAGAATCGACTATAGATTATACAACTAGTATCACACATGAGGTATGGGGATTAAGTTTCCCAGTTGCTAGAGTTTTCCTTTATGTAGTCTCTAAATCAGGGTTTGCAATCTAAGTTACCTTAGTAACAAAGCATTCAATATTCACCGCTAGATGAAAACCTGATTAGATTCAATCTAATATCTTTCAACCGTTAGATCGAACTTAGATTGTTATACACACATGAAATGTAACTTCATTTAGGTTTGAGTAACCATACATAAACATGTACAAGTCGTTGGTTCAACATTAGTTAACCAATGGTTAGCCATATGAGCACTTTCATATCAACCTTATTCATCTTCACAATAACTAGTTCAAATGACTCAAAAGAACTAGTTAGAGAGTTGTTCAATTTCTTAGATCTCATAGAAGTATACAAGACACAATCGAAGCAAAAACAGTTTTGATTCACTCGAATTGATTCATGAACATTATAGCCATGGTTTGCAAAGATTACATTCCTTAATTTATAAATGTCTTAGTTCACAAATTAAACTGTTTTTAGAAAATAACCCACTTAAGTACGCATACCTGTACGCATACTTAAGTACCCGGAATAAGCTTGTTTTCAGTTCACAAACTCCAGCAGAAATTCACGGGATGTGAACTTACGACAGTACGCGTACAGGTACGTGGACTTAGCTCTATGGTTATCCTGAGCAGCAAAGTACGCATACTTTGGTTAAGGATTTTGGACTTACACAAGTATGAATTCACATACAATGTTTATATCCAAACATGGTTATATATTCTAAACTCTCATTTCAATCATTGAAACTTTCTTAGAGGACGTTATATAGTTGTTATTCACAATCTATTTTTTGTCAAAGAGATTTTCAAGTTATTGAAATAATCAACATGACTTTCGTCACTAGTAAAGATGAACTTGTCCAAAGCGAAAGCTTACCAACACATATTTCGAGAAATAGATAAGCGAGATAAACTCGGCTCGAAATATCAAATGTGTATAATCGAAGTCTATATAGCAATACGACTTTTGTCTCAAGATAGGAGATAGAGTAGATAGACTTTTGAGTGATAGATAAGTTCAAGTCTCCACATACCTTTTTGTCTATGAAGTTCCACCAGTTCCTTGAGTAGTTCTTCGTCTTTGCATGATGAACGCCGTGGAGTCTAGAGCTCAACTACACTTTCTATCCTAGTCCGAGACATAGCTATAAGTAGATTAGAAATCAAGACTTATAGTTTTGGCAACTAAACTTGACAAACAAGCTTGAAATAGCAACGCTTGCGAGTTCGACCGAGCAGTGCTCTAACAGAGTCTATTGAATTACGAAGTATAAACGCTTATCTTTTGGAACTTCGTAAATACGACATCGATATAATTTTGTATATAGTGTCTTGAATATGTGTATGATATATGTATGATTTCACCCTAGGAAACAATGTTTTTATAACATTTGTTTAAAGGAAGTACATATATGAACTTGTTTCATAATCAAAAGGAAATCATGATTGGTCAGGTTTTTTATTGAATATCTTTTGAATGACCAATATAAGATGACAAGGTAGAACCTATCTTAACTTGTTGAGATTTGAGGTATAACCGGTCATATCCTATTATATATAGTTAGTTGTAATCGGTCACAAGTTATATTGGAAATCAAGGTGTAACCGATGAAAAGCAATATTGGATTACAATTTGTAACCGGTCACAAGTTACTTTGGAATCCAAGGTATAACCGGTCATAAGAAGAATTGGGAAGTTAGTTGTATTCGGTCACAAGCTACCGTTGGGAAGCAAGGTGTAACCGGTCACAAGCTACTTCGGGAAGCAAGGTGTAACCGGTCACAAGCTACTTTGTGGATCAAGGTGTAACCTACAACCTATCTTGGGATTCATGTTATATCCGATTACAACATATTCTGGAGTGGTGGTATAATCGGTTCCATGAGCAAAATCAAGTTTCCATGGTTCACATATTTCTTCACGATGTGTGTGAATTAGGGTTTTGGGTTTGCTAAGATGAGAAGCTTCTAGATGTCGACATTATTTGAACATGTACATAACTCTTATCATTAATTGTTCAAAGATATTCCTTGATACTCAAGGTGATCCCAGGTCCGAAAAAGTGAAAAGCATTTAATTATGATTTTCATCATATATATTTTTATTACCAGCAATTAAATAATATCCTCTGAAAAATATTATTAGTTAATGTGCTAAACTAATAATAGAAGTTTTCTATGAGAGATTTCGGAAATTTGGTTTGGCATTTAAGTGGAAATAGGAAAATCGAAATTAGGTACTTTAATAATAATATCTTGAGAATATTTCTGGTTTTGGAATTTCCTTGTTGTCCAAACAACCTTGGTGTATAAATAATTGAGTTTGCATTTCTTGCAAACTATCCTAAGAGCCAGGCAAACTTCATTATTGTTATTTCTGGTGAACCCGTCTATCCAAAGAGGAAAGTACCCTAATTAGGTAAAATCTCTTACGATCACTCGTTTAAAAACTTTTGTGGGATCAAGAAGCTCTACGAGTACCGTTGATTGGAAACTAGATAATTGCATTGTTATTGTAGTTTTCGATTATTGATTTGATTGACTAACGGTTGTTGAAACTTTGATTGCACCTAGTTTGTTTATTCTTGAGAACCTTCTCTTATGATATAAGGCTCACTCAAGCTAGATCAAAGTATTGACGGGATCTTTAGAACCATTTTCGGATCTAAATACATCTTGTGATAATACATTGTTAACAGACTCCGTTCTGTGCGTGATTGATCACAAGAGGATTCAAGTGGTGTTGGGCAGGTATTGAAGGCAATAGAAGATTTGAAGACGAAGAAGAATTCTTATTAGTTTTCGTATCTTGTGGATTTAGTGCACAAACCTTGATCGTCTAGGATCCAACTAGAATCGTGTTTATCTTTGATTGACTTGATTTTCTAGTTGCGTGAGATCGGCATCACCTTATAGTTTCTTTTTGAGATCTATATTGATTGCAAATCTAGAGTTTGATTATTTCGGTAATTAAAGTTTAGATTGATCTAACCAGATAAATGAGTTTATTATTTAAACGGAAGAGCCTTTGTCAACAACTCAAACAATATCTTTATAGCAAAGATTGATTAGAGTAGTTACCAAACCGATTATTCCTTTGCTGTTTGGAATACGATCCAAAGGACTTGCTATTCACGTGAGTGACTCTTGAAGTCGAATGCGCAAGGACTAAGGAAACTAAGTAGCTATGGGTAGTCTACTTGGTCCCAACTATATGAAGTTGGTATTAGATTTTGTATAAAGGCTTAATTCTGAGAGTATTCAAAACTGGACTAGGTCCAGGGGTTTTTATGCATTTGCGGTTTCCTCGTTAACAAAATCTTGTTGTGTCATTTACTTTGTTTTCCGCATTATAATTTTTATTATAATTAATTAAATTACACACGTACGTTAATTCCATATCACTTGATATTGATCCTGTAGAGTTTAGGTTTAATACCTTACCTATTATCAAATGAACACTTCGTTGTCGTATTGTCTCGATCTTGAATCCATAGTCAATCATACAAGTGATCTTGTTGTTGTAATGTCTCGATCTCGTATCCGTAGACGACCACACGAAGTGTGTACCTAAGTTGTTGTATTGTTACGACTCTGTACATAGATGATCACACTTGGTAAAGGACTTATAGGTTGATAAATAAAAGATTGTGGTGTATTTGGATACCCTCGTCTTTTCAGTTTGGTTCGGAGTTTTCAGTGGCAAACTGTTATGCTTCTCTATATGTAGATGGATTGCTAGTCTTCCCTCATAAATAGGTATGGAACCCAAGAATACCTTTAAAAGTCGCTTTGTTAGTCTGGACAATGTGTCATGATGGTACTCCTACTCTTGAAGTCCTTCATAAAGCTGGTAGAGTTCAATCTAGTTTATGTCTTTTGTGTGGTGTTGAACAAGAATCACAAAATCATATTTTTCTTCATTGCTCTGAAACAAGGTAGCTCTGGAATTATTTCCTAGATAACTTTAACATGTTATGGGTTTTCTCTGACACGGTAAAGCAAAATGTTTTCGAATGAAGAAGAAGAAAGAAGACTAAGAGATTCATGTACCAGTTGTGGAGCTTATTACCGTATGCCATCTGGTGGGTTATTTGGAAGGAAAGGAACTGCAGGTTTTATAAGGGTTTCAAGAGAAATTTTGATTAGTTAATAATTTACCGTTTGTCTGTTAAACCAGTTTATTTCATGGATATTCTTTAAGCACACTGGTATGTAACCAAGATGCTGTAGTTACCAACAAGTATGGCTCTCTTTCTATTCCACTATTTTTCATCTTTCTTATAAAATATAATTTATTTTTAATAAAATTTTCCCTTTTGCTCTAAAAAAAAAGAAATCGTGATGCGTTTGTGAAAATTATACCTTAACGCGCATACAAGAGGGATTCTATCATTGGATACTTTAAGCATGAATCAGGCCCAACTAAATGCATGGCAAAAGAAAATTGAGAAAATACAAAATGTCGGGAAAAAAGAAGAAACAAATGAACGGTTAACCTTGAGGATGATGATGGTTAAATGACGAGGGTACCAAGTACACCACAATATTTTTGATATCCACCTATTCAAGACACCTTGTGTGATTTAATATAGACATGAACTGTCAAGAAGATGACCACCACAAGATGTACACTTGGTATATAGTCAATGTCCGGAACCGAACCAACTATGGGATCAAACGAAGTGTTTGATTAACGTACTAGTGCGTTTATTTTACTATAACTTAAACAATAATCATAATACGGAAAGTAACGTAAAAGCACACAACAATATTTTGTTAACGAGCAATCCGCAAATGCAGGAAAACCCTTAGACCTAGTCCAGTTTTGAATACTCTCATAATTAAGCCGCGATACAAATACTACAACCAACTTCTTATAGTTGAGACCAAGTAAACTAAATCCAAGTTACTCAAATACTTCAATATCACCGCGCATACTAACAATCTGGTCTATACACGGGAATCCTAAGATAGAGTCCACTATTTTAAGTCGCTTCACATGGTATGAAGACTTCTAGCACTCAACATCTTTGGATCGTATTCCGAAACAGTAAAGGATTAATCTATTTCAGTAACCGCTCCTTTAATCTCCCAGATTAACAAGTTAATCAGATATATGTTGAGTTACAAAGGTTCTTCCGTTTTATCAATATAAACTCCTTTGTATCGGTTTAGATCAACTAAGATATAAAGACTATCTAAGATAATCAATCTTAGTTCATAGTCTATCAAATTCAGTTCCTAAAAAGAAATACCAAGTGATAGATTGTCGATCTATACAAAAAGCTATAAAAGTTCTATCAAGATAAACGAGCTTGGATCCCAGTCAATCAAGTGTGCATGAATTATAATCACAAAGGTCAGAATACCAATAATAAAAATATTCTAGTCGTGAAATTTTCAGTCTTCTAAGTACTTGCACAAACAACTTGATTCCCTTGTGATTGATCAGGCATAAAATGGAATCCTGTTAACAACAGATGATCATAAGTCCTATCTTCAGATCTTGAATCAAAGATCAAATATGAAATTGTCAATCTTTGATCTAGTTCGAGTGAACTTATCAGAAGAGAATGATCACAGAATAAACAAACTAGGTAATATCAAGGTCTAACTATACCTTTGGTCAATCAAATAAATAATCAAAGCTGAAATAACAATACAATTCTAGATTCCCACCAACGATACTACTAGATGCTTCTTGATCCCAAAGAAGACTTTACGTAAGAGATTTCACATAATTAGGATATTTTCCTCTCCAGTGAGTATTACGAGAATAATGCTAATGGGCTTACCTCACACAGACTAAAAAATGAAATACGTGTGTTGCGAAATGAGTTTGTAAGAAGAACAAACTTCACCATTTATAATGACCAAGGTAGTTTGGATAGCATTGAATTGACAAATCCGAGAATACTAATATGCAATAAATACCTATTTTCAGTTTTTTAAATATTCCAACTATTGTCCAAATAATGTACCGAGATGTCTCATGTATGACAACTCAAAATTAGCTAGCATACAAGTATACTTTACTAATATAAAATCCAGAGATATGTTTCAATTACTGGGGAAAAAAAGGCAAATAAATTCTGAATATCAAATAAGATATTATGGAGTTTTTCGGTTAGGGATCTCACATAGCAAGGAAAATACTTGAAATTAAGTAATAAGAGTTCATCACATGTTCAAAATATTATGCATATCTTGTGAATTTTCCATAATAACCACACATAGTTCTCGACATCTAACAAAACCCTAAGATTATAGCTAGATCGAAAAAAGTGTTTAAATGGTTATTATTAGGAATTAGTCCTGATATATATCCCCATGTAAGGGATCGGTCCTTTTATAGATCCCCGGGACCGGTCCTAGTATGGATCGTTGTTTAAGGGATTGGTCCATAATAGATCCTTTGATTCCTTTCAACTAAGAAACAAGTTCTGAAAGTCTACTTCCTTAAACTAATGTAGTTAAACATAGTTTTCTAGGCATAAAATCAACCCAAATTTCAACACACTAATTAGTAACGAATTACAAAGAACAATGTTATGTCGCATTTACGAAGTTCAAAAGATAAACGTTATACTTCGTAATCCAATATACCGAAAGCGTATAAAACAACTAGTACATACTTTCTTGACACCCTGATCATAATGTAATGATCAAGTCATCAATACTAAAGATACATAAATATACATCGTATGTTATGTTTTCAATCTAAACGACTTGAAAGAAACGCAGATAAAAACGGAAACAAGTCAATTCTTTATTACTAATCATGAACAGAAGGATGATGTGTGCATTGTTGCCGATACATCTTCAGGTTCTTCAGAGTAACACGATTTTGTTTCAAAATTTTGTAATGTTCCTAGTCTAACCTAAGGAAGTTGACCCTTGTAATCTAATCAAGCAACTTTGGGTTTCGGAGCTAAAATATAACAACCAAACTTGACATACCAACGCCTAGTGGGTTCAACACAGCAATGCTGTAACAGATGGTGATAAAGAGAAAAATGAATTTGGACATTGAGTTGTTTTAGTTAAATGTAAATACGTAGTTTTAATTAAACATATTATTAGTTTTTATTAGAAAAATCATGTTACTTTCAATACAATAATAAGTTTAGATTAAGTATCAGATGTTTTATAACACATTATTTAAGTTATATAGACTACTGTTTGTAAGGTAAAATTACTTCTACCCCAAACACAGAAATTTGTATGATGATTTTGCTGATAATCGATCCGTGGCCTCGATTTTCAATTGAATTATGGAGAAGGGGGGTACCTGCAAAAAACCCTCCGATGCTAAAGTCAGTATTGGATTTTTCACAGGAGTTTTTGGTATGGAAGATTGCTTACCTTTTTGGGTTTATGAACCTCTCTATTTATATGAGCGAATTTCAGTTTATTTTCCTTGATTTTATGGCAGATATTAATTGCCATAACTGGCCCCTGCATGCCTCCCAGTAATAACTGGCATTGACTGGTCCTGCATGCCGCATGTGATAACTGGCCAGCCTTAATGGCTGCATGGCTCTAGTGTAACTGACCCTTGCATGGCTGTTGGAATGATGTAGAAGCAACATTTACAGTGGGGCGCAGAAATCCGTTAGGCAAGAAGAATGGGGCGGAATCATATGAGGGCTACAGAATTATGCTGCAGTGTGCTACACTGAAAAATTACAATTTTAACGCCCGACGCCGTTTAAAGCTGTTAATCGCACCGATTGCCGCTCGGTGCTGGCCGCCGGCGAAACTCGCCGCCGATGCTGACGACGTTAACTAGATGCCAACGCCGTTAGGAATATGCTGACGCCGTTAGGAATATGCCGACGCCGTTAGTTGCTTGATCATGATCGAATTGTCCGACATGGCGATCGACAAAGTCAAGACACTGGCCGACGTGTCACCCGCCACGTCGTCCAGTGAGGCCGATCTTTGCGACTTTCTTGCTGACGTGGCATCTCCACGTCATCATTCCTGCTGACGCGACACCTACTCTGTTGACGTGTCGGCTGCCACCTCACCACACCTACTGGTGTGGCACCTATTCTGCTGACGTGTTAGCTGCCACGTCATCACACTCGCTGACGTGGCACCTGGTGACGTGGCACTTTGATGACGTGTCATGCGTGCTGACGTGGCGGCTGATGTGGCGATCCCGGTTGGTCGAGCCTAGTGATGATGTGGCACAGGTGATGGGGCTCCTAGTTGCTTGATTTGAACCTATGCACATGGGATTCCTTGCGAGGTGTTTGTTAGGCCTAGTTAGCCATTCTTGGGTAAACAAGGGAAGCGCCTTAGGCCCAATGAACCCTCTTTTGCCACTAGTAGGAGCTTTGGAGGCCTAGGTTAGGCCATTTATTTGTGTAGAATATTATGGGTACAAACATCGCCCCCTCTTAATCCATAACCTGTTATGGGTTAAGAAGTTCGGGTTCCCCTCTGATTTTGCATTTTTCTGGAGTGTTACATAACTCGCCCCCGACCGTGTTGTTCGGAGTGTTACGCAACTCGTCCCCAGGGATGTATTGATCGCGCTGGAGTGTTACATATCTTGCCCCCAAATGGTTGAGGTGACATATAACTCGCCCCCAGCATGTTTTGTGTCATGCTGCTCAATGCTCGCGCAAGGGTGCACCTCCCTGCTGCATTTTGTTCGCGCATGGAATGAAAAGTTGAGTTTTTCTGCTATCTTGAATTCGCGCAGGGGGCCAATTCTGCTATTCAAGATGCGCAGAGTTTGGGATGTGTACATTTTCACATGCCTGGACAGATGAAAATGTTCGCCACATTTGTTGCAGCCCGTATGATGGGGATAAAATTGAGATAGGGTAAAAATGCCCGAACTGTGCACTCACCCTATCTTCGAGGTGTCAGAGACGTTGCTGATAGTAGATTTGAACTGTACTGTTTTGTCATTTAGGGCTGACTGCGGATTCGATCATCCGCGGTAGCTTATAATTAACACGAACAATATTGATAAAGTATGGAATACCAAAATAATGTTGAATTAAAATTTCTGAATTGAAATAACAAGATAAATACCTACTGCTTCGACCACAGCTGCCTCGTTAAAACCTTTGAGTGGAAAACCCAGTGGGACAAAACCATCAAAAAGGAAAAAGAGTGCAGAGACAAAGAGATTTGAATCTATTTCTAATGATAAAACTTTTTCAAGTGGAACGAATTCCACGGCTTCGAATCCTCAGTTCCGTCGAGATTCCTTAAGTAGTAGGATCCACGAGATGCTGGTCTATCCACTATGTATGGGCCTTCCCAGTTCGCTCCGAGCTTCCCACAGTTCGGTTCCATTGTGGCTTCTCGGGTTTTCTTCAAGACATATTCCCCTGGTTTGAACGACCGTTCTCTGACTTTGCGACCATATCTCAGCTTGATTGCCTGCTGGTATCGGACCAACTGCTGCAAGGCTGTTTCTATTTGTTCTTCCAACAACTCTTTATCCAAAGCAGTATGCTGTCGTTTTTTCCAGATTTGACAGCACGGGTTTTGGTAGTCTTGAGTTGTACCTCGGTGGGTATGACTGCCTCTGTCCCATACGCCAATGTAAATGGAGAAAATACGGTGGATCTTTTCGGGGTTGTTCGATATGACCATAAGACTCCAGGGAATTCTTCAGTCCATTTTACCTTCGCCTTCTCCAGCCGTTTCTTGAGATTGTCCATAATAACGCGGTTGGTTGCTTCTGCCCGCCCGTTGCTTTGAGCATAGTAAGGAGACGAGAAATTGTGGCGAATATTCAGGCCCTTGCAAAAGTCTTTGATTACTCCTGAATCGAACTGCTTCTCATTGTCTGATATTATCGCATCCGGGATACCGAACACTGCAGACGATATTCTCCCATATGAACCTTTTCACATCATGTCCGGTGACGTGTACCAGTGCCACCGCTTCACCCACTTGGTGAAATAATCGGTAGCGGCTAGTACGAATCGACGCCTCCAGGAGCTTTGGGAGCGGCCCGACGATGTCCAATCCCCACATAGAGAATGGCCGGGGACTAAAAGCGGATGTAATTCGTTGGCGGGCCTTTTCGGAATTGGAGCGTGTTCTTGGCATGGCACACATTTACTGCATATTCTTTAGCGTCTTTACGCATTACGGCCGAGAAAATACCCTTGGGTAAGTATCCTGTGCGTGAGACTAGCCCTCCCGAATGGCTGCCACAAATTCCCTCATGAGCCTCTGCCAGTATTATTTGTCCTTCATCGGCTGATACACATCGCAAAAATGGCTCTAAAGCTACAGGTTTGCGGTATAACAACCCTTCGATCATTGAGTATCTCCATGAATTCTTTTTCACCTTTGCAGCCAGTTTCTCATCTTCAGGGAGTTCGCCGGTTGTCAGGTACTGGATGTATGGTTGACGCTTGATCTGTAATGTTTTCAACATGACTGCTCAATTATCTCATCCTTTGGACTCACAACATCCATATTGTTGTCGATGTTCTCAGTATCCCCCCGTGCTGATGTAGCTGCCCTCTCGCCCCCACTAGCGTGTTCGAGAGCCAGAACGAAATGGCTGTCGGAGATGCTAGGTAACTCTTGGAAATCTACTACAACGAAACAGGCGGTATTAGTTTCGACTGCGGAAGAAAGATATGCTAAAGCATCTGCGTACCTGTTCTCCAATTGTGGTCGCTGCCCAATAGAGAATCGGTCGAACTCATTTGCCAGCTCTCTCATATGATCCAAATACAGGGCCATTCTCTCTTCCTTTGCTCTGTAGGTCCCCAGAAATTGGTTAACTACTAGCATGGAATCAGTCACTAGCTTCACGTTCTTCGCATCTAACTGCTTGACAGCTTTTAAACCGATAATTGCATATTCATATTCAGCTTCGTTGTTCGATGCTTGGAAACCCAGCCTTGTCGCTTTTTCGATCCTCGAACCTTCGGGAGTAAGGATGACTCATCCAACTCCAACACCACCAACGTTTGATGACCCATCAGTAAATACGGTCCATAATGGTTCTGGTGTATCGATCTTCATTGCAGACTCGCCCCCAGTCTGATCAGTGACTGGCTCAGTGGGTTTGAAGAACTCCTCTTCTTCTCCTGCAACCATTTCTATATCGTCCACAGGAAAATCTGCTAGCAGCGCAGCCAGGGCGTGTCCTTTTTCTGTAGTTTTGGTTTCGTACTTGATCTCATACTCCCCCAGAAAATTTGACCATATGGCTAGACGACTGGAATCATCAGCACGTTCCAGGATTCTGTTCAGTGGGTATTCCGAGCATACTACGATCTGACTTCCTTGGAAATAAGGCTTGAGGCGACGAGATGCGTGAAAAAGTGCAAGCGCTATCTTTTCAATTTTCTTATACCGTGTTTCCGCCCCCGTCAAGGATTTACTGACGAAGTAAACAGATTTTTCATATGGGTCTGTAACAAACAGCACTGCACTCACAACGTTCTCCATTGCAGCCAGATAAACTCCGACAGGTTGTCCAGTTTTTGGACTCACCAAAACTGGGGGAGTTGACAAATACTGCTTGATCTCATCAAAAGCCTTTTCGCACTCATCCGTCCAACCAAAATTCACTGCTTTCTTCAAAACATCAAAGAATGGCTTGAATCGATCCGACGATCGTGAAATGAAACGGTTTAAAGCTGCTAATCGCCCCGCTAGCTTCTGGACCTCCTTCTTCTTTCTTGGGGATGGCATTTCTCTGATGGCTTTGATTTGCTCCGGATTCGCCTCAATTCCTCTGTGCGTCATCAAGTATCCAAGGAACTTTCCCGATGATAGCCCGAATGAACATTTTGCCGGATTGAGCTTCATACGATATTGCCTTAAGATATCGAACGTCTTCTGCAGATCAAGAAAATGCGATTCCTTTGTTCGGATTTCACTACCATATCATCGATATATACTTCCATCGACTTCCCAATTAGATCCTTGAACATATGGTCTACCAAGTGCTGGTAGGTTGCCCCTGCGTTCTTTAGCCCGAACGGCATTACAGTATAACAGTAGACTCCTCTGTCAGTCACGAACGCAGTATGCTTTTGATCGTCCTCGAACAAAGGTATTTGGTTATACCCACAAAACCCGCCCATGAATGACAGTCTCCCATATCCTGCGGTTGCATCCACCAAATCTCTTATCCGTGGCATCGGGTACGGATCACTCAGACATGCTTTATTCAAATCAGTAAAATCGATACAGACACGAATTTTACCATTCTTCTTCGGAACGGGTACGACATTTGACAGCCAGCGTGGATATTGCACTGGTCGAATAAAGCCTGCTTCCAACAGCTTTTCAACTACTGCAGTAACTCCATCCTTTTTGCTTTGCGCCATATTCCTGATTTTCTGTCGAACAGGATGTAACCTCTCATCGATATTTAGCCTGTGGCAGGCTACATTCGGATCTATCCCAGGAATCTCAGCAAAACTCCATGCGAAAACGTCGGCGTTTTCCCTTAGCAATGTAATCAAACCATCACGTTCATGTGCATATAGGCCTGCCCCTACGAACGTTGTTTTGTGCTCCTCATCTCCAATATGGACCTCGATCAATTTCTCGACTGTTGGGGGTTCAGCTGCGTCCTCTCCCCTATATGATTCTGGAGGGAGAGGATTATGTAATTGCTATTTCGCCGACTCGCATGATCCGGTTCCCGCCGACTTCGACTTCTTCTTGTAATCATCCATTGCACTCTCATGACACTTATGGGCGGCTATCTGGTCGCCTCTAACTTTCACGACTCCTTCTGGTATAATAAACTTCAGGCATTGATGATTAGATGATGTGACTGCACTGATCTCATGCAACTAGTCTCGTCCTACAATCGTATTGTAGGGTGCTCGGCAATCCAGCAACAAGAAAGTGCCCAAGACGGACTTGTCAGCCACTGTTATAGGTATCTTCACTTTTGCAATCGCCTTTGTAACTTCGCCACTGAAACAGATAATTGGATTTTCATCTTCCTCGATCAAGTCGTGTGGGAGATTCATAGAGGAGTAAGCTCTGAAACAAAGACGCTCACCGAGCTTCTGTATCAACTAGAATCCGGTGTACACGAAACATGCCAATCCAAGCAGTTATAGCGATAGCATCATTGTGGGGAGCATATACACCTATTATGTCTGCATCAGAGAACTCGATCTTTGTGCACCCCAGCTCCCGAGTTTCTGATCCATTACCGCTGACAAAATCGATGTGATTTGTCAAATACCATTCTCTCAACTGCCCGAACTTCCTCCTGGTTTCGTCTTCTGATGCCCGCCTGGTCATTAAATGGATCCTGGCGTGGCTGACGTTAATCACACGTGTGTTAATCACGTTGGTCGTGCCAAACTGTCCGGGACCTTTTCCAAAGTCCTTTTTCACGTACTGTTGCAGCTTCCTAGCGTCGATCATTCGCTGAATCTCGATCTGTAAAGAGCGGCAGTTCTCAGTTTTGTAACCATGGTCTTTATGGAACTTGCAGTATTTGCTCCTATCACGTTTATCTCATGTTTCTGCTACCAAAGGACGTGGGGGGCTCAAATCCTTGTGTATTTTTTCGTACAGCTCTGTAAGACTCATGTTCAGCGGGGTCAGCTTCATATCGTGAAATTTCTGATACTCAGTTTCCGCGCGTTCACCTTGATTTTTCTCTCGAACATCCCCGCGATCATTATGCTGTCCGTTCGAACGGTTCTTGGATTTTTCTTTCTTCCCATCGTTTGGATGATTGTATGATTTGTGAACTTCTTCTCGAGCTTTAGAATCGTCCTCCACTCGGGCGTACTCTTCTACTCGATCATATAGTTCTTCCAAAGTTTTTGGTGGTCTCTTGACCAAAGAACAGTACACACCTCTTTGTTCATGCTGGTAAGCCTGTTTGTATGCCGTAATGACAACTTGGTCGTTGGCTCCATCCACGTCCGCTAACTCTTGCTTGAAACGCCTAGTGAATTGTCTGATGCTTTCCTCCTTCCGAATTCCTAGAAGGAACAAGAATGGCATCCTTTCGGTCACGTTTGTTGTACTTATAGTTAGAGTAGAAATCATCGATCGCCTTATGGTAAGTCCCGATCGATCGTGTCTTGGAAGCCGATTGAACCACGTTATAGCTCCTCCCGTCGTGATTGCGAAACATTTTACACATCAACTCGTCGTTGTCTTGCCACAAGGACATGGCGGTCTTATAGTGTAAAACGTGCTGATCTGGATCATCAGTTTTCTTATCGAATTCCGGTAATTTTGGAACCAAAAAATTCATTGACGGCCTGAATTCTCTGATATTCTGCTTGAAAGGAGCTCATGCTGCTCGATGTAGCCTTTCCATCTTCTCTTCTCGGGATTATTTTTTCATCATCACTTTCTCGATCATCTTGGCAAGACGAGCTTCTGTTATCGCGTTTAGGTCGCCATATGAGGAACTGCCTTCCTGCTCATAATCCCGGTCCTCTGAAATATGATTATACGATTTCATTTTTTTCCTTCGGTGAACAGTAGTCTCTCTGCCATCCCTGCCTTGCTCTGAACGAGCATAGTAAACGTGCGAAAATTTACTCTCGTCGTGTTGGTCTCGAGCTTCATCCTCGTCATTCCTGAGCCGTTTTGAATGAGACGTAATTCTGGCTGCGCTCTGTTGAGTTGCGGCTATCCGATCCCCTGCTCGCCTGGGTCATTTCGGTAAATCTCCAGTGACCAATAGATTCCTGTCTGGTCGATCAAGATTGATCACTTCTCTGTTAGAATCTGCGACTTGTGGTTCAATTCGACCTCCAAGGCGTTGCCATACAGATCGGACCCTCTGATTATTCAAAACACCAGACCTTGGTCGAGGTTGGTTTTCACGTTCTAATTTCAGGAGAGCATTCTCCTTCTCTAGCTCGTCTAGCCGATTCAGTAGTTGTTCTTCCTCTGTACTGGGAGTTGCGGTGCGGCCATCACGCAGATCCTGTCGATTGCGATTCCTCTTAGATGGGCTCCCGAACGCATACCCTTTGTTTCCACAAACATCTGGGTTTTCCCTATCAACACCAATAACTTCGTTATCGATCACCGGTTGTTTTTCCTTTCTCCGATTCAGATCTGTAGCTCTGTCACGAAAACGATCTCGATCGCGTCCACAATCCAGTGATCTGTTATGAGTATGATCTTGACCCTGTCTGTTTCCAATGGGTATAGCAGGTGCAGATTGAAACTCAATTTTGTTCCTCTCAATTTCGCGTCTCCTGCGCGGTTGGGAATTGCTGATAGAATCAGACCTTCGTGCAGTCTGTCTAACTATTGCCATAACTCGATTTGGTAAAACGCGATTATCTTTTCTCGAAACCCTTCGTCGGCGCCACTGTTTGTAAGGTAAAATTACTTCTACGCCAAACACAGAAATTTGTATGATGATTTTGCTGATAATCGATCCGTGGCCTCGATCTTCAATTGAATTCTGGAGAGGGGGGTACCTGCAAAAAACCCTCCGATGCTAAAGTCAGTATTGGATTTTTCACAGGAGTTTTTGGTTTGGAAGATTGCTTACCTTTTTGGGTTTATGAACCTCTCTATTTATATGAGCGAATTTCAGTTTATTTTTGTTAAGTGCATATTTTGCATATATTTAGTGTTGAATCCATGCTAGTAATTGTTTATATTCTTGCGAATTATCGCATATTACGTTTGTTTTGTTTTATTTATGTTTTGCAAGGTGAATCATCCAAAAGAAGTGAATTTGCACGTAATTGTGCAATAAAAGAAGTTAGCTTAAAGCGGAGAAAGGACAAAGATCAAGTGGAACTCATCCAAATCGAGGTGTTCTTGATATCATCTCGAAGAGAACGAAAAGGCGAAGCCAACGGCGAAAGAATGGAGTCAATCCGACATTGTATGAAGAATCTAGAAGCGTTTGAAGCAAGCCGAAGTTGGCGAAAGTGGAAAACCTACAGAATTGTTATAGACACCCGAGTTTTCTACTCAGGGCAGCCGTGTAGGGGAGGATAAGAGAATAAACATGTCAGTCCTGCAAGACTGACAGTTGAAAGGCGACATTTCGGCTTCTTCGTCTCGTGGCCAGTTCAGGGGAAAAAGTACCGGAGTGGCAGACGAGTTGGAGCTGTGGTTATCACGATGGTGTTGCTGCCATTATACATGAAGCTTGGAGCTCAAGAACTCTGCGAGAGAAGGTTTGGCAGATTATGAAGTTCAGCTGGCTTTCAATGGGAGATATTGTTGATTAATGGTAGCTGTGGTATTAATGGAAAGCTCGAAGTGGCAGGAAGGAGATGAATTTGAGCAGTGGTAACTATCGAGATGCAGGTGGCAATGGAGCTATGCTGTTGGGTTTTACCGTAGATAGAAAGGTGGAGATCGAGATGCAAATGAAATATGGATAAGAACTAAAGTCTGCTGGAGCTCGAGAATGAAGCTGTTGTTGTTGGACTGCTGCCATTTATGGCAAATGGGACGTTGATGAACTGATGGAGCTTGAGTTAGACAACATGGAACGGTGAGGATGCCATCGGTGAAGAGAATGGCAATGGTAATGGAGCTCGAGTATGGTATTTTTGTTGCCATGGATCGAAGTCGCTGGCATTGATGGAGAAGTTGATAATCACATGGAGGTGACGCTGTGCTGCTGTGAACTTGGCAGTAGTGACGATGATCAGCTTAGCTCGAGAAGAAATTAGAGAATAGGGTCCATGCTGCCATTTCCGATGAAGATGAGGGAGTTGGTGGTCAACTAGTTACTGATCGAGAAACCAGTGAGCTATGCAATAATGGGTTGCTTCCGAGAGGTCATGGTAATGGCAGTAATGGCGAGAAGATGACGATGGAATATGCATGGCTGATGTCAACGGAGATGGAAGACCGAGAAGTTTTGCTGTGATATCCGGTCGTTGCCATTTCCAGCGAAGTTGGTGGAGCTCGATAATGTGTTAAGTAGAGATAGAACGAGATGGAGAATACAAGATAGTATGGAACTGAGGTGATCGTAATGGTTGATCGATGATGGAGAGTATGTTGCTGCTCGGGTTTGAAGCTGGTGATGCTCTGGATTAATGGAAGGTGGCTCGTTCAAGATTCCAAGAAGACGGTGATTGAATGAGGCTTGGTAGTCGATGGTGATTGAGCAGTAATGATGAGCTGCAGATGACGCTGTGGAGATGGTAAAACACGAGTCGATCATAATGGGTTTTGAGTAAACTTGAGAAGAACACGAGCTTGCTTTGTGGTATTTATCATCCATGAGATCTGCAATCGTGGACGACGGCCGAGATGTATGGCGATTGACATCGAGAGAAGACAGATGGGTATATTGCTGCCAATGCCATCAATGGATGTGGTGATAATGATAGTGAGAATGGCAGGGAGGAGCTGTTGATCACGGTGTTGGAGATAATGGAGTTGTTTCTGTGGTGATGGACTGATGCCATTGGTGGATGGCAAAGTAACTATTGAGTTCAGATAGAGAAGTTTCAGATGGGAACGAACAAAGTGTGTTATCTCTAGCTGTACTGTTGGTACTCATAGAATTATGGGGACAGTGAGGAGATATTTCGAGTCTGGTGCTCGAGTTGGAAGTGTTGCTGCTATTACCGATGATGCTATGGTGAGATCGGGGCTGTGATTGATGGCACGGTGGCAGTGTTGCTGCTGCCGATGGGAAATGATGGAAGCTCGATAGTGTTTGGAAGTAGATGAATAATGACAATAGACAAGAGATGATGGAGCTGTGGATGGAGAGAGCTCGAGTGATTAGTTGCTGCCAATAACAGAGAATGATCGGGTCTTGGAGGTATTGATGATTATCGCCATTGATCGAGAAGGTGTTGCGGTCATTATCGGTGAAGCTAGATGGAGTTTGAGAAGGTGAGAAAATATAGGAGCAGATGGAATCGAGATTTAGTAGTCAACAGAAAATATTTCTCACGGAAAGGAGTATGTCCGAGAACTGACCGGGGAAGGAAATCAAAATCCAGGGATTTTGAAAACTCACGGTCACTCGTATATTCGTGGAGTGGCTGGGTCGAGAAGCATAATTCAGGGAAAAATAATTCTCACGGAGGTTCGTCTGTCCGTGGTAAAATCAAGAGAAGTCAAGAGTATGCCTGTCGATCCCGAGAAACCGACGAGACCAAGGACTAATTGGGCTGGGCTTCCTAGTAATGCATGCGATTCTAGTAGTTGTGTTAGCACTACTATTCACGGACAGACTTGAGATTTAGAATTGCGACCAGTTTTGGCAACAACTACTTTGCACGGGATCGAGCACATGACTCCAATTTGGAGACTATTTAAGCCACTTCTTAACCTAAAGAAGGAAAATATATATCTTACATCTCATAATACACTTTTGTTCTTCACAAAATATTTTAGGGTTTACCCCTTTTGGGGGAAACCGAGAAACGGTGTAAACATGAGAGGCTAAACTTTATTGATTAAGGATGAACTCAATTTTCTAGCGTGAAGCTCTATTATTATACAAGTTTGTTCGGAGTTTTAATCACATCATCGTTTGTTTTCACTATTTGATATTTATGAGTAATTATTGGATTGATTTGGAGTGCACGCTAGATTGATTTACTAATTGTTCTATTGTTAGTATTGAGTTAGGAGATAAGTAATCGTCGAATAATTCATACACAAGTGGAAATCGCGAGACCTTGCAGAGGGATTCTGTGGAGCAATTGCGAGTGAAGATAACACCAGCAAGTGAACCTTGAGCTAAGAGTTTAACTACTGGGATCAACCTAATTCACAAAGCCTAAGCGTTCGATCGGATTACACCTTGAGTGAGCTACTACTTGGTGGTTCGTTTGGATAGAATCTGATATTGGAGAGCTTCCGTATCCGTGGTAAAAGGAGTTTTGAGGATAGCACTGAGCTAGCTGCTTTCCTACGGTTGGTAATGAATGGTTCTAACGAAGATAGATAAGTATATTAATCCAGTTATCGCTTGGTAACGGCGAAGGATTCCTTGATCATATCTTTCTTTTATTTGTTATTCGTTTTATTTCACTTTAAAACAATCCCCCTTGTCTTTTATTATTTTGCCGAACTAAATAACATATCAATTACACAGACTCTCGTAGGAACGATCCTTACTACCGCTATATTATTTATTTAATTAGTGGGAAATATATCGAATAATTTGTTGTGGTTATGACACGCATCAAATTTTGGCGCCGCTGCCGGGGAGCGGTTGCTAATTGATTTGTTATTTGTTTAGCTTGTTTTTATTTTTTAAATTTTTTCTTGTGTTCTTGTGAGTCGTCATGTTTCCTTACGGACATAACATGTACGGATCACAAGACCAATCATCATATTATAGTGGTAATCAATTTGGATTTCAATCTCATTCATATAACAACTACCAACCATACCCTACAGAGCTTTATGGATACTCTCATACATATCAACAACCTTATGACGGGTATGTAAGTGAGCAATCAAAAGGATGGGAGGATAGTTATGCTTCTGATCAGTTGTTTCCTAGTAATGTGCAGATGACGGAGTGTGTGGAAAGACCTACTCCTCTTTATCATGTTCTTTCGTCATTCATGTCAAAAGAAAAGATACAGTCTGAAAATTCCATCGTGAATAATGGCGGAAAACGTATTAATATCAGACAACTTTCAAAGCAATATGATCAGTTAGAAGAAGCTGGAGCATCAGAAAAGACTCTCGAAGAAATTAACAAGGTAATACGAACGGAACTTCAACGTCGTTGGGATATTGAAGATTATGAGGTTGACGAAGAATCTGATGAAGATGAGCAACCTTTGGAAAATCCTTGCAATAATGGTAATGTTATTTCAACTCCGGATCATAATAACGATCACTCGCCTATTCAAAAGGAGGAGAATGAATATGACATAACCGTTGTTATAAATGGTGTAACGTACTCAAACAATGATTTTAGGATTTGCACCAATGAACTAGACTTTCTAGGAGATGATTCTGATTCTGATGACGAGGTTGCTGAAGAGATTGAGATTGAGAATGAAACCAAATTGGTTGAAGTTGTGGAAGACCCAATTGAGCTAGCCAAGGATTATAATGATGCTGAGATTTTAATTGAAGCGAAAACCACGAAGAATGGCTAAATAGTTTGAAAGAGGACCACGATACAAATGAGGTAAATAATTCATTGCAATTCTTTATGAATGATGAGGATCCCGTAATACAAGAGATTGTGGAAGGTTTGTCTAATCCTTTGCATATTTCTAAATCTTTTGATCCACATTACTTAGGATTGGAGTTGTGTGCTTCCAAAGTTTTAACGGATTATTTTGCTTCTAAGTATATACCACTTGATGTGTTTGATTCTAGTATTGTGCAGGTTCATCGAGAGGAACCCGAAGAAGTTCCCTTATTTTATGTTCTTTATCCACTTCCGAGTGTAAAAAGGACTAAGTGTGGGGGAAACTTTCAAGCTATAACAATTTCATTATTCATATATTGTGCTAACAATTGTTTGAAGTTGTTACTAAAATTGCAGATTGTTTTCTGGGAAGACTACCAGATTTTCAGATTGTTGGTATATGGACGATAACAAAAGAGTCAGGCTGACGAATTTAAACCAAGCGCTAAATGGGAGGCAACCCATAGGTTTTGTATTTTAATCCCTTTTATTTATTTATTTTTATTGTTTTCATATCATATTTGCATCCCCATGTTTAATTTCATTGAGTCCGGAATCTATCTTAGAAGAGAATTATGACGAATACCTTTTCGTCAGAAAAATTCAGGCTGCACGTAGTTCATTCCAGAGACTATAACTGTCAGACCGTTTATCGAAACACTGTGCCCTTTTGACACTTTGTAGAAAACACGTATATGAACAACTTTTGTGAAATGGAGTTTTTCCAAATTCCTTACCAATTTGTACAGTGTTTGCGTTTTATCTGCTGTTACGTCAGAATTCAGAATTTTCAGTTTAACACATTGAGGACAATGTGAAGTTTAAGTGTGGGGGAGTCTTTTGCATATAGAGTTTTTATACTTTTTGAGTCAAATTTTTAAATTTCTTTGTATATATTTGAATAAAACCTCCAACTTGTAGAGATTTTAGAGTCACTAGCATACTTCTAGGTATGTTTACATAGAGAATTCGAATCGACATAATCGAACTTGGAAGTGTTAGGGAACTACGTTCGGATTTCTTACGAATTGGAGTGTTAAATAATGGATTTAATCATGCCGGTGATGCAAATTAGGAGCAGGGAGAAATGCATTATTAGAGTTGCTGATCAATCATTAGTGGAGACTACCTATTTCATATCAACAGAGGCACCAGACCAAATTTTCTTTGTAGCTGACTAAAGAGCTTTCTTTTGAGTGTGTGTCACCGTACGTTAATTCCGGGTAGAATGGTGAGCTACCCAACTTCATACTATTTTCAGCACTATTTTTGATCTCTTGAGTGCTAATTTTGTCAATCATGAGGGTGACGGCTATAGATGAAAACCACCTTCTTGTAGTTTGATTTGCAGTTAGCACCATTCTCTCTCTCGCCTACAACAGGTCCATAGAAACACCATCATCATCAACAAGTGGAGCGACATCAAAATCTACAAGGAAAGTTGAAGACGTTTGAGGTTTACAAGCAACAATACAAGGAAGAGCAAATTTCATATCCAAGTAAAGCAACATACAATGAGAATATTTTCATATATACATGTTGGAGACTTACACATAAGGAGCGGAATGCTATATCCAAGTATGAAGACTTATTTACAAGAGCGAAGAAAATCAAAAGATGAGAGTTATTGAAGTTTATGATACAAAGACAATACAAGTTGTGAAGATCAAAGTGGTAAAGTACTTCTTTCATGGCCATGTTATTTTAATTTCGTTATTATTTTTGTAGTTGCAATCTGTTTATTAAAAAAAAAAAATACAAAAAAAAAAAAAAAAAAAAAAAAAAAAAAAAACAAAAGGATTTGCATTTAGGTTGTTATTTGTTCAATAAGGCCATAGGGAAGAAAAATATATAAAGAAGTTTCAAGCAACAAGGAAATAGAGGAAAAGAGTTACAAATTGTCAAGGATCTACGAAGTTCAAGAGTTTATCATCATCAGTCGAAGACCGAAGACGAAGACCAAGAAGATGAAGAAGACGAGCCGAAGGAAGACGTTTCTATTGGATGCTGTGAGAGTGGTGTTATCATCATTGCAATCGGATGTGAAGGTGGTAAGTACTCTCACCCTTGCTATAATGGTTGATTTCCTTTCTTAGAGATCATCAGAAAAAGTCTTTTATTTCCCACGATTTTGTGGGGTCTCCAGAAATATTTCGGAAGGTTTCCTTCCCACCATTCAACGTGTGTAGGATTTCTATCTTCATTCCTACCTGCACACATGTGAGACCCATAGAAAAGCCGTCTTATTGAGTGTAATTATCATAAAATCCTTTTAAGTGAGGCAGAAGTCGAGGCGAAATGCTTATTGATCGCTCTCAAACACGCGTTCTCTCATTATGGTGTGGCTATTTCTCACTCAACATTTAAGAATGAGAATATGTTCTTTGGTATTTCTAACTTCTTATTACTAGCATGCGAAACTCTATGTCCTCATAGCTCTTTGGATGCTTGGGAAGGCTGGAACAGCTTTGAAGTTGGAATAGGTTTTGTGGGTATACCTCTCGTAAGCCCTCACGAGACTATAACTCGTCCACTAGGGACACCTAGGGGTTTAAAGGCCTGTTATTCATGCTAAGAGTAACCGTATCCTCGACGACATGGAGTTGTTGTATTTTAGATAGTTTGCTCGAGGACTAGCAAAAGCCAAGTGTGGGGGAATTTGTTAAGTGCATATTTTGCATATATTTAGTGTTGAATCCATGCTAGTAATTGTTTATATTCTTGCGAATTATCGTATATTACGTTTGTTTTGTTTTATTTATGTTTTGCAAGGTGAATCATCCAAAAGAAGTGAATTTGCACGTAATTGTGCAATAAAAGAAGTTAGCTTAAAGCGGAGAAAGGACAAAGATCAAGTGGAACTCATCCAATCGAGGAGTTCTTGATATCATCTCGAAGAGGACGAAAAGGCGAAGCCAACGGCGAAAGAATGGAGTCAATCCGACATTGTATGAAGAATCTAGAAGCGTTTGAAGCAAGCCGAAGTTGGCGAAAGTGGAAAACCTACGGAAATTGTTATAGACACCCGAGTTTTCTACTCAGGGCAGCCGTGCGGGGGTGATAAGAGAATAAACACATCGATCTGCCGCAAGACCGATTGGTTGAAAGGCGACATTTCGGCTTCTTCGTGGCCAGTTCAGGGGAAAAAGTACCGGAGTGGCAGACGAGTTGGAGCTGTGGTTATCACGATGGTGTTGCTGCCATTATACATGAAGCTTGGAGCTCGAGAACTCTGCGAGAGAAGGTTTGGCAGATTATGAAGTTCAGCTGGCTTTCAATGGGAGATGCTGTTGATTAATGGTAGCTGTGGTATTAATGGAAAGCTCGAAGTGGCAGGAAGGAGATGAATTTGAGCAGTGGTAACTATCGAGATGCAGGTGGCGATGGAGCTATGCTGTTGGGTTTTACCGTAGATAGAAAGGTGGAGATCGAGATGCAAATGAAATATGGATAAGAACTAAAGTATGCTGGAGCTCGAGAATGAAGCTGTTGTTGTTGGACTGCTGCCATTTATGGCAAATGGGACGTTGATGAACTGATGGAGCTCGAGTTAGACAACAGGGAACGGTGAGGATGCCATCGGTGAAGAGAATGGCAATGGTAATGGAGCTCGAGTATGGTATTTTTGTTGCCATGGATCGAAGTCGCTGGCATTGATGGAGAAGTTGATAATCACATGGAGGTGACGTTTGTCTTTGCTTTGTGAACTTGGCGTAGTGACGATGATCAAACTTAGCTCGAGAAAAAACAGAGAATAGGGTCCATCTTTGCCATTTCCGATGAAGATGAGGGAGTTGGTGGTCAACTAGTTACTGATCGAGAAACCAGTGAGCTATGCAATAATGGGTTGCTTCCGAGAGGTCATGGTAATGGCAGTAATGGCGAGAAGATGACGATGGAATATGCATGGCTGCTGTCAACGGAGATGGAAGACCGAGAAGTTTTGCTGTGATATCCGGTCATTGCCATTTCCAGCGAAGTTGGTGGAGCTCGATAATGTGTTAAGTAGAGATAGAACGAGATGGAGAATACAAGGTAGTATGGAACTGAGGTGATCGTAATGGTTGATCGATGATGGAGAGTATGTTGCTGCTCGGGTTTGAAGCTGGTGATGCTCTGGATTAATGGAAGGTGGCTCGTTCAAGCTTCCATGAAGACGGTGATTGAATGAGGCTTGGTAGTCGATGGTGATTGAGCAGTAATGATGAGCTGCAGATGACGCTGTGGAGATGGTAAAACACGAGTCGATCATAATGGGTTTTGAGTAAACTTGAGAAGAACGCGAGCTTGATGTGGTATTTATCATCCGCAGACTACGGTCGTGGACGACGAAGCTGAGATGCATGGCAGTTGACATCGAGAGAAGACAGATGGGTATATTGCTGCCAATGCCATCAATGGATGTGGTGCTAATGATAGTGAGAATGGCAGGGAGGAGCTGTTGATCACGGTGTTGGAGATAATGGAGTTGTTTCTGTGGTGATGGACTGATGCCATTGGTGGATGGCAAAGTAACTATTGAGTTCAGATAGAGAAGTTTCAGATGGGAACGAACAGTGTGTTATCTCTAGGCCACATCTTGTTGGTACTCATAGAATTATGGGGACAGTGAGGAGATATTTCGAGTCTGGTGCTCGAGTTGGAAGTGTTGCTGCTATTACCGATGATGCTATGGTGAGATCGGGGCTGTGATTGATGGCACGGTGGCAGTGTTGCTGCTGCCGATGGGAAATGATGGAAGCTCGATAGTGTTTGGAAGTAGATGAATAATGACAATAGACAAGAGATGATGGAGCTGTGGATGGAGAGAGCTCGAGTGATTAGTTGCTGCCAATAACAGAGAATGATCGGGTCTTGGAGGTATTGATGATTATCGTCATTGATCGAGAAGGTGTTGCGGTCATTATCGGTGAAGCTAGATGGAGTTTGAGAAGGTGAGAAAATATAGGAGCAGATGGAACCGAGATTTAGAAGTCAGCAGAAAGTATTTCTCACGGAAAGGAGTATGTCCGAGAACTGACCGGGGAAGGAAATCAAAATCTAGGGATTTTGAAAACTCACGGTCACTCGTATATTCGTGGAGTGGCTGGGTCGAGAAGCATAATTCAGGGAAAAATAATTCTCACGGAGGTTCGTCTGTCCGTGGGAAAATCAAGAGAAGCTGAAGAGTATGCCTGTCAGTCCCGAGAAACTGACAGACCAAGGACTAATTGGGCTGGGCTTCCTAGTAATGCATGCGATTCTAGTAGTTGTGTTAGCACTACTATTCACGGACAGACTTGAGATTTGGAATTGCGACCAGTTTTGGCAACAACTACTTTGCACGGGATCGAGCACAGGACTCCAATTTGGAGACTATTTAAGCCACTTCTTATCCTAAAGAAGGAAAATATATATCTTACATCTCATAATACACTTTTGTTCTTCATAAAATATTTTAGGGTTTACCCCTTTTGGGGGAAACCGAGAAACGGTGTAAACATGAGAGGCTAACCTTTATTGATTAAGGATGAATTCAATGTTCTAGCGTGAAGCTCTATTATTATACAAGTTTGTTCGGAGTTTTAATCACATCATCGTTTTATTTGATCTTTATGAGTAATTATTGGATTGATTTGGAGTGCACGCTAGATTGATTTACTAATTGTTCTATTGCTAGTATTGAGTTAGGAGATAAGTAATCGTCGAATAATTCATACACAAGTAGAAATCGCGAGACCTTGCGGAGGGATTACGTGGAGCAATTGCGAGTGAAGATAACACCAGCAAGTGAACCTTGAGCTAAGAGTTTAACTCTGGGATCAACCTAATTCACAAAGCCTAAGCGTTCGATCGGATTACACCTTGAGTGAGCTACTACTTGGTGGTTCGTTTGGATAGAATCGATATTGGAGAGCTTAAAATATCCGTGGTAAAAGGAATTTTGAGGATAGCACTGAGCTAGCTGCTTTCCTACGGTTGGTAATGAATGGTTCTAACGAAGATAGATAAGTATATTAATCCAGTTATCGCTTGGTAACGGCGAAGGATTCCTTGATCATATCTTTCTTTTATTTGTTATTCGTTTTATTTCACTTTAAAACAATCCCCCTTGTCTTTTATTATTTTGCCGAACTAAATAACATATCAATTACACAGCTCTCTATGGGAACGATCCTTACTACCGCTATATTATTTATTTAATTAGGGGGAAATATATCGAATAATTTGTTGTGGTTGCGACACGCATCAATTTTCCTTGATTTTATGGCAGATATTAATTGCCATAACTGGCCCCTGCATGCCTCCCAGTAATAACTGGCATTGACTGGTCCTGCATCCACATGTGATAACTGGCCAGCCTTGATGGCTGCATGGCTCTAGTGTAACTGACCCTTGCATGGCTGTTGGAATGATGTAGACGCAAAGTTTACAGTGGGGCGCAGAAATCCGTTAGGCAAGCAGAATGGGGCAGAATCATCCAAGGGCTACGGAATTATGCTGCAGTGTGCTACATTGAAAAATTACAATTTTAACGCCCGATTAATCGCCGTTTAAAGCTGCTAATCACCCCGATTGCCGCTCGGTGCTGGCCGCCGGGCTTGGCAGCCGGCGAAACTCGCCGCCGATGCTGACGACGTTAACTAGATCTTGAATATGTCGCCGTTAGGAATATCTTTGGCGCCGTTAGGAATATCTTGACGATGACATTAGGAATATCTTGTGGCCGTTAGGAATATGCCAACGCCGTTAGGAATATGCCGGCGCCGTTAGTTGCTGACTGTATCGAATTATGCTGACGTGGCGGCCGACAGGTCAGCACACCCGCTGACGTGTCACCTGCCACGTCAGCAGTGAGGTTGATGCGGTGACTTTCTTGCTGACATGGCATCTGCCACGTCATCATTCATGCTAACGTGGCACATACTCTGCTGGTGTGTCGGCTGCCACGTCATCACACCTGCTGACGTGGTACCTGGTGACGTGTCATGCGTGCTGACGTGGCGGATGATGTGGCGATCCCGGTTGGTCGAGCCTAGTGATGACGTGGCACATGTGATGGGGCTCCTAGTTGCTTGATTTGAACCTATGCACATGGGATTCCTTGCGAGGTGTTTGTTAGGCCTAGTTAGCCATTCTTGGGTAAACAAGGGAAGCGGCTTAGGCCCAATGAACCCTCCTTTGCCACTAGTAGGAGCTTTGGAGGCCTAGGTTAGCCCATTTATTTGTGTAGAATATTAGGGGTACAAACAACTACACGATATAATTCAAAATAGCAAGTAAATAATAATAATTACTCAAAACATCAATTGGTGACTAAATTTTGGTTGTTTTTGTCCATATGAATATACTTATTAGTGGCATCGACTACCAATCTATTACATAGATCCCTAAGTGATGCAGTGTGGATACATATTTCATGTCCTCTTAAACACAAAGGATTTGTATTGCTATAAGCGTCAAGCCCAAGTCCAAGTTTAGGAATACTCTAGAATGTATGTAACTTAGCAAATGTACTTCCTATAGGAATACCAGATCATTGAGGAGGTGATCCCTCAAACCTATAAGGCTTTCTCTTATCTTCGTTAAAAATTCAAGATTCAAGCCTAAAAGTGTGGCTAAAAACCAGTGTTTAAGCTTGCGTCCAATGGTTTGGTTGAACACAATGTGGAATCATGTTTGTAGCGCCAAATGGTTTGGTACTGCGAATTTAATTTTTGTGCCAAATCATTAGACGGTTTAAATCTCAACCATCAGATTATATATTAAAAATTAGCAGTTATGTTATTTGCGCCTAATCATTGGGCGCTTCTATTATTAACCATCAGATTTTCTTTAAATTTTCAAATCTAACGACTCCAATCTTTCTGCACCAAACCATTGGGCGCTTCTTGATTCAACCTTGAATCACGATAACTATTGAAACTTGATTCAAGCTGATGTGTCATGTGTTGAATGTTGAACGAAGATAAGAGAAAGCCAAAATATGTAATCTTAGCCTCAAATCTAAGGACCCCAACTTAAAGGTTCTATCAATGAAGTGCGCAAGTTCCTTATCTTATGTCCATTTACTTATGTTTTAGCTTAAATAATGAATTTGTCTTCCTTTGGGTGTTTTTTTTTTTTTTAAAGGTGTGAACCGAGTCATTAGACTCAGGGTAGGTTTACAATTCTAGGGAATTTTTGTCCCCTAGCATCTGCTTGTACAATGTTAGAAAGAAAGGGTGGGCATACATTTTGCCAAATTTTTGTTGTATGGCAATTCGGGTGTTGTGCCTGTAGCCGTACTGCTTTGTTCGCAGGCTCATCTGCTGCTTGGTTTGTTTCCCTATATGTATGGTCGATGGTTTTGTGCTGGATGTTTTCCATGAGGCTTGTGATTTCTGTTAGCATTCCTTGTATATACCATGGTTGATTTTGTGTGTGCTGTTGTTGAAGTTGGATAACTGCTTTTGAATCCATTTCAAATTTGACCTTGGACCATTGTTGTTGGACTGCAATTCTTGTTGCTAACAGTAGACTCCATGTTTCCGCTGTTGTTGAGTTTGTAATACCTAGCGGTGATGCCATTGCCATCAGAATTTCTCCTTTGTCGTTCCTGCATATTATTCCTGCTCCTGCCGGTCCTGGATTCCCTTTAGCTGCTCCATCTGTATTGATTTTAATCCAGTTGTGTGTTGGTGGTTCCCATCCGACTAATATTGTTGTTTTTTTCCGGGATGTTGCTTGTTGTGCACCTTGCTGAAGATCCGGTAGAACTGGTAATATATGAGATTGTGCCCATGTATATTTTTTCGCCATTGTGTTGATCAGTTGAGTTATTTGAATCGGTGTTTGAGTTCGCCTTTGATAGACTGTTTGATTTCTAGCTAACCATAGGTGCCACATCGTAAAGCCGTAGATGGTCTTTGTTGAATGTGGAATGTTGTCTCCTAGTGCTGTTTGGATTGAGATGGGTTTTTGCTTTAAAGGGTTAATTGTTTGGTTTGTTGTGTTTTGATTATTGTTCTGGGAACTCTGGTTGGTGATGATGTTCCACACTTGTGATGCTATAGCGCAGTGAAAGAGGATATGTGCTGTTGTCTCTGGTGCGCTGTTACATTGGGGGCAAGTGTTTGTATGGGTGATTTTCCTATGTTCTAGGGTATTGAAGGTTGGAAGGCCTTCAAGAATTGCTTTCCATATGAAAAGCCTGATTTTTGGTGGGCAGTTTAGATTCCAAATTGTGTTGAAAACTTTTGGGGAAGTGGTGGTTGATGAATTCACGTGTAGAGTTTGGTCGTGGGTTGCTGAAGATGTATTGATTGGAATTTGGTTTTCTTGTGTGATTCGGTTTGAGTGGGAGATTTGGATATTGATGGGTTTTGGTTGTTGTTGGGTGATGAGGAGGTTGTATCCTGATTTGCAAGTATAATCTCCATTTTTTGAATGTGGCCAAATAACGGTATCTTGAGCTGGATTTTTTGGTAGGTGAATGTTGCTGATGTGATGGACTGTGTTTGTGTTAAACATGTTGTGTAGGAGTTGAAGATTCCAAGTGTTTGTTTCATTCTCAATGAAAGTTGATACTGGAATGTTCGGGTGAGGTGGGTGAATGAGGTGTTTGGGTTGGTGAGGTATCCAGTTTTGGAGGATTGACGTCTGTTGGCCATTCTCAATTTTTTTGAAACTGTGTTCCTGCAAAAAAGAAGCTTGGTTAGTTAAACCTTTCCATAGCGGGCTTGCTGAAGTCTTTGCTTTTTGAATGGGCCGAGAAAAAAGTTTATTCCCGTTTAGATACTTGTCTCTGCTCATGGTGGCCCATATTGATTTATCATCTGTTTGAACTTGCCAAACTTTCTTCATCAGTAACGCCTGGTTGTGCTGTTTGCTTGGTCTGATTCCAGTCCCCCTACATGCTTTGGTTTTGCCAATCTCTTCCATCCTATTGGATGCAGTTTCCTTTCTTGATTGTTATGGCCCCAAAAAAAATTCCTCATCGTTTGGTCCATTTTTTCGAGGACGCCTGCTGGTAACATCTGCGTTTGCATGACATGGTTAGTAGTTGGTTGATTAACAACAACCTGCCCGCTTGATTAACACACTTGGTGATCCAGCCTCTAGCTTTGCGTTCCATTCTGTTGAGCAGGTCTGTGAACATGTTGGTTGTGGCCCTCCCTTTTTTGAAACGAATTCCAAGGTATGTTGGTGGTTCTGAAGTTGTTGAAATCTGAAAGCAGGTTTCTAGTGCATTTACTTCATCTGCCAGCAGCCGAGGGTGGTGAATGATGTGCGATTTATCGTTGTTGATAATTTGGCCTGCTGAAGATGAGTAACTCTGTAGCAGCTCCTTGATGTTCATGCATGTTTGAGGTTCCGCAATACAAGAGATAAGTAGATCATCGGCATACAATAAATGATGGATGGGTTTACCTTTTGCTGATGGTTTCAAACCTTTGATTCTCTGTTGTTGTTGCAGATGCTCTAGGTTGGTGGAAAGAATTTCTGCACAGAGGATGAATATGTATGGTGAGATTGGGTCTCCCTGACGTATTCCCCTTGTTGGTTGGATGTGCCCGTATGCCACGCCATTTACTTTGACTGAATATGACACTGTGGTGATGCAGGTCATCACCCATTTGATAAAGGTGTCTGGGAAGCCTAACTTCTTTAAAGCTTGATTAATGAAATTCCAGTCTAAAGAATCATATGCCTTTCTAATATCCAACTTTAGATCTATTTTTGAGTGTTTCGCCGGTGGAGTTGTTCTAATCACATGAAATAATTCGGCTGCTATAGCAATGTTGTCATGAATGGAACGTTTGGGAATGAATGCACTTTGGAAAGGGCTTATGATGAAATCTAGGATGGGCCTTAACCGGTTAACCAGAATTTTTGAAATGATCTTGTAAACTACGTACATTACATAACCCGATTGGTCGGAAGTGGGTTGGGGTGGTTGGGTTTTGGATTTTGGGAAGTAGGGTGATGTGGGTGTGATTTATTGGGTTTTGTAGGTAGTTATGTTGGAAAAAATGACGGACCATATTAACAATTTGTGGTCCCGTGGTTTCCCACAGAAGGCCAAAAAACTTACTTGTGAAGCCGTCCTGTCCTGGGGCCTTATCTGCTCCGATGGAATCTAAATCCTCTTTAATTTCTGCCGTTGAGACCGGGATTGTGAGTCTATCCATATGTGCTTCTGTTAGCCTTGGTTCGATGCAGTCGAAAAGACTCATGTCGATCATTGTATCTGGGGCACAGTATTGGTGATTGAAGTGGTTGACAAAAATTTGGCCCATCGTTCTTGGTGTATCTATCCATCGTCCATCAGAGGCTTGGATTTTCCTGATAAAGTTCATTCTCCTGTGAATGGTTGCATGAGTGTGGAAAAAGGCGGTATTGAGATCCCATTCTTTCAGCCATTGGATTCTCGCCCCTTGTTTCCAGTAAATTTCTTGGCCGTGAAGTAGGGTGAGATGGTTGTCTCGTGCCTGTTGCTCCTGTTGCAGCCAATAAGAAAGATTTGGGCCTGAGGAAATCGCACTTTGGGCTTGTGCTAGCTGAATTTTTTGCTCTTCTTCTTTTATCATATTTGGTAAGTGGCCAAAAGTGTTTTTACTCCAATGCTGCAGGGTTTCTGCCGTGTTGTTTAATCTGATGAGCAAGTTTGTTGGTGGGGATGGATTCGAACATTGATTCCAAGCCGTAGTCACAACTTCTTGTATTTGGGGATGCAAAAGCCAAAGATGCTCAATACGAAACGGTTTTTGGGGTGGTCTTGGAATGACCTTTTCTTTCAAAAGGATAGGTGCATGATCTGATCCGATTCATGGCAGATGTTGTAGCATAGCATTAGGATGCAGTTGAAGCCATTCTTGATTGCAAAGACCACGGTCAAGACGTTCTAAAATAAGATCTTCTCCCTGTTGTTTATTTTACCAAGTATAAGGTATACCAGAGTATCCTAGATCGATAAGGCCATTAGAGTTAATCACTTCTTTGAACAGTTTTGCTTGGTCATGGGTGACTGGTCTGCCTCCCTTTTTTTCATCTTGACTTAGAACTTCATTGAAATCCCCCATCAACAGCCATGATTGGTGGTGATGAGGTATGATGTTGCTGAAGTCTCTCCAAAAATCCCATCTCGCCTGAGGTTGTGGAGATCCATAGATACATGTGAAGTACCAAGGTTGTTGTGGAGGTTGGGGAGTGATGTACGCATGGATGATACTTTGATTAGCTAGGATTATCTGGACTTGTAGGTGATTTGACCACATTAGGCAAACTCCACCTTTTCGTCCGTTACAAGATATGGCAAAGCAATCATCCAAACCTATCCTAGACTTCAAAGTTGACATATACATAGCATCAGAAAGAGTTTCAGACAAGAAAATTAGACTAAGTTTGTGAATCCTGTTGAATTCACAAAGTTTTTGAACTGTCAAGGGATCATGCATTCCTCGACAGTTCCAAGCAATGTAACTCATTGTTTGAGCGAGCTCTGGCTCTTGCCAGACACTCGCTTACTGCTGTTAGAAACTTCGGCATCAGTCTCTTCATCATCCAAAGATAGGTGCCAAGCTGGTGAGGTTTGATGCTTCTTGCAAGATTCTTCTTGTTGCTCAGATGGTTTCTTTCCTTTGGGTGTCGTTAGATTTCTATCAACTACATTTTAGCTCCAACTAAAGGAACTACGAATTCCGCTAAAGCAGAAGTCGCATAATGATTGAAGGAACGCAATCGAAAAAAGAACCTCTTGTTTCAAAAGAGAAGGAATTAAAGCACACGAAAGAGCAAGCGACTCTCGTTTTGCAGGGGTGCACAAAGTTACACCCAAGGAGTGCCTAAATAAATTCACCACTAGTAGAAGTTACAAAAAGCAATTCCAGTTAATCGCACTTTTTGTGCCTCTTTCTTTGTATGATGTCATCTAATAGAGCACTCTTGCAGTGCTTCCTTCGTGGCTGAACCCGTTGCCTACGTTGTAATAGTTTGAACTGTATTATCTACATAAAACAGAAATCATCAAACCCTTAGCAATGGTGATATATGACAGTCAGCAGGTGCATCATCTAATTTAACTCCATTTAGACAATAAGGCTCTTCAACACTAGATGAGGTGATCAACTATTGAAGCCCCCTAATAGAAGAAAAAAAAAAGGTTAAAATTATTGAATTACACCATCAAGGCGTGTCGATCCATTAGTCTGCTTTGAGTTGTACTTAATTCATTTCAAAATACTAATTAGTAATAATGCAAGAAAAACTTTCAGAAATAATGGCCATGAAATCTTATATAAATGCATGTGTTTAGACTTTTGCTTTAATCAGAACGAATTCAATTAGTAGAAAAATGGCTTTAAATTCTTAAATTGTGAGTAATGTCAAGTCATCATCCCCACATTCTGTATGAAACCATTTAACACTACATTCTTAATTAGTGATTCCTGATTAGACCACAAACTAATACTACCTTTTTTTATAATTTACGAAGAGTGGAATATATAAAAGCCGGTGACTTGAAAACAAACTAGATTGTGTTTTAGATTTTCATGTATTATTAAAATATTCAGTTCCATAGAGAGTGGAAGAAATAAATATGATTCTCAAACCTATAGAAGTCGAATATCAACATTTAACAATTTCTTACTTTGTAGTACAATTTTAATGTAGGATGTTGTCTCAGACTCCAAAAATCTCCCGGTTTGTAGTACACATTTTGTGTTGTTTTCTTTTTGTGCTTACACTATAGGAGTAGGATTATTTGTTGGCATGCCCTAATTTTACAAATAAAATCAAATTGGAATCTTATTTTTTGGATGAATGAATTTTTTATTTAAAGGCCAAGCTTAATGTGGTGAATTTTATTTGGTCCGATGCGGATGAAATCAGTTGGAAACTTAATAAAGACAAGAATTTTTATGTCAAATCTTATTATGAGTATACTCATCAAGATTTTATACCATGTCTTGATAGTTGGATCTTCGAGCATATTTTGGAGCAGACATATCCCCTAAAATTGCTTTTTTCGTTGGGTGATTTTTTCAAAAGAAAATTCCAACTAAGGATTTTCTTAAACGCAAAAATATGTGAATTGAACGTGGCTGTGTGTTTTGTGGTGGAAAACTATGGAGAATTTATTTATACACTGCGTTTTTGCTCAAGGGTTGTGGAACCATGTTAGGAGCGAGCTTCAGTTTTCTTTTGTCCTCCCTTCCTCGATAAAGATTCTGTCATGTAACTGACATGCCAAGGATTAGACGAAGTCGCAGAAGAAGTTGTGGGCTATGATAGTTTGGTCAATTTTGGTTGGAAAGAAACGTTAGAGTCTTCTCCTAGAAGAAAATGGAGCTTCAAGGAGTTATTATTTCTAAAGCAAAATAGTGATTTTTTACATGGGCATTATGTTTTATTGAATTTCAGTAGGATTCTTTTTGAACTGTTATTGAAAATTGGAAACTGATGTACTTTCAACCAACCTAGGTGCAGTTATTTAGTTTGCATTTTCTGTGTCTTTCTTGTATCTCTTCTCATGTCTTGCTCTTTTTCTTTCTTTTCTTCCCTGTACTTTCTTTGAGTGGTACTCCTTTTTTTAGATCAATGAAATTTTTATTTTGCTGATCAAGAAAAAGAATCTTTTATTTAAATAAATGCTCTCACAAAATATTGGCTTGTTCCATCATATGGAACATCTTCATCTATGAATCTGGAATTTCAATTTAAATGGACTGTTGAAGTTATAACGAAATGCACTAATTTTTGAAATAGTGTATTGAAAACAACTTTCTACAAAGATATTAAAAAATCGGAAAATGGGTCATTTGTCCAAAAAAAAATTAAAACACGGTTCAAATGGACGAGTAAAAAATTTTATGGGTGAAATGGACAAAAAAAATTAGCAAGGATGAAACTGGATTCATCCTGACTTAAACTTAAAAAATAGCAAGGATGAAACTGGATGCATCCTGTGTAAAATAAAAATAAGAAAAAATATTTGAAAATGGACAAGATGAAACTGGTTACATCCATTTATTTTAAAATTTTGTCCATTTAAACAGTATCTAAATCTGACTGTCCTTTTCACCCAGGAAATGTTGTTTTTGGTCTTTTTAACCAATTTTGTGTTAAAAAATCACGAAAAATGTGAATATAATGTCAAATTAAGTATGTCAAGAGTTAACCTCATAAAAAATGATAAATATGCCCGACGTAATTGCTGCTTGCTCACCAGGGGAGTTGGCGTGAGTTTCTGACTATCATTTGACATAGGTTCAAGATCATTTGGATGTTATCCCCGTCAATCGGCATTCTTCTCGATCTCAACTCCGGCATACGCTTAAATGCAAGTCAAAAGACGCCCTCGAAGTGAAAGTTCTTGTAGCTGTAATTATCTGGACTCTTTGGAAAGAAAGAACCAATCGAGTCTTCAACAAGTCGTTGGTCTCCAAAACTCATCGAAAAGATTACATTCACCACGGGTTACTGGTTGCACCTTCAACCTGCTTACTAGATTAGTGCTCGTGCTACTTGATAAGTATTTTTTTTTCTTCTTTTATCTGATTTGGTGTGCAGTTTTGATTTAGTGTCGTCCCGATGCATTAAACAGGTGGAGAAAAGATAAGAAATATGTGTGGAATTCAATTATTTTTACAAAAATTGTGTGTGAAGTATGTGAGTTTTTTTTTTTTTTTTTTTTTTCATTTTCCCTTTATGGATTAATTTGAGAAAAGCGACCTCATATGATAGGTATTTGATTTCCGAATTGAATTTGGACATCCATAGAATTCCAAGCACAGTAAGTTAAGTTTTCCTTTTAAATGTGTAATTTTTAAACCAATCATATGTTGCCAACTATCCTCACCAGAACGCTCGTTTCACAAAACTCAAAAAAAGTTTATTTCGGCCAATAAGAAACGAGGATTTCCTCATCATTCAACGTGAAAACTTTATTTGTCTAAGTCTTCAAGTCTTTAGATAAGGGGTGTCGCTGGAACAATTCACAATCAAGTGCAAAGACGTGGTGTTCGAACCCCCTTGCACTTGTTCAATTCGGTTTTCTTGTTGTGTTGTTTCCCTTTTCTTTGGTAGTCGTATTCGTAGTCGTTCGAATTTAGCTGATTATTAGTCCCACATTGTTGGGCAATCTAAGATCCTACGGTTTATAATCTCTTAGGGCCTCTCCACTTATTGCCAATTGGTTTTGAGTTGGATGCCCGTAATCTAACATGGTATCAGAGCAGGCTATTTGCGACGAGTCTTTGACCGCGCCTTTACTCCACGTCACCCGATTTAATTGTCCACGTGTTAGACCCAACGAGGCTACACGTGAGGGGGCGTGTTGAGATTATTAGTCCCACATTGTTGGGCAATCTAAGATCATGCGGTTTATAATCACTTAGGGCCTCTCCACTCATAGCCAATTGGTTTTGAGTTGGATGCCCGTATTATAACATGGTATCAGAGCAGGCTATTTGCGACGAGTCTTTGACTGCGCCTTTACTCCGCGTCGCCCGATTTAATTGTCCACGTGTTAGACCCAACAAGGCTACACGTGAGGGGGCGTGTTGAGATTATTAGTCCCATATTGTTGGGCAGTCTAAGATCCTGCGGTTTATAATCTCTTAAGGCCTCTCTACTTATTGCCAATTGGTTTTGAGTTGGATGCCCGTACTCTAACATTAGCTTAGACATATTTTTTGTTCAGACAGTCAATTAAAATGCGGACATGCACGAGCGTGCATCAAAAAGGTCACGCGCTAATCACGGTTCTTATACTAATGAGCTTTTACGAGTTTAGCATTTGAGTAGTGTTACGGTGTATATGATGATGTGCCCGGCGGAGTGAATTGAAAAACAAAAGCCAATAATCTAATCAAATATCAATGCACTTGGGCGCACTAACTCGGGAAACAAAAAGAAAATGCAAGAAAAGGGAACCGCGGCCCGACGTGAGAACATTTCATCAAAGAATAAACTAACACAATTTGAGTCATAATGATACTTAAAGCATTACAGAGTGAGTTTATTATAAATTATGATTTCTATAGATAGAAATAGAATCATACAAGTACTATTTTCTTTTAATTTAGACTAAAGCATAAATGAAATAGAATCAGTATCCAACTATGTGCACATATTAAAAAGAAAAAGAAAAGAACAATTAGAGTTGGTAATGTGATTATATGATGAAAGCACTATAACTAATTCATTTGGATTTTACACTAATGATGGTTTCTCTATGGATTTATTGACCAATATTATAAATTTTAAAAAAAATTGACCAATATTTAAAGGACCCTTTTCCATCAAAAATAATACTAACAAAAAGTACCCATTTTTTAATAAATTCAAAACAAGAAGAATATATGTGGATAAGTAAGAAATACATAAAGCAAAATATAAAAGAAAAGGAAACTAAAATTACTAAAATATTAGTTTGCTTTTCTTTTTTGTGCTAAAAAGAATGGTGGTTTCCTAGTTATAGCTATTATGGTAATGCAATACTCAAAAATGGTGATCATGACTATTTGAGTACTCCAAATTACATATTCAAAACTGGTATACTTCCATGAATAAGAAAAAAGTTGTTAGGCTTATGATAACCGTAAAATAATACACTTGTTAGTTCACGCAGATAAAGAAACCAATGATTAGATCACGGTCCCGATCATAGGAGTATAGGATCATTTTCATTACGCTTAGATACAGACCATACAAATCATATATACTATCATCACAAACTGGTTTTAAAGCCAGACACTAGAATAAGAAGGCTACCTATTACTGAGGAATAACCTAGCTTAGAAAGATTAACTAATAAAAAGCCTTCCTAAATCACATTCAAATAAAGTTGTCACTTCCTTCATTTTACTTTCTAAATAAGTTTTCAATTTTTTCTCTTCATTATTCCTTTTTATTTTCTAATCATCAAAGGGAAAAACAATATTGAAACGACTTATCAGACATAAGTAAAGGAATGCAACTTATTAAGCTGAGTGTAGTGGAGGAGGTAAGGTAGTAGTTGTACGGTGCCGCCATGTCACGTTGGAGTGAGGACTGAGTCTAGCGGTGGGGAGGTAATTAGGATATGGGCGCAAAAAATATATTATATTCTTTTTTAAATATCTTTATTATAAATTTTAATATTTATATATATATAAAGTGGGTCCACTATTAGATTATGTTTATTATAAAAGTAAAAAAAATAAGGGAGCGAGGATTTAATCCTCGCTTTTCTCTTTTTTTTGGTGAGAATCCAATCCTCGCCTATTTTGAAATCCCCGCTCACCTTACCTGCTTTCGAGCAGAGAGAACGTGGATTAAGATTTTCAGAGGCTTTAGCCACTGCTTTATGTCACTATCATTACCACAAATCTCTCCACTACACTCAGCCTAAGAGGTAAGTAAAGGAATGCTTGGAAAAGATTTTAAATCCCGCCAAGAGACTAAAAATCTTTTGGAAACCCAGAACCCAAATTGACAAAATAAAAATTAAAGCAAAGTTGCAACAAATTTTTTTTATCTCAATTGGCCATCACAGTCTAAATTGATACCCGGAAGTTCTTCAGTATTTTCCTCCGCAAGAAGGCTCGGGGTCTTGACTTGATCTAGGATAAATTTATAGTCTGCTACGCCGTCTTCAAAAGTATAGTGACTTATGTGCTTCTGTATTGACCAACAAGTAGAGGATGGTATGATGTGCCGTAGAATTTTCTCAAAAGTGTGTCAGGACTAAATTATATGGTATAAATGCAGTTTGTACTTAGGCCAATTATCTCCCTACCGTTTTAAGATCCCAAACTTCAGCGAAGAAGGAGCAGCAACAAGTGAGATCCTGACTCACCAGCTTTACAACAAAGTATCAACTAGGTAACTTGCATTTCCTATAGAGAACATCCATGTGGAAAGCCTCTTATGAAGCACTTAACAGGAGAGAAAAACCAGTCTTGTGATTACCCTGACCTGGACCAAACACTTGGATGAAGATTATTTGGGATGTGGTCATTTTCAAGATTTCATTGAGAATATGCAGGAACAATTTATGTTCCGTTCAAGAGAGTCGATACCTGGACCCAAAGCAAAATTTCGAGGATGCTGGCGATGGAACATATTTCTGTGATTTGTTGTTAAGTAAGTTGTCTGTCCAAGACCAAGTTTCATGCTCCACCTTGATGGAATAATTAAGCGCATTTTTGAACTTTCCGGTTCTTAGTAAATGCAATAGTGTACACACTAGTGGATAAAGGCACATTACCCGCTCAATGATCCTCCTTGAAATGATGAGAGTACCGAGTACACCACTATTTTCTCGATATCAACTTAATTAGACATACTTTGCATAACCTTACCAAAACATTAACGACCAAAAGATTTTTTAACAAGGTGTGCTTGGTAATAGTCGAGTTTGAAATGAACTAACTATGAGACCATTACCAAGCTGATTAACACACAAGTGTATTTATTTTAATTATAAAAATAACCAATATAATGCGTACGTAAAGTAAATAACACAACACACAAGATTTTGTTAACGAAGAATATTTCCCTGCATAAAAATTCGTGAACGGGTCCGGTTTTGAATACTTTCGGAATTAAGCTGTTATACAAATTGACTACCACAATTTCGTATGGTTGAGACCAAGTAAACTCGCATTTTTACCCAAATCCTTTAGAATCCCTACGCCTTTAAACAATCTTACCAACACACGTGAATCCCAAGATAGAATCCACTATTTTAAGTTGCTTCAATGTTGTGAATATTTCTATTATTAACTCATTTGGATCATAGCACGAAAAAGTAAAGGATCAAATCTATTTTAGTAACCAACTCACTTATTGATCGCTCAAATCGGTCTTTAGCTAGATCAATGATAATGTAGAGTAAATGATCTTCCATTTATATCAATAAACTCTTTTGGTCAAAAGATCAAACCACGGCAGTGTATATCGAAATAATCAATCTCGGCGACAAGCTTTATCCAAGCAACTAAATACAGAAACTTCGATAAACTAATAGTCTTGGGACTTTGCTAAATTCTATCAATTTAGCGAAGTATTAATTTATCGATAAATTAATAAATTATTATTATATCGAAACATACCAAATTTAACTTTAAATTTATAAAATAAGCGTGTAGTATCAAATATCTAGAGATTTAATTTGCGTTTCAAATTGTTTTATAATTATTTTATGGCATATTATGTGTATAAATATAAATGTATATATTTTAATGTTAAAATTAAACAATAAAATCATTTCAAAACTTCTCATAATAGTAAAGATGAAGTCCAATATATTATAAATGCGTACAAAAACAAATAACCTAGGTAGATATCTATTTTAATAAGCATCGTAATATAATGTTATCGCACTGATTATTAATTTATATATTAGTTGGGTCCTATTGGAAACTTAAACTTTTTATTATCTTATAAATTTAGAGGGGTTATTAATTTAGCACACTGGCCCAAGTCGGGACTAGCCAAAAATATTATCTTAGCGAAGTTATTAATTTATCGCGGATTAATTTAACGAAGTTCTACTGTAGTTTGTTTGATTTTTCTACAAGTCTTATGTCTATTAAAATAAAAAAATTGTGGATCCCATAGAATCAAGTATGAGAGAAGTAACACAAAGATCGGAACCAAAAAGAAAAGTCTTCAAGTCTTCAATCTTTGAAGTAACCGCTGCAAATAACTTAATTACACTATTGATCAATATACACAAAATCGAGTTTGTTAATGTTGACTAATCAATAGTTCCAAAATCACTTAGATTTGTTAGTCAATCTCCAAACAAATGTGATCGTCCTTCTATCAGGAGAGAAGAACCATGTAATAAATAAGTTTGAGCTATGAAATATAACTATAACGTCAGTTCTTAACCAAGTTATAATCAACGAAAACTAAAATAAAAAGACGATTTAATTAGTTTCCTACCAACAGTACTACGAAGGGATTCTGGATCCCAAAGAAAACTTTATACGAAGGAAATGCAAGATATTTCACCTAATAATTATATTACTCATCTTTCTTAATAAGTTGGACTCGCGCACAATCAATCAGGATGTGTGTTTAAGGGATTTGAGTTTGTAAGAATACAACACTTTTTATTTATAGAGTCATGACCAAGGATTGTTTTGGTACTTGATCTACTAATTTCGAAATTCTTAAGATATGCAATAAATATTTATTTTCAAAATTATCAAATACAACTGTATTCCAACTCATAAACCGATTTCTCTCATAGTATGAGAACTAATATAGCTAGCGCACATCCATGTACTTTACTAATATGGTAACTAGAGATATGCGAACCTTTGGAATTTGGTAAGCATATATTTCGATACCAAAATAGAAATAAAAAAATTGGTTTCTAGGTTCTTGCCTTGAGCGGCAAAGAAATATACTTGAACAATAATGTTAGAGCATAGCTCGGTTGAACCCACCAAGCGTTGGTATGTCAATTTTGGTTGTCATATTTTAGTGAATCAAAACTCATTTAAAGATTCGCTTGATTATGTACCAGAGTCAACTTCGTATAGGTTAGCTTGAAAGTATCAGGATATGAGACATTGCAAGTATTGTGAAGACTTGAATAAGTGAAGAAGTAAGAAGCTACAACGACAACATCATCCTTCCACTTGAGGTTAGTGATATTTGACTTGAACTGTTTCATTCCCTAACATATCTTTCAAGTCGTACATATTGAAAACAAAACTCAAAGCATGAACACTCTAGATAGACATAGTATTAAGGAATATAATACAAGGTTTATTTCTTAACCATTAAACTTTGTAGATAAGACATCGACATAATCGTTTAAATGCTATTGTGATTATGTATGGGTATGAGGTGAGGATTTCATCCTAGGAAACAATGTTTTACATGTGTTTTAAGGAAGTAAATTCATGAACTTGTTTTGTGAATCGAAAAGGAAATCGCTAGGCGTTATTGGTATTGTTATTCATTGCATATCTTGTGAACAACTAATATGTGTGATTAGTATAACCGCTCATGACTTGTTTGTGTTCTTGGTAAAACTATTCACAAAGGCCTGACTTATGTATTGGTATGACTTTTATTAGTGAAACCGATCTTAAGTAATAACCTGAGATGGTATGATCGAGTTTGTGATTTTGTGTAAGACTGACTCTGGGTAAAGGGGAACCGATCCTAGTAAAAGGTGCAACACATCACAAAGGGGAATCGATCCTTGTATGAGGTGCAACATGTTTTAGCAGAAAGGGGAACCGATCCTATGGACATGTGCAACACGTTTTTAGGAAAAGGGGAACCGATCCTATGGACATGTGCAACACATTCAAGTTAGATACCATATATATTAGGGAACCGATCCTAGTACCTAGTCAACCGAATTTTGGGAAGCTAGTGTGACTATGCACAGTACTCACATGGAGGTAAAACCGAAACTTGTTTTGGTAGAACCGTTAAACCCATGATTGGTGATTGAGTGTTCTTGGTCAATCACATAGTTCTTGAAAGTCAGATGAACCAATTCTAAACTTGTTTGGAAGTGTGGCAATTCGGTTTCAAGATTGTAAGTATGAAAGAGGACTTACAGAGTAAAGATGTCGACATACTTTGAACATGTGCAATAACACTTATCTTTAATTGTTCAAAGTTATTCCTTAATAGCTAAAGGAAGAAAATCCCAGGATCAAAATATAAATAAGTTAAGAATCTTTTAATTAAGGTTTTTAATTTTATTTTAGGAAAACAAGAATTAGTAATGTGCATTTACTAGTTGAACTTTTTCCAAAGACATTTTCGGTCATTATTTTGGGCAGAGCATTTCCAAGAATTATGGAAACCGAATTTGGAACATATTGCATATCTTGAGAATATTTTCGGTTTTGGAAATTCCTTGGTGTCCAAACTTCCTTTTCTATAAATACTTGAAGTTTGCATTTCTAGCAGACTAATCCTCCGTGACAGCAAACTTCCTCGGTTGTGTTATTCTTGGTGAAGCCGCCTATTCGGAGAGGAGGAGTAACCTAATTAGGCGAAATCTCTTACGGCCGCTCGATTTAAAATCTTCTTTGGGATTGAGAAGCTCTAATACTACCGTTGGTGGAAAACTAGATAATTGCGGTTTATCTTGTGTTTTAGATTGATTTGATTGACTAACGGTTTTGAACTTTGATTGCACCTAGTTTGTTTATGCTTGAGAATCTTCTCTTCTGATATAAGATTCACTCAAACTAGATCGAAGTTTCAACAGGGATCTTTAGATTGTTTTTAGATCTAAAGACGTCTTGTGATAATCCATTGTTAACAGACTCTGTTCTGTGCGTGATTGATCACAAGAGATTCAAGTTGTTATGTGCAGGCGTTTATTGAAGATCTAAGAAGATTTGAAGACAAATAAGATATTGAAGATTTCTGATTTGGGGTTCATAATAATCTTTGGTGTGCACAATACTTGTTTCGGTATAGAGGATCCAACTATAATCGGTTTATCCTTGTGGTAGATTGGATTTATTAGTTGTGTAGATCGGCATCAATACAATTCTTTGTGATTAAAAGTATTGATTGCAAAATCTTAACAATTACCTTTGGTAGTTGAGAATAAGATGGATCTAAGAACCCGAAGAAGGAGTTTATTGAGATAAACAAAAGAGCCTTTGTCGAACTCACATCACTTGGTTGAAGAGAGTTGCTACCAAACAGATTTGTTGTTCTTTTACTGTTTGGAATACGAACCAAAGGAATTGTTCCAAGTACGTGAATTATTCATAAGTTGGAGCGTGGGAATACAGACGGAACTAGGTGAACTATAGGTTTAGTTGCTTGGTCTCAACTATACGAAGTTGGTTTAATTTTGTGTAGCGGCTTAATCCTGAGAGTATTCAATTCTGGAAAATATCCCGGGGTTTTTGTGCATTTGCGGTTTCCTCGTTAACAAAATCTTGTTGTGCCATTTACTTTTATTTTTCGCATTATAATTGTTTTATTATAATTAAAGTAAGTTACACAAATGTTAATTCCTATCTACTTGATAGTAATCCTATTGTGTTTGGCTAAGTCCGAACCTCTTATCAAGTAAACATACTTCGTTGTTGTATTGTCTCGATCTCGTATCCATAGACGATCACACGAAGTGTGTACCGATTAGTTGCATTGTCTCGAATCAGTCCATAGACAATCACTTTCGGAGAAAGGACTTATAGGTAGGAAAAGTTTTAGCTTGAGGTATATTTGGGTACCCTCGCCCTTTCAAATAAGATATTATATTTCAACACATGTTCAAATCACTATGTCGACACTTAATTTTCAGTCTAACTTGCATACAACTCGATGTTTGCGGAAACATGAAGATAACAAATATATCGAGAAATATAAAAATAAGTCGACATTGTCGTCGATCGGTCCTTAATATAGATTTTAGCTACGAAACAACTTTCGCAAGTCCAATTCACTAAAATATGTTTCTGAAATTGCTTTCAATGTAATTCCAAGGTTCAGATTAATCTGGAAGTTTGACATATTAAATAGTAAACAGTTACCAGTTAGTATAATATCGAGAATACGAAGTCCATAGATAAACTATACTTCCTAACTCCATATACCTAAGTTGTAGACACAAAGACTGTATTATTCCTTAAGATACTTTGATCATAGTATAATGACCAAGTCACCAATGCTAAAGTCATTGTAACAAACTGAACTTCATATGTTATGTTTTCAACGAATATAAAAAATATATAAATGAAACAAGTCAAGTTTGAAGTCACCGACCTCGAACCGAAGTATGATATCTTCGTTTTCTTCAATACATCTTCAGGTATCCATGAGTAACTAGAACAAGTCTCAACATTTTTATGTTCCTAGTCTAACCTAACAAAGATGACTTTACTAACCGACTCAAGTAATTCTGAATTTTGGAATTAAGCTTGACATAACAACGCTTGGAGGGTTCAACCGAGCAATGCTCAAACACTTCCAAAACAAGACAAAGCTCCCCTGCCCATTTGAATTATGTAGTTTTGAAGGATTTTAGTTGTTTGTAAATACCTTTCCATAGACCGCAACCCCTAGCACTTTTAGGTTTTCCTTGTCAAAAGTATGTGAACCATGTTTAGACACTACTGATTTTCTCCACAGGGAGTCCTTTTATGTACTAAAATCTATACCACCAATTCGAAACAAAAACCTTTTTCATACTCTTGAACGATTTTCCACCCAACCCCTCAAACTTAAGAGAAGTACAAACTTTATTTTATGCAACAAGGTGATGAATTTTCCCCACTTCGCTAGTGTCCCACAAAAAATCTTGATGTTTAAATAAACTTGGACACCAAATGAGACTCTACAACAAAACTATCAATTCTGTGCTAATACTAAGAAATGCATTTGGTTTTTGCAGCAAAGTGAGGTCACAATAGCAAAGCTCAGACTATTGAGATGAGGGAAGTGCTTGCAGCGGTTAAAGATTGGAAGTGAAGTTCTCTCATGGAAGAGTCAAGAATAATCTCTGAAGCTAGCAATAACAATCTTATTATACTAGCCACATGACTCAAGTCCAAAATAAAGTGGTAGGCTAAATCTTCCTGGAACAACAGAGAGATTAATATTTTGAGGCCAGGCCAGGCCAGCCAACATCATAAATCTATGTAACTAAGAAAGACAATCAAGCGGTAACTGCATATGAAAGTAAACCCAATGCAATTTTAACATGTAAATTTCAACAAGATCCTCATAGTTTTATGTTTGAATAGCTAGTAGAGACAAAATCGAGAGCTTAAACTCTCAACAAACTCATCATGTGTTACTTCCTTCCAGTAATTTTATTTTATTTTTATCAAAAAAAAAAATAGTCGATATTACACGTATGTAAAGAGAATTTTAGGCTGATGTGGCGGCACAACATCCCTTGTATCCAAATGCTGAAAATTTAGTGTTACACTGAGGAGAAGGCAAGGGTCCATTTGTTATATAACTGAATTTGTAAAACAACCTTTTTTTTTTTTTTTGAAAAGGATTTTATTAGATGAAATTAAGGCGCATGAGCCTGAGTTACAAAAGTAGTAGAGCTATCTAATATAAAGGTTGATGTTCCTATCATATTTGATTTATCTATTAGGAGTATATGAGTTATACATGCCGGTGGATTATGGATCCAATCTACTTTGAAGATAAGTTTTTTGCAAACTTAGCTAAGGAATCGAAGAAAATGATTTCTGTCCTAGGGATAAAGTAAAATCCTAAAAATCCTATGCAAGATTTTGCCACTTTTTCTGCTTCTTCCAAAATGTTCTTGCTTCTCCAAGAGACTTCCGAGGTTCTACCATTGAGGTGATTTAAGAGGCTCTCACAATCACCCTCTATTTGTGATCCATTTTTCTTTAGCCCGATGAAGCTTGCCGAAGAATGCCTGCCGCCTCTGCTTCTTGTGGTTCTGAACTTGTGGAGGGTCCTGCTATTCCTCCCTCGACTTCACCTGTTTCATTTATTAAGATTAAAGCATAAGTGGAATAAAAGAATTCTGAAATCCAAGTTGCATCTACATTGATTTTGAGACAATCTATAGCTGGGGCAGTCCATGGTATCTTTGGTTTCTTCTGTTGTTTGTTACTAACTATTTGTTGAGACTTACTCCTGGACCAGTATAAGTAATGTTTCTATATTTCCATAGATAGTTGAAAAGCTGATCTAGATTTTTCTTCAAAGACTCTGTTACATCTTTCCTTCCAAATGAACCACATTTTAGTAAGAATAAGTTATACTGAAATTACTTGGTTTGTATTGTAAAATCCATGTTTACATAAGTCAAGAATGGTGACTGAAGTGTTGAATTGAATTATGATAAGATTGGGTTCTTTTTCCCAATTTTGCATATATATATATAAGAGATGTTCAGTTGTTTCTAGTTCTTCCCCATACATAGGGAAAGATGGGTCAATATCTTTTACTTTTCCATACAGTTTAGTGTTAGTGGCCAAAGCATTTTGAATGCATTTCCAAAAGAAAACTTTAATTCTTTGAGAAATGCTTAATTTCCGAAAAGCTGTCCAGAATGATTCTGGAAAAGACAAACTAACTATTTCAGTGCGTACTTAATTGAGTTTATCGTACATTGCCTTAACTGTATAATTTCCTGATCTAGTAAGAGTTCATCTAAGCTTGTGTTTTTTTCTGATTGTTTGATTTGTCCAAGAAAAAGTAAATTATACCTATCAATGCTTCTATTGGTTGAGAGAAGATAGAATTAGCTAGAGAGAAGTTCCATTTTTTTTGTAGCTGGGTCAATGAGATCGACTACAAGCGTTAGAAAGATACTATATATTTTGATTTCGATATAGTTGTAAAGTCCCATTGAAACACGAGATCCAATTATCTTCCCAAACATTGATGTCTAGCCCATTCATTCCCCACTTCCATAAACTATACTTTTTAATGAGGCCTAATCCTTTACACAAGCATTTCCAGGTCCAAAAGCCCTTATCTGGTGGTTTGACCTTTAGAGGACCGTTCCTTCTGAAGTAAACAGGTTTCAGTGTTTCTCCCCAAAGGGATTCAGGTTCATGAATTAATCTCCAAGCTACTTTAGTGATCATTGCCAGATTGAGTTTTCTTGGATCTCTCGAAACCTAAACCACTGATTTCATAGGTTTACATAGACTTGTCTAGGGTTACGGATAATAACCTCTAGAACCTGTCTTTTTGCCCCACCAAAAGTCTCTTTGTATGGCATCTATCCCGTTGGTAATTTGTTTTGGCAGGATGAAACAACTCATCTGGTAAGAAGGGATACTAGGTAGGACTGATTTATTAAGTGTCATTCTACTTGATTGTGGAAGGACAATACCTTTCCATCCTTGGGATTTAGATTCCATCCAGTCTAGAATTGATCCAAAAGTTTTTATTTTGGATTTCAGCAAAAGGAGGTACTCCTAAATAGGGATCTTTCAAGTTGATTATTTTATCTTGGGGAACTTTGCCAACATCCTTTGGTGAAAGGACCAAATCAAATGAGCCTTTTGGCTAGAGATCGAAGCACAGAAACAACCCCAGACGCGAGACCATGTAAACAAAGCAAAATGAAAAATACATGTAAATAAATAGACGCATCTCAACGAGGAAATATATCGTCCATGCGCAAACATGAAAAACTTGATATGACTAAATCGAAACTTTGAGATCTCCCGTTAGGAAGACAGGAAAGCAAAACCTTAGTCCTCTTCCCTGTTAGTTCGTGATCATACCCTACTTTTAATTTGTTAGCAAAATCCATAATTTGATATAACTAAGATACAATGTTATGTTGTTTATGAATGGAGCATCCACCACCACTCCCTCGTGCGTGAGGCAAGTTGACCTCAATTTCATCATCAACGCCGCGTGGTGCTGGAACTAACGTGTTAGGTATAGCACACCTAGAATCTATTGCCATAAATTGCAAAGCAACGGTGGCTGCTGCACTTGAATAGCCATAATAGGTAACATAATATAAATATAGTAAAATATTCTTCTGTAGAGTTTGGATCTAGGATAGGCGTGTATGCATGATTTGCTACCCACACCTCAGGCCGGGCTTTATTTTTGCACTGCACCAATTCTACAACTGTTAATATTGACCTGCCTCAAGTCAAAACCAAGTCAACCAAGGTTTTAGGCCATCTATAAGCTACTGTTTAAGTTGAAATCATATTGGAGCCCAGAGCACTACAATTTTTTGCGACTACCACAGAGATATCAAATTCCACCGGAGCTACTAATCCAGTGGATCCAACGGTGATGATTGTTTCGTTTATACTGATACGGTAATTCCTTGGAATTAGGTAACTCACTATAGCCTTGCAAGTTGCAAACTGTATCCGGTCTATACTTTCATCAAAAGAGAAACACTCACCATAGTCCATATAAAAAAGGTGAACTGTTAGCTTCAAAAAAAAATACAGGAAGTGCGCAAAGCTCATGGCAAAATCTATCAGCATTCCAGATAGTCATGGATGGACCTCCAAGGAAATCAACCCTTCAATCATACGGTAATCGCTGTGTCTCCCTTGTTGTATTTTTTACTTGCATGTAACAATGTCAATAAAAAAAATACATGCATGATGCATCACTGGTCTACGTGAAGTTTTGTATAAAGAAAAAAAGAAGAATACACGAATGTACGTACGTAGATACTTCAACATCTACCTAAATCTGCAAGTACATACGGAAGTCATCAATTTTTTTATATTATTTTTTAAATATATATTTTCAACATTCTAAATTCTAAAAAAAATACTACATATGTTCTGTTTATTTGTTCTCATATTAATAACACTGTCTTCTCTAGTGGCTATATAGACTCTTCTTCTTCTTTTCTCTATGATTGATTGATTTGGATCACAATATTTAGGCATTAGCTGTTCTTCTGTCGAGGATTGCATCATCACGAGGAAGCAACCATGTACCATCCCTATATGGGACCCTTTTTCACATACTCAAAGTACCAACTTAACTCGCATATTCTCGAGCCCATATTTTCTTATACACGAGAGCAACCCCACTTTGTTTTCAAAAAAATAAATAGTAAAAAGATATTTAAGCCCTATTTCAATTCAATTTTTGTTTGCAACTATATGGGAGTGTGATCTAATGTGGTAGTAGTATTAGCTATAATCACGGTTTTAGCTCAGATTTAGATCGCATAAAGATTGGAAGACCTCTTCTAAACTAACTAAAACCTAAAACGCATGGTAGTATCTGGTATTGTTAACAGTATATCCGATATGAAGAGTTATTCTCTCCTATAAAATAGCCTAGCCACTAAAACTAAATCCAAACAAGATTTAAAAGTGATTTGGATAAGCCTATTATTAGTTGATTCCACGGTTATTTTTCAACCCTCAAAAACCCAAGTCTTCAGTTTTCACTTCCAATATAATAGTGATTGAAAAAACAAGGATGCTATAGGGGGTCAATAAATTTCATAAGGGGCTACTAAATTCATATAAAACAAAACAATCTTCACCGCTGGATCTGCTGGATTGATGATCCCCTATAAAATTGGTACCTCCTTGTAGCAGCCTTGAAAAAGAAGTGTTTAGTTTGATTTTAAATGGTGGCTTAATTATGAGAGTAAAAACAAAATCTAAAAATCTAAACCCACTAAAAATCCTAATTATTAAGAAACACAATTTCATTCCAATATAAATTGTTTACTCGAAAAAAAAAAATTCACAGAAAAAAGAAAAGAATAACCCTACCATCTTTAGCCACACTTTCTCTCTATATAAATTCATAGTTTAAATCTCATGTATGAAGAGTTAGTTAAACACCCGTTTGTATAGGCTCATCACCCCCTTAGAAAATATTTTGAAAAGAGATAGAGAGAAAAATTCATCAAATTGGATAAGAACCTTATTTCAGTCTTAATCCATTCCCAAATTTTAAGGAATTTCATTCTCCATATTTTTCTAATCTCATCTTAATCTCATTTTTTTCTATAGTTATATAACTCCCAACTAATCTTCATTCATTTTGCAGAGTACTAAACACTCTATGAGCTGTTTCTCAAAGTTCTATTCAAACTGAACTAAAGGAAAAAACATAAAGTAGTTAGTTCAGTTAACAAGTGGAAGTACTGTTCATTGTACTGTACTCATGGAGTTCTTGAAAGAAATAGAAGGAAAAAGATTTCATGATAGCTTGAATCAAATCAAGATGTCAACAACAAAAACAACAGCAACACAGATGATGATGACGATAAAGAAGAGAAGGAGTGTGTGGGTATCAGGGCCTGTAATTGTTGGAGCTGGTCCATCTGGTCTTGCAGTAGGTGCTTGTTTGCAAGAAAAAGGTATATCAAGTGTAATTCTTGAAAGGGCTAATTGTATTGCATCATTATGGCAATTGAAAACTTATGATCGGCTTCGACTTCATCTTCCGAAGAAATTTTGTGAACTGCCATTAATGCCATTTCCTGCACATTTTCCTACTTATCCAATGAAGCAACAGTTTGTTTCTTACTTGGAAGATTATGCAGCTAAATTTAACTTGAACCCACAGTTTAATGAAACAGTGGTGAGTGCTGAATTTGATAAAACTGTAGGGTTTTGGAGAGTCAAGACTAATGGATTGAAAGAAGATTTCGAGTACATTTGCCGGTGGTTGATCGTTGCGACCGGCGAGAATGCAGAAGAAGTTGTGCCTGAAATTGAAGGAAGTGATGAATTTGTTGGACCTATTGTTCATACAAGTTTGTATAAGAGTGGTAAAGTTTACTGTGGGAAGAAAGTTTTGGTTGTTGGTTGTGGAAATTCAGGAATGGAAGTTTGCTTAGATCTTTGCAACTATAATGCCATGCCTTCTCTTGTTGTTCGAGACACTGTAAGTAATTCTTCATATTCTTTTATTTTCCTCTGTTTTTTCCTTGACCCCTGAATCCTGAACCCAGTTCGGATTTCATGATTTTCTCCGTAGAAACTGTTTCAATCACTCAAATTGCATCTTTTCGTAGTGAAAATCCTTTCGAGCACATTTAGTATTTTGACTTTTGATCATATAATTCACTGCTGTGCACAAGGAGAAAAAAAAAAGTGAGTCTAAAAGCGTTCTAGATTTATTTTTGGGGTAATGGATACTCTGTTTTTCATGCAAATTCCACTTACAAGTTCAATCATTTCAATCGCAAAATCTTGTTTAAACAAATAATATTACATTTGATGTTTTACATGACTTTTAACACTTGATGATTTGATGGGTTTTTTTTATAGTACAAAAATGGAGTCTTAAACTCCTAATTCTCTTGCTTTATTTAAACCGGCTAGATCCTAAAACAGAGTGGAGAATTTAGGATCATAATTAGCATAAATGATTACATCTAAGTATACTTTAAGTTACAAAAAGTAAAGAGAACCATATATAGGGTCATGGGAAGGATAGAGAACCCAAACCCCCCTAGGGAGAGGAGGGGTGTGGGGGGCTCACAAATCAACCATCTTTTGAGACTTTTTAGAGCTTCTTTTGATTCTTCTTTTTGTGTTGCAGGTGCACGTTTTGCCAAGAGAATTGCTGGGGAAATCAACTTTTGGGCTGTCCATGTGGTTACTAAAATGGTTTCCCGTACGCATCGTTGATCGATTACTACTTGTATTAACCTGGCTTATACTTGGCAACACATCTCAAATCGGCTTATGTCGACCTGATATCGGTCCACTTGAACTCAAAGGCATTACGGGCAAAACGCCTGTTTTGGATGTTGGAACACTAGCCAAGATCAGAGCTGGAGACATCAAGGTATATATGGTTATGTTAGATGCCTTGTTTCCAAGGAATATCCCAAAGTTCGTTCTTTCGAATCTTCTTCTCTACTTGTACCCCGATTTATGATTTGTATGTACTCCTGGGATGTGATGGAAATGGGTGATTGTCATTGTTTAGCTTAGGCAGGGACTTTTGCTTATGTGGGGGTTTTATATTCACTTGCTTTCTAGCTAATTTAGAATGGATGGCATGCACTTTCTTTATGTTTTTAAGCCATATGGTACCAAGATAGTTATATTATCTTGTCAATAGTGCAGGTATACCCAAGTGTAAAGCGATTAACGCGTACTTCGGTTGAGTTTATTGATGGAAGAATGGAAGATTTCGATGCTATTATCATGGCCACAGGTTACAAAAGCAACGTACCTTCTTGGCTAAAGGTATTTAGCTTTGAATCCCTTTCTGTCTTGAATTTTCCTTTTTTGCTTTATAACTTTAACAACCAAAAATGTGGATGTAATTGAAATTTGATTCTACAGGATAAAGATTTGTTTTCGGAGAAAAATGGATTACCATGGAAACCTTTTCCTAACGGTTGGAAAGGCGAAAATGGCTTATATTCCGTGGGGTTCACTAAAAAAGGATTACTTGGCTCATCAATGGATGCAAGGAAGATTGCTCAAGACATTGAAGAGTATTGGAAAGCCGATGAGTTGAAGCATTTATGTACGTTTACTCGTCATTCACAGCTTTGATTAAGTTCATTCCAAAAGAATGCATTTTTTTAACTGGGTATCACTGGAGGTACTTCAAAAGGAAAGAAGACTAGTAGTAGAAGTGCTGCCAAGCAAGTAGTTGATTTTAGAGCTCGAGTGAGGTTTGGAATGACCTCATTATCAGCTATAATTGTACATAATTTGTACATTAGATTGATTAACCTTTTCTCTAATTTGAGATGACTACTTAGGTTGAGATTAGATTAGATTGATTAAGAATTTGTTTTAGGGTATTGGAAAGTATGAGGATTTTGGTGTTTTTGACTTTACCTTATATATTTTTTGATTGGATTTGGGATGAGAAGTATTTGTGATTTTTCATGTTTGGTTTAGTTAGTTCAAAATAATTGTAATTTGGATGTTTAATCAAGCATCCAAGCTCAATTCCTATGGTTTTTCTGTTGGGAATTCAAATCTTGATTTACCACGTACTCTTTAAACGGCTCTATACAAAGCTTGTTTCCTGCACTCTTTTAGTTCTGCTCCCTTCTACTTTCAATCCTGATCCTGACTCTAGCACTGCAAGATAAAAAAATATCTTAACTATTCGATGTTAACTTCGAGAGATGCGCGTATCTTATAAGAGATCCTTAAGTACAAATTGCAAGTATCACTTTAACATGTTAACATCTGAAACCAATGAATAATTGGAAGCAGAAATAATTTACATGACCCCCCCTTCCCTGAGATCTTTCTGTGATCCCTTTGCCACAAAGAAGTCAGTCAGTTCTCAATGTGCATTGCTGGATTCATATACGATAGAAAACAAACAAGGTGATAAATTATTAGCTTTAAAAGAAGAATTTGTGTATGGGTATTGAATAACAATGTTAGGAGATATACACATACATGCAATATAGATAAGCAAAAGACATTCTAAAATCTAGTGATGATGGTACAAATTGAAGTCATTCAGTATGTTTGTTTTTGGGTTTTGTAGGTGTTGGTGTTTATTCCGACCGCAAAATAAGTGGATCATAATAACCTAAGCTCAAAAAAAAAAAGATGTAGATATATCAACATCAAATTAGATGTGGGTTTATTTGAAGATTTCTTGATAACTTTTTTTAGTACAAACAATGGAAATAATTGAATCTAATTTCTTCATTCCGAGTCATTGGCCCATTAGATCCCATCTCTTACATGGGTCCTCCTCTTTCGCATTTTGGATGTACAGAAAAAGCTTAAAAGCTAGATACATATATAGAGAGAGTAGCAGTTAAAAGAAGAAAAAGCTAGCTTGCATGACTAGAATGACAAAGATGCATAACCCTACTTGATCAGAGATCTCACATGCTGACCTTTGCTCACCTCTCGAGTTCCACTCTATTTGTCAACTTGGAGAACTTGTAAACTACTAAAAACATAAGTTTCTGTTTATTCCCATGTTCCTTCATTTCCTCCTCCCTTCTTTTAAGAAGCTAAGTATAGAATGTGTGTGTTAGATTTCATAGCACCACATTGCATACAACAAACAAAAACATATATGCATGAACGGTGGGGCTCTCTAGAAAAAACATTCTTGATTATGGGTCTTGCAATTTTATATATGGCCTTTGGAAGAAAAAAAAAAAACATTCTTAGAGAAAAAGCAAGTGCTTTGGACATATGTTATATATTGAATCATCAAAACGCGCTTCGCAATTTCTTGGAAGATATCGAGATACTCGAACATGGATGCTTAAAATCATCCGTGAGTAATCATCATAAACCGGCGCCGATTATGGACTGAACAATATTAAGAAAAAGAGAGAACAAATGATGAAAAAAGTTGCTACGTTTTTGAGCTTATCATTTGACTAGCTTGTTAAGTATTGTTGAGCAATCATGGGGTTATCCTGCGAATTTTTAAGAAGAATGTCATTCACATATCAAGTCCCCACCCCATGTTCATTTAAGTTCCTTGAATATGATTCATAATGATGATCTTACTTCCCTTGATATTGAGTTCTATGAATTTGATTCATAATGATGGCTTAAATTTCCTTGAGACTTCTATGAATATGATTTACAATGATGGTTTAAAGTTCCTTAATGGGTATATCACTAGATCGATTTTGTGGTTGATTAGATTGGCCAAAAGATGTTCATTTTAGTGTTTTAATTTGAGTTCTTTGAATATGATTCATAATGATGGTCTAAGTTTCCTCAATGAGTATATCATTCGATCGTGTTTGTTTTAAATTGGATTAGCCAAAAGAGGGAAAGTTGATTAGTAGCTTTACATTATATATGCACCACCATTGAACATGACATAATTTGCTTATCTTCAATTTATAAGTAGGTGAATGCTGATTATAATCTCAGCAAAAAAAAAGAATGGTGATTATAAGGGAACCCGCCCGTTGAAAATAACACGTGTCCAATTATGATGAAAAATATAGGAAGGTTGTTTTGGGAAAGAAAAGGACATACTGTATTAGAGAAAAAGAAATTACAAATGTATAGGTTGAGCTAACAATCAGCTTAGCTCACCCCATCTTTAATGGCTGTAATGTACGTACATCTCCGTTTACACCAAATACTTAAAGAATTTGACAACAGTATGTGTTAATTTTGCTTGAATCACATCAACCAACGTAGCAGGAAAAGAAAAACATCGGGGGAAATAATCGTTTGGTCCTTTTTTAAGTGGTCCCAAGTTTGTTTGGTCTTATAGGAACACGCGTTTCCTGTTTGGTCCATAATTATTTAAAAATATACAATGGACTAAAATACCCTTCCATACGGTAATTTCCGTACTTGTTTATTCCCGTAACTATCCGAGTTCATTCTCTCTGATGAACTCTGAACTTCCTACTTATTTTTGTACGGGGTTCATTTTATTTGATGAACTATTAGGCGTTGGTCATGATTATGTAGATCTGAGTTCATTTTGTTTGATGAAACAACTTTAAAAAGTGCATAATAAATATGGAATCTTAACTTCATTATATTTAATGAAAATCTTAATTTTACAATATATAATTGATGCATAATCAAAACAAAAAAGGAGTTCATTCTAAAAGTGAAACGCATAATAAAAGTTGATTATCCTGAAATAAAAAGGAGTCCATTCCCTCAATTGAACAAAAAACAAAAACAATTTAAAAAAACATAGTTCATTCTTAAAAATGAACACGCAACAAAAACTTCCATTATTATGAACAAAAGAAAAGTTCATTATTTCAGATGAACACCTAATAAAAACTTCATTATTATGACAAAATAACTTATTTCAAATGAACAGACAGCAAAAACTTCATTATTATGACAAAAAACAGACTTCATTCTTTCAAATGAACACACAACAAAACATCCATTATTATGAACAAAAAAACAGAGTTCATCCTTTCGAATGGACACACAACAAAATATGAAAAATAGGAGTTCATTCTTAAAAATGAACACACAACAAAAACTTCATTATTATGACAAAAAACATATTTCATTCTTTCAAATGCACACACAACAAAACATCCATTATTATGAACAAAAACAGAGTTCATTTGAAAGAATGAACACCTAATAAAAAGATCTGAAAATAAAGTTCATTCTTTAAATGAACACAAAACAAAAACCTTACAAAATCAGATCGAAGAACAAAACATAGATCGGAGAACAAAAAAGTGATAGAAAATTCGTCATCTTCATCGTCTCGATCATCTTCAACAACATCAGAGAAGAAGAAAACACAAAATCTTTGTCGTCTTCATCGTCTTTATCATATTCAACAGCAGCAGCAACAACAATTGAGACGAAGAAACACAAAATCTATGTCGTTTTCATCATCTTCAACAACAACAACAGTAGCAGAGAAGAAAAAACCTAAAATATTCATTGTTCATCATCGTCTTCATCATCACCGACAGAAAAAGAAAAAATGGAGAGAAAAAAAAACTAGATATGAAAACAGAAGAAAGAGAAAGTAAATCTGAAAAATGAGATATTTTTTTGATTTTTTCTATACATATAGAAACAAAGGATATTTCTGTCACTATTAAAAAATTGTGACCTCATTGATGACTTCATCCTAGGACCAAACCATAATTCCTATGACCAAACAGTAATATATATATATTAAAAATGGAACAAACAGACAGTTCACTAGGTCAACTGGACCAAATTAATTTTAATATATTATTCTTAGGACTAAATGGTATTTCCTACTTTGTATATTCTCTTTTAATAAAAACTCAGCGGGAGAAACCTAAATCCTAAAAAATCCTAAATATGTAATCTGTAGGATTCTTTTTTTTCATCCACATTCGTAAAATTTTCAAATCAATTAGCCCTTGCTCAATTCAAGGATGTTTCAAGGTAATCCTTCGTATTCATTTAGGTAATTACATCATAGTTTAGTTTTCATATAAAGTAATTTATTTTATTATATTGCAAATTTTTTTTAATAATCAAATGACCTAATAATTGTTCATGAAACTAAATTTATCTCAGAAAAAGTGGTTTATAACAGTCACCAAAAGGTAATAACAATCGAAAATTTAGGTGAAACCGAAAAATAGACAAGTTTTTCTATTATTGGGGGGGTTTACAAGGGGTTTAGGAAAGCACGGGGCTGAATAGGTTATTGGATATAATTTTGTGCCATAAATAAAAGGTTTTTTTAGATTAATTTTCTTTGAACGCGTAATTGGGGGATACTTATATTAATTAGGGGATATAAGAAAAAGACAAAAACGAAATTTAAATAGTAAATCAAGGTCACCCCATATCCAATCTACCCCTCATTAATCAGGTTTACTGGTTAATAATAATTAGTTATGTTAATTGATTAGTTTGAAAATGATTTATAGAATTCTTTAACATTTTGGAGAGATTAGAAGTATGAATGTTGGGTTCAAAATTTTTGGTTGAGATGAGTGACCATAGTGACCAAAGAGATGTCTCTGAGTCTTCATGTTAGCAACAAATATGTCTTTTATGTTGAATCTTCTCCAGATGTAACTTTGGATTCACCATGGCTGCACCTGCAAAATATCTTGCCGGCATTAATATAACTATGATACCATGCCGGAACAACCTAAACCGGCATGGTATTCATAGTTATATCAATGCCGGTGCACCATATTTTCACGTACCATGGAATATTCAACCAACACGGTGTCTTAGCGTTGTTGTCGATCGTCCATCCGTGTTGGCATTTGTTGGAAATTTTCATAAATGTTTGTCGCTATCCAGGGTCCGGGGCGTAGCCCCTCCCATTGTGTTCGACTGACAGTCGGTCGCGAAGTCTGCTAGGCACGGTCGATTAATTCTCGAGCATGCCGGTACTGCTAACGGCATAGTATGTTGCTTAAATTTCTTTGTCGGCACATGATGTAAAGTATCCAGAAAATTGAAATTTTTTTCAATTGACTATCGGCATTGATAGATTTCTATCGAGCATGTCGGCATTTAGTTACGGCATTTAATGTTAGTTACCAAGCATGTCGGCACCATTTTTCGGCATGGTATTCATCACTACCGGCATGGTTTTCATCACTTCCGGCGATGTAAAATTTTTTTATTTCCGACATGGTCTTAATCACTACCGGCATGGTCTTCATCACTACCTGCATGGTATTCATCACTACCGGCATGGTCTTCATCACTACTGGCATGTTATTCATCACTACCGGCATGGTCTTCATCACTACCGGCATGGTGTTCATCACTTCCGACATGGTCTTCATCACTTCTGAATGTAAAGAAAATAATCGTTTTCAAAGTGGAGAATATTTAGGTTTCAAAGCCTTAACCCTAACGAGTGAAGATGGAAATGGGGATATGATTTTGATTTTTGATTTTTATTTTGAGAGAAGGGTATTTTAGTATTTTTCCCCAAAAAACACCCCTTAGCAAACACTATTAGTTGGGGAAAGTAATTTATATTTCCCAATTAATATAAGTATCCCCCAATCGCGCGTTCTTTTCTTTTCATTTTATTTATTTATTATGTTTTTTATGTCTGCAGAAGTTGACCAGATTAAACCTGACTTAATAAAAAATAAAACTGATATTAATAAAATATTAGCTATGTTAAAGCATTGCTCGGCCGAACTCGTAAGTTTTGCTATCTTAATCTTGTTGTCAATGTTAGATGCAGAAAAATATATCTTCATTTCTAGTCTATTAAGGTCAAGTATCATACTACGATTAAAGTATGGTAGTTGAGTATCAAACACCACTGAATAACCCTCTCGAAGATTGAAGACTGGAGATCAAACAAAGATATTTGGAGAATTTCATCAACAAAGAGGTATGTGAAGACTGAACCATTCTATTTACTCATGGCATTACCATTTTATCTATATGAGACCATGTCGTATGACTTCTAGTATATTTAATATTGCAAAGAAGAAGTTTTGAGTCAAGCTTGTCTTGTAAAACATCTCGGAATATGATTCAAACAATGGATTTCCATAGATCCTTAACAATCTTAGTTCAAAACATTTTATTGTCAAGAACTATCTTTGCCTCAATTAGATCATTTGGAAATTGCCAAGCAATGATATTTAATATCCATGACAATTGGGAATGTTTCAAAGAATGAAAAGAGAGTTTCCAGAACTACTGAAATATGGACACAGGGTAGGTACATATACATAGTACGCGTACCCTAGATATCTCAAGTTCCAGAATATAGGTTACTACGTACGTATACTCAATACGCGTACCATGGAGTTCTGAATTCGTGAATGAGAGGATGTACGCATACCCAATACGCGTATCTCAAGGGCATGAGTTTGTCAATAGATTAAGGGTACATGTACCTTAGCCTTCTGAATTCACGAAATGGTTTATAGGTACACGTACCCTTTCGCATACCTACCCAGTACGAATTAATAAGATGCTCATAGCTATTTTCACAAATATGTTTGCATTGCTACAACTCTCATGAACACTTATAGGACATCTTTGACCACTAAATCACTTTGTGTATGTGCGTATATGATTCAAGTCTTAAGTTTTAAACGAACATGATTATGCTTATATGTTCGTAAGTCATATTTGCCATGAACTATCATTATAAACTGTTCTGGTATTCTTCTATGTAATTTGAATACAAAATTCTCACATGCTTACATGAACTCCTAACAAGAGTTTCATCTAAACGGAGAAAGTGTTTGCTTGATTCTTAAGTTATCTTAGCTTGAATACAAAGCAACCTCTAGTATTGAAAGTTTACAAATAGAGGGACTCAAAAAACTAGAAAATTCAATCCCTGGCACTTTTGTATCCTAGTTGTTTGCTAGTGTCATTCTTTATTAACCTAGGTTTCCTATGAGAAACATAATTAGGTTTACGACTTAAAGACTTCACCTAGGGATTCATAAAGCCAGGTCTGACTATCTTAACTTTGATAGCTCGTGAAACGACGAGGGTACCAAGTACACCACAATCTTTTCGATATCAACGTATAAGTCTGATACCTTGCGTGATCTAACATAATAGAGACTGTTAAGAAGATAGCAAACCACAAGGTATACACTTGGTATATAGTATTAGTTTGAAACCGAACACAACTATAGGGATCAACCCAAGTGTTGGATTAACGTATAGTGTAATTACTTTTAATTATAAATAAAACAATAACTATAATTGTGGAAAGTAAAAATAAAGATACAACAAGATTTTGTTAACGAGGAAACCGCAAATGCAGAAAAACTCCCGGACCAAGTACAGTTTTGAATACTCTCAGATTAAGCCGCTATGCAAATAACACGACCAACTTCGTATAGTTGAGACCAAGTAAACTATCCCTAGTTACCTATTTTTCTCAGTATCCCTGCGCCTATAACCAATCTAGACAACGCACGAGAATCCTAAGATTGAGTTCGCTATGATAAGTTGCTTCAGCTGTTGTGAAGACTTCAAGCGCTCAACTCATTTGGATCGTCTTCCGAAATAGTAAATGACTAATCTGTTCGGTAACCACTCTACCAATATCAAGAAATAAATCAGAGATTATATAGTTGAGTTCACAAAGGCTCTTCCGTTTAATATGATAAACTCCTTTGTTAAGTCAGATATACCAAGATCTAGATTATCGAAATAACTAAATCTAGGTATACAAACTATCATATTCAAATACTGAAGAATACCACCGAATGATAGCATGCCGATCTAATATGACTACCAATCAATTGTCTACCAAATATGAACAATATCTAGTCGAATCCCAACCGATAAAGTTGGTGCACGAAGTTAAATCACAAATATACGAAACCAATAAGAAATCTTCTTGTCATCAAATCATCAATGTCTTCTTCCTCATACATGCACAACCAAACTTGATTCCAACTTATGGTTGATCTCACACAAAATGGAGTCTGTTAAAAATGGATGATCACAAGTTAACGTCAGATACCGTTAATCCCTTGATCTAGTTAGAGTGACCTTATGTCAGAAGAGATGGCTCTCAAGAATAACCAAACCAGGTGCAATAAAGGTTTAACAACCGTTAGTCAATCAAATCAATAATTAAAAACTAAAATAACAATACAGATTCTAATTTCTCACCAATGGTACTAGTAGACGCTTCTTGATCCCAACGAAGTCTTTAAACTAGTGGATGTAAGTGATTTCGCATAATTAGGTTACTTTTCTCTCCAATATAGTATTACAAGTAATACTATTAGTCGGATACATCAGTGAATGCAAGATGAAGTGCATGTGTGAGGATAAATTTGTAAGAAGAATAAACTTCATTATTTATAGATCAAGGTAGTTTGGACACCAAGAAATTTCCATAACCAAAAATATTCTCAAGATATGCAATAAGCACCTAGATTAGGTTTTTCCTAATTCCAACCAATATCTAACCGTCACACTGAAACCCCTCTTGGATTACAACTCAATATTAGGTAGCATACAAGATACTAACTAATATATCTTCCAGAGATATGTTTTGCTTGTTGGAAAAACAAAACACATGCTCGAAAATCTTAATAAAAAGATTCTCAAACATTTCAGTTTGGGATCTCACATTGAGTATCAAGGAATATCTTTGAATAATAAAATATAAGATTTGTATACATGTCCAAATTACTCACTATGTCGACATCTTGAACTTTCCTATTTTATAAACGTAATTTCCAAAATCACACAACCTAAAGTGTACGTGACAATAGAATCGGTTTTGCTTTTGGGGATCAGTTCTACCTTGGTTTTCAATAAAGGTAGGGATCGGTTCTACCTTAGTTCCCCATATAGGTACGGATCGGTTCTACCATGGTTCCCAATATAAGTAGCAATCGATTCTACCGTGATTCCCAATATAAGTAGTAATCGGTCTTTCCTTAGATCTTCAATGAAAACCGGACCACCAATCTATATGATTTTTTTCAACTACGAAATAAGTTCTAAGCCTACTTCCCTTAAATACATATAATCAAACATAGTTTTCTAGGAATTAAATCAATCCTAAGTTCATTACATAGCATAATAACAAGTTACAAAGATTATGTCTATGTCGCAATTACAAAGTTCAAAAGATAAACATTATACTTCGTAATTCAATATACCATGGTTGTAAAATAACTTGTATATTTTTTCTTGACACTTTGATCATGATAAGATGATCAAGTCTCTAATACTAGAGTTTCATGTATAAAACTTAGCATGTTATGTTTTCAATCTAAACAACTTGAAAGTAACAATATAGAAATGAAAACAAGTCAAGTCTTGTATTACTAACCTTAAGTAGAAGGATGATGTCTTCGCTGATGTCGATAAGTCTTCAAAATATTCAGGTCTTCAGAGTAATACTTGTATGTCTTAACATTTCTAGACTACCTAGTTTAGCCTAACGAAGTTGACTCTAGTAATCTAATCAAGTGACTTTTGAGTTTTGATACTAAAATATGACAACCAATCTTGACATACCAACGCTTGGTGGGTTCAATCGAGCAGTGCTCTAACAACTCGTGTATCCTGATATTGTTTTCTATGTTTATCGAGGCTTTCGTCAATATCCTTCACGAACGAGATAAACGTAAATCATAAAGTTCTCTTCATCTCAATCTTTATGATTCCTCAAAATAGATATATAAAACTCTTCTTTATTGATTGGTTTGTGATTGTTCTTGAGAGGTGATTAATCATTCAGGCTTCTCAGCTAACGGAGTGTAAGTATTCCGGATTTGTGAAGTTTGTTAGATTCGTTTATTGAAAATAAATTTGCAAGCCCTGATCTATTTGATTTAAAGGGAAATCAAATAGGCTTATTTGTTATAGGCAGATTGGTATCAATAGTATTTACCGAGGTTGAAGCAACTCTTAGGCTATAAAGGACGTCATCTAATGGAATCAATTACATATAGCCTTGCGAAGTTCAAGAGACGTAAGGAACACGACTATAAGCTGAATTGCTTGCAAGGTTAATTCGGTCTCAATTATATTCCAATCAAGTATGATAGTAGGCTAGTGTCCGGAGCGACTTAATATAGTTTGGTATTCAAATCGGACGAGGTCCCAGGATTTTTCTGCAGGCGCATTTTTTCTGGTTAACAAAATTTTTGGTGTCTTGTGTTTTTCCTTTTCCGCGATATACTTTTTTATTCTTTATAATCGTAATAACACAAGTAGTACGTAATCATCCTTACTAGATAAGTCTATACTAATTGTGATCAATTACGAGACTCGTTCTTGTAGAATTCGTATCTTGTAAGATAGATAACAAGTTTCATATTTGGCAGAATTCAGATCCTCTTTACTTGGATATGACTAGATTAATCAAGGATATTGATTTTTGAGATTGTCCAAGTATTCTTATATGCAATTACACTGACGGACTTTGTTGTTTTGATTTTATGATTGTAAAGAGAAAGAGATATAAATTCTATATACATATTGTTCAAGGATCTTTAATTAGATCTACTTGTGATCGTATTAAGTTTTGTCCATACAGGTTGCCGAACGAAAAGTTGGTGGTGTACTTAGTATCCTTTCCATTTCAATTGGTATCAGAGCAGACAAGCACTTTTAGACCTAACTAACATGTGTTTGAAACGTTCTAAACCTATTATCAATGAGTCAAATCATAATTTTTCATTTGCCAAAAGAAAAAGACTCATTGTATGTACTACCTAGAATTATGAACACCGCTGGATCGATAGAAGATTTCTCTCCATGGAACTTCAACCTTTTTAAGTGTCCTACAGAGCATATCTCCAGAAACACTTAAAAGACAGTTGGATAACAGGTGCATCAACTCTCATGATAAATCTGTTGAGAAAACTGCAAGTTGTCTCGTGTTCTGATGAAGATTCATATATTTGTTACGCTTTTCTTGACATTATCAGTATTTTTGATAAACTACTTTAATCGAAAGAATGAAAAAAAAAATTTTCTCATATTGCCCATCAAGTTACACGGTGTAGACATGCACCAATTTGGGGATTGGGCATGGCCAGGAAAGAAGTCTACCTTGCGTGCAAGTTATTGGAGCTCACGTACACACTTGCATCACATGAACAATGTAAGAAAAGTACGACATGAGCCTAACTGATGCACCCTTGGCACGACCAAGATTAGTTCATTCTTTAAGCGCAATGCCGAAGCAAAGTAAGGAAGCTGGAAAATAGGCTTGCAATGGCCTATGTGCAAGTCTAATGCATTCGTTATTCTTGGACAAGACTGGAAAGTCTGTGATACATGCCGTATGCATCGGCTTTAGCCTTTATGGTCTTACACCCTTTACCGAACAAGGGTAAGTTGGAGTGGTGTGGAATCTGCGTTTAAAGCATTAGGCTTACAAAACATGCTTGGAATGGCAAATCGACGTTCATTTACCTGCCGAGAAGTGAAGCTTTAAAGTTCGTCCACTGCGTTAAAGTGGCGCGTCGGGGAGTTTCAGCCGATACAGAATGGTGTCGGGGGTGGGATTTTCCGGTCCATCACAAAAGTTGTTACTACATCCTTAAGGTTTGGAACAAATTTGAGCATGTTAGAGCATCGCTCTGTCGAACTCGCAAGTTTTACTATCTTAAGCTTGTTGTTAATGCTAGATGCACAAAACTATATCTCGGTTTCTAGTCTACTGAAGTCAAGTCTCGGATTAGGATTAGAGTATGTCAGTTGAGTATTAGACAACACTTAATAACCCTCAAATATTGAAGATTAAAGAACAAACGAATACATTTGCTAGAACTTCAGCAACAAAGAGGTATGTGATGACCGACCTATCGTATTTATTCACGGAATTTTCCATTCTATCTTATGAGACCATGTCATATGATTTTAGTAGATTTAATATTACAAAGAAGAAATTCTGAATTCAATCTTGTCTTGGTTAAACTATAAGAATATGATTCAAGCAATGGATGTCCGTCGATCCTTAGCAATTAAGATATATTTTTTTGTGTGGAAGCTATAACAATCAAAGGTAAGTTGTAATGGTGTGGAAGATCTGTTTAAAGCATTAGGCTTGCAAAGCATGTTTGGAATAGCAAATCGACGTGCATTTGCCTGGCGAGAAATGAAGATTTGTGAGTGGCTCATCGGGGAGTCTCGGACGATGCGGAATGATGTCGGGGATGGGATTTTATGGTCCGTCACAAAAGTTGTTACTACATCCTTAAGGTGTTGAATAAATTTAAGCCTGTTAGAACATCGCTCAGTCAAACTCGCAAGTTTTTCTATCTCAAGCTTGTTGTTAATATTAAATGTACAAAACTATATCTTGATTTCTAGTCGACTAAAATCAAGTCTCAGACTAGGATTAGAGTATGGTAGTTGAGTATCATACAACATTGAATAACCCTCCAAGATTGAAGACTGAAGAACAAACGAAGACATTTGTGAGAACTTTATCAACAAAATGGTGTGTGAAGACTAAGATATCATGTTTACTCGAGGAATTTACCATTTTACCTTATGAGACTATGTCGTATGATTTTAGCATATTTATATTGTATAAAAATAAATCGATTTCTAGCTGGTCTTGATTAAACTCTCGAAATATGATTCAAGCAATGAATGTTCGTAGATTCTTAACAATCAAGATATAGTTTTGGTGTGGAAGCTATAATAATCAAGGGAAACTTAGAATATTGTGGAAGTTGCATTTGAAGCATTATGCTTGCAAAACATGTTTGGAAAGGCAAATCGACGTACATTTACCTGGAGATAAGTGAAGATTTAAGGCTCAATCACTGCGTTATATGTGGTGCATCACAGGGTTCCGCGGTGCGGAATGACGTCGAGGGTGGGATTTTCCGGTCATCACAAATTTTTTATTACATCCTTAAGGTTTTAAACATATTTGATCCTGTTAGAGCATCACTCGGTCGAACTCGCAAGTTTTGTTATCTCAAGCTTGTTGTAAATGTTAAATGTACAAAACTATATCTTGATTTCTAGTCTAGTAAAGACAAGTCTCGGACTATGATTAGAGTATGGTAGTTGATTATTAGACAACACTGAAGAACCCTCGAAGATTGAGGACTGGAGAACAAAAAAAAAACATTTGCGAGAACTTCATCAACAAAGAGGTACGTGAAGACTGACCTATCTTATTTACTCGCGGAATTTACCATTCTATCTTATGAGACTATACCGTATGATTTTAGTAGATTTAATATTGCAAAGAGAAAAATTTGATTTCAAGCTTGTCTTGGTTTAACTCTCAAAATATGATTCAAGCAATGGATGTTCGTATATCCTTAGAAATTTTAATTATTTACAACAATTTATTGTTCACAAAGTATTTTTCTTTCAAGTTGACCGTTTGGAAATTGCCCAAGTAACAAGCATACTGTCTATGACTATTGATAATGTTTCAAATTTAATTCTGAGAGATATGGAACTCCTTGGCACAAGGTATACATGCTTGTATGTATTACCTACTCAATATATTAAACCCTTTAGGAATATAGAGTTTAGAGGATGAAGTGCGGAGGCGAATTTCCCCATTAACATGTTACATCATTCCTTCTGCTAAATTTGACAGCGTTATCCGTAAAACCTTGAAGTTCACGACTAATATGAGCAAGGTTAAAGTAAGAAAATGAGTTCAGAAAAGATAGACAATCATATAGAATAGAGGAACTAGACCATCTAATCTGGTTAGAACTTTTATTAATAAGAAATAACATTTTTTGCATCTCCTATAATTGAAATCTTTTAGTAGTTCATCATCTTGGGCTATTTGACAGCTTCCAATAATGCCAAGATTTTAGCTTCTTCTGCGTCACTTGCTATCCCTGCGATAGTTTTGCAGCCCTGATAGGTTCCTGCTGAGTCTGTTAAGATTAAACCAATACCAGACTTGTGAGTGTTTGTATCAAAAGAGGCATCAAAATACATTACATAACCGTTATGAGGAATATTTTCTGAAACCTCGAACACATTTCCAGAACTATCTGTTTGTTATTGTTGTTGATTATTATTATTGAGCATCATCATATCACTGAATGTTTTATTTGACGTCATGTATGCAATTCTTGACACACTGAAGTGATTGACTTATTTCTCCTAAAATACACTACAATATCGTTTTTTCTATATATTCCAAGCCGTTTGAATACAAAACAGATCTGTTCTGGAGCGTAGTTACCTGTTAACCATTTTCTTATCTAGTCTCAAAATGTTGGTACCAGAGTCTGATAAAACTAAATTACCATGAGGGACTATAGCTCATACTGATCTAGAAAAGCTACAACGAACGATAATATGATCCATTGTTTCATCATGATTATTATCACACATGCTGCAATCAATATTCTGGTCATAAATACAGTTTTCTAGCTTACATTTTGAGGGTAGAATGTTCTCGATTCATTTCCATATGAAGATTTGGACTTTAGGCGTGACAGTAAAACTATACAACTTTTTATAGATATGAGTAAGGGGGTTTGCAAAAGTAGTGCTAGTAGCCTAGTCGGATTACTAGTTATGACTCGATACACAAAGTTAACAGTGAGAGAGTGAAAAGACGAGGGTACCCAAATATACCTTAATCTAAAACTTTTCCACCTATAAAGTCCTTTCTCCGAAAGTGATTATCTATGGACTGAGTGGAGACAATACAACTAATCGGTTCACACTTCGTGTGATCATTTATGGATACGAGATCGAGACAATACGACAAAAAGATAACTTGTGTGATTGACTATGGATACAAGATCGAGACAATACAACAACGAAGTATGTTTACTTGATAATAGGTTCTGACTTAACCAAACACAATAGGATTGCTATCAAGTAAATAGTAATTAACGTTTGTGTATTTTACTTCTAATTATAATAAAACAATTATAATTGCGGAAATAGAAAAGTAAAAGACACGGCAAGATTTTGTTAACGAGGAAAACGCAAATGCAGAAAAGCCCCGGGACCTTGTCCAGAATTGAATACTCTCAGGATTAAGCCGCTATACAAAATCTAAACCAACTTCGTATAGTTGAGACCAAGCAGCTAAATCTATAGTTCACCTAGTTCCGTCTGTATCCCTGCGCCTCCAACTTGTAATAAGTCACGCACTTGGAACAGTTCTTTTGGTTCGAATTCCAAATAGTAAAGGAACAACAAATTTGTTCGGTAACAACTCTTTTCAAACAAGTGATATGAGTTTGACAAAAGGCTCTTCCGTTTATCCCAATAAACTCCTTTGTCAGGTTCTTAGATCAATCTATCAACAACTATCAAAGTAATTGTTTAGACTATGCAATCAATACTTAGAATCACAAAGAATTATATTGATGCTGGTCTACTCAACTAATCAATCAAGGTTATCACAAAGATAAACCGATTATAGTTGGATCCCCAGCCAACCAAGTTTTGTGCACACCAAAGATTATGAACTCAAATAAGAAATCTTCTTTGTCTTCAAATCTTCTTAAATCTTCAATAAAAACCTGCACACAATCAACTTGAATCTCTTGTGATCAATCACACACAGAACGGAGTCTGTTAACAATGGATTATTACAAGACGTCTTTAGATATACAAACAGCCTAAAGATCCCCGTCGAAACTTCGATCTAGTTTGAGTGAATCTTATATCAGAAGAGAAGATTCTCAATCATAAACAAACCAGGTGCAATCAAAGTTCAACAACCGTTAGTCAATCAAATCAATCGAAAACTAATAATAAACTGCAATTATCTAGTTTCCCACTAACGGTACTCGTGAGAGCTTCCCAATCCTAATGAAGTCTTTAAAACGAGCGGTCGTAAGAGATTTCTCCTAATTAGGGTGCGTTCTGTCCGAATAGACACCCCACCTATAACAACACAACAAGGTAGTTTTGCTGGCTCTGAGGATTAGTTTGCTCGAAATGCAAACTTCAATATTTATAGACCAAGGAAGTTTGGACACCAAGGAATTTCCAAAACCGAAAATATTCTCAAGATATGCAATATATTTCCAAATTCGGTTTCCATAATTCCTGGAAATGCTTTGTACAAATATTGACCGAAATCTCAGTAGAAAATCTCCAATTAGTAAATGCACATTACCAATTTTTATTTTCTAAATATATGCATTTTAATTGCTGGAAATTAAAAGCATATAAAACTAAAAACCTTAATTAAAAGATTCTCAATTTATTTCGATCTGGAATTCTCCTTTAGCTATTAAGGAATATCTTTGAACAATAAAAGATAAGAGTTACTGCACATTTTCAAAGTATGTCGACATCTTTACTTTGTAAATCCTCTTTCATATTTAAAATCTTGGAACCGATTTGCCACACTTACAAACAAGTTTAGAATTGGTTCATCTGACTTCCAAGAACTATGTGATTGATTATCCTATCAAATCACCATTAATGGGTTTCACGGTTCTACCAAAACAAGTTTCAGTTCTACCTCCATGTGGGTACTAGGATCGGTCACACTAGCTTTCCAAAATTTGGTTGACTAGGTACTAGGATCGGTTACCACATATTTATGGTATTTAACTTGTATTTGGTTGCACAAGTCATAGGATCGGTTACCAATAACGAAGACTTGTTGCACCTCTTACAAGGATCGATTCCACACACTTGTGATCGGTTGCACCTCTTACTAGGATCGGTTCCCCAATGTCTAGAGTTGGTCATACCAATTACAACATATCGATCATACCATCTCAGGTTACTTAAGATCGGTTTCACTAATAAACTTCATACCAATACAAAAGTCAGGCCTTGTGAATAGTTTTACCAAGATACATAAACAAGTTATGAGCAGTTATACTAAACACACATATTGGTAATCCAAAGATTTGCAATGAATAACAATACCAATAAGCCTAGCGATTTCCCTTTCGATTCATAAAACAAGTTTATGAATTGTACTTCCTTTAAACAAATGTAAAACATTGTTTCCTATGATGAAATCTTCACCCATACCCGTACACATAATCACAATAGAATTCATACGATTATGTCGATGTCTTATATACGAAGTTCAAAAGATAGACGTTATACTTCGTATTGTAATTCCTTAATACTATGTCTAACTAGAGTATAATCATTCACAGCTTCACAGTTATGTTTTCAATATGCATGACTTGAAAGATACGTTAGGAATGAAACAGTTCAAGTCAAATATTACTAACCTCAAGAGGAAGGATGATGTCGTCATTGTAGCTCTTTACTTCTTCACATTCTTCAAGTCTTCACGTAATACTTGTAAGTATCATATCCTAATAACTTTCTACTAAACCTATATGAAGTTGACTCTAGTAAATAATCAAGCGACTCTTTAAATGAGTTTTGGTTCACTAAAATATGACAACCAAACTTGACATACCAACGCTTGGTGGGTTCAACCGAGCTATGCTCTAACAAAGAGTCACTCTTAGTAAATGGCTATATGAGTATATCATGACCAGTGAGAGGAAAGCATGTTCTCAAAATCTTATGGCTATTATCATGAGTGAAGAAAGACTCTACAAGGTTGGAATTCCAAGTATAAGTGTTTTGATCAATGAAATGTGTTACAGAATAGTCCGGGTTTAGATAAGAGATGCATAAGGGTGAAGATGTATTGTGAATCCAATTGTCGTTGAAAGCACTAATTTGTTGACCATTTTTAACCTCTCATAAAGAGTATTTTTTTATGGTATTAAGACTAGTACAGATGCTGGTCCATACCCAAGATGGGTAACTAATTTTTTTATAATGAAGGGGTGAGAGGTACTAAAATAATTGCCTAGAGCTCATTGGAGGAATGGATGAGCTTCTAGGCAGTTTTCATACGAAGAGCAACATTCATGTGTTTTAGGTTACAGAAACCTAAACCCCATTAAGACTTATGCGTGCACACTGTATTTCAACCTCTTAAGTATATGCCATGTGAGATTTCTACTCTACCAAAAGTCTCTTTATGACCTCTCCATTTTTTGGATTGTGGTGTCAGGAAGTAAAAATGAGTTTATTGTATCATTTGGGGTAGAATTTAGAATATGGTTAACTAAAATGGATCTTCCAGCTTGACTAAGGTGGATTCCTTTCGATTTAGCTAATCTTTTATCAAATTGGTCAACTAAAGGAGCACAAGTCCCAACTTTAGATTTACAGTTGAATAGATGAATACTTAAGTATTTCTCATTTAGCTATATATATACTTTCCTAACATTTAGCATTCTAGTGAGAGACACACAATGATCAGAATGTACATTTTGCTAAAAAAACAAGCCGACTTTTAGAAGTTTATCACCTTTCCAGCTAAGTTACCTTTATACCATGAATCAGACTGTTCTTTTCAGCGTGTAAAAGATACTTAAAGAATAATTTCATGCATAGAATGAATAGGTATGAAGACAATGAGTTTCCTTGTCTCAAGCCTCTAGTAAGCTTAAAAACTGGAGAAGATCAACCACTGAACATCACAGAAATAGTGGTGTACCGATACATTGTTAGATTAGGTCACACCAATTGGTCCGAGAAACCTAATCTTTTAAGCACATTTATACAGATACATCTGAGACATTCCATAACATTCACAACCCCAATTAAGGCTAATATCCGGCAGAGCTTCATGGATTTCTTCCGTATACTTGGGAGGATCGAGTCGGCTGAAGGTTTGGAACAGTGACGTTGGACTACATCCTTAACTCATGAGGAGTTATTTCTGGCAATTAAGAGATTCGAACCCTACTTCAGCCGTGGGCGAGAACATGCCAACTATCAGACCGGCAATGGGGTCGGGTTTGATATAGTAAAAGTTAGTTTACAATTATCCAAGTGAGTACCAAAGTAGACCTAAATAAGGTACATCATGTATGGTCCAACACTCTCGTGAAAACCCATGGGTGTGGGTGATCTTACGATGCACATGCTGCACATGTAAAGATCACCAGAAATCAGGACCATGAAATAGATGCTTGTGAGCCCAAAATCATCCAAGTACCTATTGATAAGTAAAAATTGTGTGGTCCAAATAAAGTGCAAATATATCATGACCACTAGATTTGTATACTTTTCTCTGGCTGCTGGACCATCTGATAAACTACTAATCGACACGTGGGTATTAATCAGATAGCTAGGGATGATTAAGAGGTGAACATCCCATTGTGTTGTCTAAATGAACGTCTGGGATTCTTTAAAAGAGTTCTGATGAACCTATTTGCATGCTTAAAGTAAAAAAAAGTGGTACTGGCATTTGAGAATGACTGCAAATGATTGATGATCATCTTCATGATTCTTTTCATCATCATATCATTAACAGTTTTACCAGTATTCATTTTGGACATTTGTGATAGATTCGCTCTTAATGATGATAAATACAAACACATTCGATCAAAAGATCCTAGTAACTTGATATGGGCCCCACCAAGATGAAACTATCTAATATGCATGCTGCTAAAGAAACCTGCCATTATGCCATATGTTGCCAAAGTAAAAAGGCTGAATTTACATACCACGACTCGTTTGGACTGGAGCTCGGTAGTGCTTCCTATGCGCCAAAGTTTTGCACTAAATTTATGCAGTATGGGTGCACCATCTAAGTCTTAGATTTTGTGAATGGTGAACCAATGACGGTTGACAAAAAAAAAATGTTCACATTAATGCCCTAGTTAGCAATTTTCCGAATTATACGTAAATTGTACATGAATTTTTCTAAAAAAAAAATACATGAATTTTTCAGAATCCGGATTATATGCATATAATAATACTCGAACGTTTATCGTTTCATACAGTGATTATAGGAACTCTCTTCTCAATTGTCGGTGGTATCCGCCAATATCTTGGTCATCTAATTAAGGAGCATCATGTTATCTTTGTAGCACCTGCATGGTAGTGGCATTTTGTAGATTTTTCGTATTCCGAATTGCTAACTAAGTCACCGGAAAAGTGAAATTCTCTTGGAATAAGAAAAATTTTGGTTTTTATAAATTTTCCTAATTGTACCTGATTTACCCTCATCAATTCCAATACATTTGTCTAGGAAATATGGAAAATATGAATATACTAAAAGTTTTTATCCCACTAAAGTATTTAAAAAATGTAATTGTTCTTGGGAATTACTAAAAGCATTAACTAAGTTTGTGAATATCATACTCTTTAATAAGGGCATATAAGGAAGAAATCACATTGGAAATAGAAATCCGCATATATATAGGAACTACATTTTTTTAGAGAAAATGGGTCATTTGTCCAAAAAAATTTAAAACACGGTTCAAATGGACGAGTAAAAAAAAATACGGGTGAAATAGCTAAAAGAAAATAGCAAAGATGAAACTGGATTTCATCCTGGCTTATACTTCAAAAATAGCAAGGATGAAACTGGATGCATCCTGTGTAAAATAAAAATAAGAAAAAAATATTTGAAAATGGACAGGATGAAACCTATTTACATCCTGCCTATTTTTAAATTTTTGTCCATTTAAACAGTATCTTTTTAATTTTTGGCTATTTAAACAGTATCAAAACCTAAGTGTCTTTTTCACCCAGAAACTTTTGATTTTGATCTTTTTGACCAATTTTGTGATTTTTTTACTTCTCCGCCTATATAATAGGGCTGGAGGGAGTATGAGATTCGCATTTTTCGTAGCATCTGAATCCCACAACCAGTGGTAATATAAAAATGAATTACACTCTCATGCATCTTTTCCTATGGAATCTATACCTAAATTGGATAACAGTCAATATACTCTCTGACAAATGTTTTTATCCTATCTTTACTTTCACTCTTCTTAAAGTTGTGCGTGACTGTATGTCTGTATTCGTCAATATTCTATTTTGTGCAAATATTTGCAAGTGTAGCAAAAAGGTAGCACAATGCAGAATGCACCAAGTGGGAAAAATTGTGTGAGCGAAGGAAAGAGAGGTACTGACATGAAAACCTACATTCGTAATGCTGCTAATGCACTTTTGAGGTGTAATTTCCAATCTTCGTATTTGTATCACTTGAGACTTGGAATCTTCGTTTTAGATTCCACTTGATCGATCAATATGTCCAATTACTTCTACTGACTAAGCACTTGCACTGCAATGTTGCTAATGGACTTTTGCAGTGCTATTTGTCCTCTTTATGTTTCTATCACCAGAGAGTTGAGATTCAGGAATCTTCGTTGTTAGATTCCACTTGATTGATGTATCATGTCCATTTACTCCTATCATGATCATCCATAATCTACTTATGTTAATATCTATCACCTGTCACGACACCCACAAAATTGGAGCTCCAATATGCGAGTAAAAATATCTTCATTTAATATAAACGCGCAGTAATATCTTAAAATACTTGATTTCCATGGCCTATAAATTAGTGGGTGCTATGCAACTCCTGAGCCAACAACTCATGCACAATAGGACGTCTAAAGTGTCAAGTGGGTAAACAAAGTTAAGAATATTTGACTTGTTTTATACCTCCCCTGTTCCATCAAATTCAACTTCAAAAGATGTTTTTGTGATTAGGAACTGTTTTTTTTTTCAATTTTCGTTGTTTGGTTATTTTCTATACATGAAAGATGTCTTTGAGCATTGCTTACTTTGGAATGGAAATGGAATCTATCAAAGCTTCTTTAGGTCACTAGCTGGTCAATTTAGAAAGATTCTCTAGTCCTCTTCAAGTTATTTTAAGGTAATTGAGGTGAAGCCTTTTCGAGAAGAGAATCTTTAAAATTTGAGGTGTTTCTTAACTTTTTTCAAAAAAAAAAAAGTCAAGAGGATCTAACCTATTTGTTTTCAAAAATAAAATAAAAATATTCAACCTATTTACCGAGTCCCTTACATATTGACTCATTGAGCGGCTATAAGGACATGACATGATTTTTATGCAAAATTTATTTAGGAGAGAAAGATGCTCGTGACCTTTTGATTGCCAAAGCCAAGTAGAGGAGTATCATGGAAAAGTTTTTAAAATATGTTGGATAGACTAAGCTTATTTACTAAAAATAAAAATTAGCATTTTGTTGATCAATTTTATCCGCCAAGAATACAAAACTTCTCTAGGAATAGAAAAAAAAGTAGAAAAATTTATTTTGGCCAAATACACCGAAAGTATCAAGGTCAAAAATTAGCCTTTTCGTGTATGAACCCATAGATACCCCTATTTTTATTTTTATTTTTATTTGTTTGAACATATACAGTTTAACATCGATAAACGAATGTTCGATAAATGAATAATCTCGTCAATTGAATAATTTTCTTCGGTCTCGACTTGTGCAAAGGGGCTGAATGAATAACCTCGCTAAATGCATTAATGAATAAAAAAAATTGTATTTGTAAAGGCCCTGTGAAAATATAAATGAATAATCACTAAATTTCTTACAACAAAATATATATCAATAAACCAAAATACTTTATCTAAAGTGTATTTCGATATATGAACAATTTCCTACAAGAAAATATCGATAAATTAATAATTTCTTTGAAAAAAATACTGATAAATAAATAACCTCGCTAAATAAATATCTTTTTTCCGGTCCCAGGAGTATTCATTTATCGAGTTAGACCGTAGGTTGAGGAATAACCCATAATATTGTACAAGCTAATCCATACCCATTTGGGAACCAATATAGTATACACATAGCAGGGTTTTTTTTTTTTTTTTTTTCCATGTATGTGTGTGTGGCAAAAAAGAACTAATTATTATTGTTGACATTGTCAAAGACTTCGGTTATATACCTAAGAAGGCTATTATCATGAGAATAATATATAATATTATACAATCATTGTTTGTATTCAATATATTCAACTTACCCGGAACTCGGGTCATCACACCTTCTTTATAGATTGAATTGTCGAAAAACCCTCTTTTAGTGCCATCCTTTCAGACATTGCTGACAATACTAATTCGGATTCTCTAGACACCCCCAAAAAGTGTTCTCATCGTTGTCTGTTGTTGATGGTGGAATTTCGACGAAGGGAAAAACAATCATTTTGGATAAATTTTCATACCAAGGGTAATTTGTTATTTTCATCAATTTTTCGGGCCAGTGACAAAATAGTCATTTTGAGGTTCGATAAAGACAAAAAAAAAAAAACTCAAGGACGTCTGAGGCTTAACGCATCAGAAGGATTTAATACCTTAGATTCTCGAAGATAAAACTCAGCCTTGATCGCCAAAAGACTAGTTCATCCCTGTATTCATCCTTCGTCGCTAAAAGATAAGTTCAACCCTAGATTCACCCACCCACCCCCCGGTTCAAAAAGATGAAATTTGTCCCTCATGGCTCAAACTCAACTCTCACGAAAAAGAGACTCAGAATTTCTACAAGACACCAATAGTTACGATTTAGAGAACATCCCCATGAGATACACTAGTTACAGTAGCTCTAAGGCCTCATAAAACGTCCCCGGACTCATGAGCGGAGATTCAATATCTCTCATTAACACGACACTCACCCCTATCTGAGATTAGAGACTAATTCCGAGTACGCCCCGCGAGATACAGCTGGTCATGTCTACTCTCGGCTATGACTCGCCTTACCTGAGCCTCATGAGTGGTTCCTAATACATCCCCGCGAGATACATTGACTATTTTGCCCAGGGCTTCGTGACCGATTCCTATAAGATCCTTTCGATAAACACTAGTATTGTCTGCCCAATAATATGGTTATTGTAGAGATCCTCAAGCACATCAACACTATTTGACTGATCTAGCGATGATCAAGAGACGACTAAGCCGCTAATGACTCGATTAATCAGAGACGAAACTTAATTAATAGAAATTAATTTAACAATGATCTAGAATCGAAATTAGTACTTTTAGATAGATCTCGAAAAGTTATAAGAAATGGACTAATCGAACGTGTCAATCGGATATCGGACGATGAAGATATCATCGGATGAGTAAGATGGGCAAAATAGTAATTTTTATAGATCGCCTGGCTGCCCTTATCCATTTCGTGGATGCCTTAATAATCTTTGTTGGCCTTATCACCACGAACATGTCGAAGAGAAATCACTTTTCTCTTTCTCTTATCTTCTTCTCTCTTTTTCTTTCTGTTCTTCTTCCTCTCTTTCTCTGTTGATCTCAATTCAGAGGAATTGGTTTGAATCTTGTGGGAGTAAGCTTAGTAACACGGTAGACTATCAGTAATGAAGCTAGTTTAGCTTTGTATGATGAATATTTTGATGATGCTAAAGAGAATTAGAAGTTGGGGTTTTCGATGTAGGGTTTGTGTAGAACCGACGAGGATATAGTGTTATTAATGGATGAAGAAAAGAGGGGTTGCTATTAGATTGAGGAGGTGAATCTTTTCTGAAGTTGAATCGAAAGAAAAAGGTAATTAAGAGAAAATAATATTAGGGTTCTTAATATGTTGTTATTTCTTTATGCGAAATTGAGTTTAATTTAATGTTTCGTTTCATTGGTTTGTGTTTAATTATAGTCTAGATGGTCATGCAGTTTAATTTTGAATTCCTGGAGAAATTAGGGTTTTCCCTTGTTCTTCCCCAAACTAGTTGATTAGGGTTTCTTTTAGTAATTAATTGGAACTTAGAGTCTCTGAGCTTGGATGGATTAGTTACAATTTAACAAGAAGAAGATGAAGATGGTTTTGTTCTTTGTGAAATTAAGAAGTTAAAGTTCTATGTTGAATTACGGAGGGACTGTGGCGATGAAGAGTTGCGGTTGTGAAATTATGGTGGTGATGTCTTCTTATTAATGGCGTTGAATTGTTGTTACAGGTGACTGTGGCTTTTGAGTTGAATTGATAGTGGTGTAGAGTTTTGTTGTGTGACTGAACTAGGAATGTGTTTGCTAGTGCAAATGAAAGAAGATGGAAAGGAGTGTAGTTGAATTGCAGAGATGTAGGAAGACTGATCATAGTTGTCGAATGGAATGAGATTGAATGAGAGTTACAACTACAATTTGGTGGAGATGGAGTAACAGATGAAGAATATTGTATGAGCTGGTGATGTTGAGTTCAAGTGATTGTTTATGAAGAACTGATAGCAATGAGGACTAAGATTTCTTAAGTATGTAATTAGAAGATGGAGCTCCAGCTAGTGGTGTTGTACTGTTTTTGAAAATGATTGGAGTTTGAACTTGCTGTGATTCATATGGGAAAAATGTTTGAAGATGTTAAATGGTTCCTGTGTGTGTGGATGTCGTATGGAAATGGAGCCGCAGGTGTTAAACATGAAGAAGCTGATGGTATTGTATATATTCTGAATTGAAGTTGTGATTTGATTGAGTAATGAATCTGGTGGTGAAGAATTGTACTAGAATTCTGAAGTAAAGTTGAAATGAAACTATATTAGGGGGATCTAGATTGCAGTTAGAGTTAGTGTGGGTTTAAGTTAAGAAGTCATTTATGTTAGAATTGATATTAGTGGTAATAATTGTAATGACTGCTTATTTTGGTCCTTTGTCATGTTTGATGTTCTGGCTTGAGCAATGGCTCATGCCTTGTGTTATTCTGTTAGTCACCTGTATTACCTGACTCAGCTATCTAACGGGGTTGAATCAGTTTGACTCAGTGAACCTTGACCAGTTGACCTGACTTTGACTAGTTGACCTGACCTTGACCATTGACCGTTAGTGACCGTCAGATTGACCGTTAGAGACTGTGTGTTGACCAGATTGACTAGGCTTTGTGTTAATGGGCCGAGATTAGTGGACTTGGGCCCAAATCTAGTTTTCCTTTTTTGATGAATTGAACCACTTGAGGTCTGAATTAGCATTTGGTTCCTTCTACAAAGTTGTAGATATTCTTAAGACTTATCTAATAGACTATAAAACCAATCTAATTGGATTAATAAACCTTAGATGTGCTAAAGATAGACAATGAAAAGGTCTAAAATCATAAATGGTCTTAGAACCATTAGATCGTTCACATAGTCTATGACTAGAGAATTGTATGAGATTATGTTATGAGCCTTGTGTGAGCCTTTTGGCTAACCTCTTAGAGTGCTTGTGTGACTAACAGTTACTCGTTATTAAAAACGATCGAGTCAAAGGATGAACCAGTAGATGGAGGAATTCAAGGTAAGAGTTGGCTTGTCATCAAATCAGGTGGGAACCTTGTAACCTTCTTGTAATCATTAAGCTTTCTTATATTCTGCGAGCATGATGAGTCTTTACTATTCAGTGAGCATGGCAGAGTATACTTTGATTTACTATTCATGTATCCTTGCTTGTAATGTATATGTTGTATTTGTATGTACGATGTTTGTTACGATGTGTTTTGTGTTTTTTATGCATTGCGAAATTTCCCTGCGAAGAGTGTCTGTGTTTTCTCCACAGCTCTTAGCTAAGTTAAGTAAGGAGGTAATTCATCCATCGACAATATTATGTAGTAGGGAGGTAATTCATCTGTTTTAATATTACATATATTATTTATTTAGTAGGGCGGTAATTCATCCGTTTTAATAGTATTAGTAGGGTGGTAATTCATCCGTTATAATATTACTGCTTATTAATTTAGTAGGGAGGTAATTCATCCGTATGCAATCTTATCTTAGTAGGGCGGTAATTCATCCGTTATGATATTATATATATTATTCTATTTGAGGGAAATCACTCGTATGCATATCATACTTGTTTGTCTAACTTTCTGATCTTGATGAAAATATAGCCGAATGTTTAGATTCATCTTGTTTCTTTCAATTTATATTCTTTTATATCTGTGAAGCATATTAATGATTACTTGAGAGTTATATGTTTCCATTGAGCATCCTTTTGGGATGATGTGCTCACTTGTTCCCACTTCAGTTTTCAGTAATCAAAAGAAATGGAGAGCTTGAAGATATCCGTTTCGTAGCTTAGAGCTTTATCGAATCCAATGTTGTTATATCTCTTTACTATACGTACTCTTCTTTATTCTATAAACAACACATTGATATATTCTTGACACTTGGAAGACTTTCATACATAATATCAAAGAGTTTGATTTTTGTTATTAGCACATTATGTATTTATGATTCTTAAAATCGGTAATCTAGTTTTGATACTTCAATTAGGTTGTTATCCGTTCAGTTAAGCAGGTTTAGTATTTGGGGCGTCACAAGTTGGTATCAGAGCTCACTATTAGATCTTACATGGGCAACAATAGATAATAGTTAGTACCAGATGGTGAACTAGATTATAGTTTAGAACCGGGTTGGGTGTGAGATAAATCTTAATCATTAAAAGCAATCAATAACTAAAAGATTTGTTTGGTTTATTGATTTGTTTGTTTGGTCGTCTGTGCATTTAATGAAGTAAAAATTGTAAGGTAAACTAATTAAATTGTATTTCGGAAAGCTAATATAGATTAGAGAATGGTTAGTCTAATATAATGAACATGTAGACAACCCAATGCAAAAAAAAAAAAAAAATATATATATATATATATAGAGAGAGAGAGACGAGTATATTTGATAGATTCTGAAAGTCATATAGACACTTATTGAGCACTTATTATGCGTTCTCAATTAAATTAGTATAGCTGGGGATGATAATTTTGACTGATAGATTACAGATTCATATAGAAACTTTATTATATACACTACACCATTTTAAGGGATTTGCAACCCAGATTCGCAACGGCACCCGTTTCTAATTTTTCGCAACAGAGATATGCCGTTGCGAATTTTGCAACCACACACGTGAGGTTGCGAATCGCAACTGCTCAGGGTTCAAGCGTGTGAAACATGTGTGTGGTCGGGAACACTGGCACTGATAATTACGCCCAAGCCAAACTTCGGTCAAGTATGCTTCTTTTTGTTTCCACCCTTCAGCCAAAGTTATCCTATATCCCTTCCTCATCGTTTTTTCCTTCACATTTTTTCTTCTCCACAGAACCTCATCTCTTTTCATCTCCTCTCCCACGTAATCGGAGCTCTGAAGAACTCATCTCTGTCATCTCTTTCAATCTAAAACCACTGAAATCTACCAGGTTTTAAGTCTCTTTAATAATCCTTTTGTTTCAGTTTATAGGGTTTACAGATTTTGCAATTTTAGATATTTTGATTTCTAGGGTTTCAGTTGTGAATCTATTTTTTTTTTTTAGTTTATCGATTTTAGGTTTTTATCTGTGAGTCTGCTATTTTCTATTTTAAGGATTTCGATTTCAGTTTATCGATTTTAGTGTTTCATTTGTGAATTTGTTGTTTTCAATTTCAGTTTTTAATTTCTTGAACTCGCAAATACAAGGATGAACCCGTTGAGGAAAAGGTGATGAGTTGAGCTGGTGCTTTGTAAGAAGAGTTTGAGTAATCATTGAAGAGAACATGATGATGATGGCGATAAGTTGCAGTTGATGAAGATTGAAGCTCGGGTTTGATTTAATCAGAAGGGTTTCTGTTTAATGAATCTGTAAAGGAGATCGAGAGGAATTAGGGTGGTACTAATAACTGAAGAACTGCTATTAGGGTTTGAGTTGAACTCAAGAATTGATGGTGGTGATTCTGTTATTTTGAAGAATAAATTTAGAGAAATTCAAAATTAGGGTTTCTTGTTCTTCCCCAATACTTCAATTGAAGCTGTTATTAATGCTTGATGCATTGTAGGTGAAATCTGGTGGAGAAATTGCAGTAGCATAAGACCTAGAAGGAGTTCTGAGATATTGAAGTTAAGGTTTGATGTAGGGAATGTATGGATTGTGGTACAGACTTGTGATAGAGGATGGGTTTCTATTGGTGGTGTTTGAGGCGCTGAGAAGATGTTGGATGAGATGATGTTGTGTGCAGGAGTTAATTGTGCTAGATGGGAACTGCTGGTGGTATGTGAGGTTAAGATGGCGGCAGGTTATGGCATTGCAGGTGATGATGATGGAGTTTTTGGTGTTGATTAACCATTGAGCATGGGCTAGGTGAGTAATTAACTTCATTTTTCGTTTATAGACCTAACTGATTAATTTTAGTAATTTAAAAGGTTTCTATGTTTTCAGCTAAGTCGTTCTCGATGTAAAGGAACTTATTTGGAATCATTGTCAAAATTTGATTTCATTTTTAAAGTATGTAAGCTCTAATTTTTTATTTTTTTTACTTCGTGTCTATGTTGGTCCTTGCTTCTGTAACTGATTGAGTTAGTTCTATTTTGCTGCTACTAATTGGTGTTGTTTTTTACAGGTGTATATGATTTGTTACAGGTCGTGGCTTCACCAAGGTTAGGAAGAATTACGGAATTCATAACAATCGAATTCGGAAAAGTTGAACTCACAAAGCAAAGTCTTGTTAGTGTTTCCAGAAATGGACCCTGGCAGGAGGGCGGCAACGAGCTTAAACTATGATGGACCAGGACAGACTTGGGTAAGCTCAACAATGATATTGTAAAGTTTGATAGTTAAACATACCATGATTGTTTTGTATGCTTCTTATCTGAAGTTTGTTGGATAAAAAAATTGTATTGAGCAGCTTGATGTTGTTTAACATTGCCAATAAGATTGGCAATATTGATATTGTTTAATATTTCCAATATGGTTTGTCTTACGCCAATAGACTATTGCTTAACAAGCCAGTTCACCTGATCAGCTAATTTCTTGAACGTTATATAATGCCTTGCTTACATTAACGTTATATGCTAGTTGACTCATAGATCTTATGCTATGTTAAAGCATACATGGTTGTGTGGTTGTTTAGTAATTTACCTATGTAAGACTGTAACACTCGTTGAAATTGCTTATGTTACATCTGCTGATAAGGAGAGAAATCTCAACAATGAAGCTGATAAAGCACCCACACATCGTTCAGGTAATGGGAATCATAGTGCTTGTTTGTGTCTCTAGGTTATCTCTATTTTATTTTTAACTTTTTATCATCTTTGTAAATGATATATTCTCTTGGTTTAGGTGATGGGAAGCAAGGCAAAGATTTTTAACGTTTTGGAGTTTGTCACTGGAGGGGAGCTCTTTGAAAAAGTTGTAAGTGCGCACTCTCTTAAGTCCTCAAGGATAAAGGTTATGATGGGACAGCCGCAGATTTGCGGTCATGCGGTCATCTTATTTGTACTTCTTGCAGGTTACTTGCCTTTTGATGATTCTAACCTTCCGGTCTGTATAAAAAAGTGAGCATAAATATTTCTACCATTTAAGTGTACTTTTGTTTGTATCCATTCACGCCAGTGTTTTTATTGGACTTGCAGATTTCGACTGCAGAGTATATTTATCCTCTTTGGATCTCTTTGGGCTTTGAGATTTTATAACTCGAATCTTGGATCCTAATCCCATAACTGTAAGCATGTTTTGTACATTTGTAATCTTGGTACTAATTTGTTGTTCAGCGGCATTTGGTCTCGAGTGAACTTGTAAAAGGCAAGTCTAACTTATTATGGTAAATGACAGCGCATTACTGTTCCCGAAATTTTAAAGGATGAATGGTTCAGGAAAGGGTTTAAGTGTCCCGTGTTTCAGGAGATATATGACATCAACTTGGATGACGTAAAAGATGTTTTCAAGGGCCCTGAGGTGAGTCAAGAGAAAGTTAATAAGATGTTTTAAATTTTGCATCGTTGTTGTTGATAATGACTGAATTCGATATTTTTTGTTTGCATGGTACATGGAAACCCAATAACCAAATAAGAGCGAAGAAGGAAGAGCATCCAGTCGCTATGAATGCATTTGAATTAATTTCCTTATCAAGGGGTCTCAATCTCGAAAATTTATTCGAAGTAGAACAGGTTCACAAAGCTTATCCTTTTCTATGATATATTGGATGTTTATTTTCTATCATATTTGAAAAGGTTAATAGCATAATTCAAATTCATCGAAATGCCATAGTTTAAGAGTCAAGATTCTAGCGCAATCTCAAGTTGCAGTTAAATGGGGATGAGTACGGTTTTTTTAGATATACGTGTTGGTATCGTTTATGGACTGTTTCGTGAGTTGAGCTTTTCATGTTCAATTTGTTATCGTTTTGCAGGCTCTGACTGAAGGTGAGGAAATAACCTGGCCATGTGTACATCTGCCGGATTAAATCCGAAAATAGTCGTTAAGGGAGAGATTGATGTATAAGTAAACCAAGTTTATGAGGAGGTTCAGCTAGCGAACAATGGAGATGTTTTTGTTTAGGGGACTTGGCTGGTGAAGCCCCATGATAAGTTGGTTGGTTCAACCTGTAGTTCTTCATCTTCTATATTTCATCCTATTTCAGGTAATAAAGATTGTAACTTCAGTGATTGAGTGCAAACACTTAGATTGTTCTAAGGTTTTATCATTAGTTTCCTTACAAATATCAGTTGGCTTTTACAGAAATCTTTCCAATTGGCATTCATTACTCTGACATGGGTAAGCACTGATAAAATCGGGACCAAAGTTCTTTACTTGTCATTTTTCAGTTTTCTCAATACTGAGTTTAGCTGCACAATCCTTTGTGACAGGTTCTTCATCATCTTGGTCTCATTTACGATACGAGAATTGGTAATTTGAGGGGTGTTCTTCATCATCTGATTTTGTATTGATGTAGTGCAACAAAATTCAGTTCAACAGAATTGAACTCGCCACCAGGTAGGACATTAAGCTTGTTGTATGGACTTGCACCATATGTCTATTGATAGCAAGAGTAACAGAACCATATAAGTAGTGATAGGATTGTTTGTGGGTTAGTAGATTTTATATCACAGTTGTGCATTGCAATCCCTTGAAATATTTATGGTTATGATCAGTGTCATATCTTGATTTCAAAATGAAATCCAATCTGTTTTTTGGTTAACTCGATGAGTTTCATGTCTTGTGATACTTAGAACACATTTGTATCAAATACTCATAATTTTTGTTAAAATCAATTGAAGAATCCATTTTCATAATTTGATACAGTTTTGTATGTTGAATGAATGAATGAATGTATATCTGTGGAAATGATGAATGTGGGGAACTGGGTAACTGCAGGGGGGGAAATGGATTTTGACCAGGTCAATGAAGACTTGACTTTTTTTTTTATGTTGCAAAATATTAGCAACGTCTTTAATCTGTTGCTAAGTTAGAACCAGAACCAGTAAATTAGAACCAGAACCAATAACATTTTAGTTCCGGGTAGGGGTATTACTGTAATTAGAAACAGCTTAGCAACGGCAGACCTTGGTTGCGAATAAACAGGGTCGCAACGGCACAGTACGTTGTGAATCTCCGTTGCTGACCAAGAGTCGCAACGGAGCTTATGCCGTTGCGAAAAAATGCAACACCATGTTTTGAAACGTCAACCTGCCGTTGCGACCCCGGTCAGCAACGTCCAGGCTCCGTTGCTAATCCCTAAAAATGGTGTAGTGATAGTACCTTTTAATAAACTTAGAATCAATAACCTATTGTAATAAAAAATAGTCAATTGAACCTAGAGCCAAAAATTTTAGATCTTAACTGTCGAAAGTAATCAAGAATTGTGTTTTTTCTTCCACGTGGCTTCGAACTTATTTGAAATGAGCTACTTTTTGTTATAAGTATGAGCAGTACTTGCACTTAGTCGAGAGATAGTTTTTCTTTATAAGGTGAGGAGTTTCGCAGACCCAAAGGACAATTCGATTTTCGAGGATGAAAATGTTATAAGGTGAGGAGAATGTAGAGATCCTCAAGCACGTCAACACTATTTGACTAATCTAGCGATGATCAAGAGACGACTAAGCCGCTAATGACTCGATTAATCAGGGACGAACCTTAATTAATAGAAATTAATTTAACAACGATCTAGAATCGAAATTAGTACTTTTAGATATATCTCGAAAAGTTATACGAAATGGACTAATCGAACGTGTCAATCGGATATCGGGCGATGGAGATATCATCGGATGAGTAAGAAGGTCAAAATAGTAATTTTTCTAGATCGTCTGGCTGCCCTTATCCGTTTCGTGGATGACTTAATCATCTTTGTTGGCCTTATCACCACGAACGTGTCGAAGAGAAATCACTTTTCTCTTTCTCTTATCTTCTTCTCTCTTTTTCTTTCTGTTCTTCTTCCTCTCTTTCTCTGTCGATTCAATTCAGAGGAATTGGTTTGAATCTTGTGGGAGTAATCTTAGTAACACAGTAGACTATCAGTGTTGAAGCTAGTTTAGCTTTGTATGAGGAATATTTTGATGCTGCTAAAGAGAATTAGAAGTTGGGGTTTCTGATGTAGGGTTTGTGTAGAACCGGCGAGGATATAGTGTTATTAATGGATGAAGAAAAGAGGGGTTGTTGTTAGATTGATGAGGTGAAGCTTTTCTAAAGTTGAATCGAAAGAAAAAGGTAATTAAGAGAAAACATTATTAGGGTTCTTAATCAGATGTTATTTCTTTATGCGAAATTGAGTTTAATTTAATGTTTCATTTCATGGGTTTGTGTTTAATTATAGTCTAGATGGTCATGGAATTTAATTTTGAATTCCTGGAGAAATTAGGGTTTTCCCCTGTTCTTCCCCAAACTAGTTGATTAGGGTTTCTTTTAGTAATTAATTGGAACTTAGAGTCTCTGAGCTTGGATGGATTAGTTACAATTTAACAAGAAGAAGATGAAGATGGTTTTGTTGCTGTGAAATTAAGAAGTTAAAGTTCTATGTTGAATTACAGAGGATTGTTGCTGATGAAGAGTTGCAGTTGTGAAATTATGGTGGTGATGTCTTCTTATTAATGGCGTTGAATTGTTGTTACAGGTGACTGTGGCTTTTGAGTTGAATTGATAGTGGTGTAGAGTTTTGTTGTGTGACTGAACTAGGAATGTGTTTGCTAGTGCAAATGAAAGAAGATGGAAAGGAGTGTAGTTGAATTGCAGAGATGTAGGAAGACTGATCATAGTTGTCGAATGGAATGAGATTGAATGAGAGTTACAATTACAATTTGGTGGAGATGGAGTAACAAATGAAGAATATTGTATGAGCTGGTGATGTTGAGTTCAAGTGATTGTTTATGAAGAACTGATAGCAATGAGGACTAAGATTTCTTAAGTATGTAATTAGAAGATGGAGCTCCAGCTAGTGGTTTTGTACTGTTTTTGAGAATGATTGGAGTTTGAACTTGCTGTGATTCATATGGGGAAAATGTTTGAAGATGTTAAATGGTTCCTGTGTGTGTGGATGTCGTATGGAAATGGAGCCGCAGGTGTTAAACATGAAGAAGCTGATGGTATTGTATATATTCTGAATTGAAGTTGTGATTTGATTGAGTAATGAATCTGGTGGTGAAGAATTGTACTAGAATTCTGAAGTAAAGTTGAAATGAAACTATAGTAGGGGGATTTAGATTGCAGTTAGAGTTAGTGTGGGTTTCAGTTAAGAAGTCATTTATGTTAGAATTGATATTAGTGGTAATAATTGTAATGACTGCTTATTTTGGTCCTTTGTCATGTTTGATGTTCTGACTTGAGAAATGGCTCATGCCTTGTGTTATTTTGTTAGTCACGTGTATTACCTGACTCAGCTATCTAACGGGGTTGAATCAGTTTGACTCAGTGAACCTTGACCAGTTGACCTGACTTTGACTAGTTGACCGGACCTTGACCATTGACCGTTAGTGACCGTCAGATTGACCGTTAGAGACTGTCTGTTGACCAGATTGACTAGGCTTTGTGTTAATGGGCCGAGATTAGTGGACTTGGGCCTAAATCTAGTTTTTCCTTTTTTTGATGAATTGGACCACTTGAGGTCTGAATTAGCATTTGGTTCCTTCTACAAAGTTGTAGATATTCTTAAGACTTATCTAATAGACTATAAAACCAATCTAATTGGATTAATAAACCTTAGATGTGCTAAAGATAGACAATGAAAAGGTCTAAAATCATAAATGGGCTTAGAACCATTAGATCGTTCACATAGTCTATGACTAGAGAATTGTATGAGATTATGTTATGAGCCTTGTGTGAGCCTTTTGGCTAACCTCTTAGAAAGCTTGTGTGATTAACAGTTACTCGTTATTAACAACAATCGATTCAAAGGATGAACCAGTAGATTGAGGAATTCAAGGTAGGAGTTGGCTTGTCATCAAATCAGGTGGGAACCTTATAACCTTCTTGTAGTCATTAAGCTTTCTTATTTTCTGTGAACATGATGAGTCTTTACTATTCAGTGAGCATGGCAGAGTATACTTTGATTTACTATTCATGTATCCTTGCTTGTAATGTATATGTTGTATTTGTATGTACGATGTTTGTTACGATGTGTTTTGTGTGTTTTATGCATTGCGAGATTTCCCTGCGAAGAGTGTTTGTGTTTTCCCCACAGCTCTTAGCTAAGTTACGTAAGGCGGTAATTCATCCGTCGACAATATTATCTAGTGGGGCGGTAATTCATCCGTTTTAATATTATATATATTATTTATTTAGTAGGGCGGTAATTCATCCGTTTTAATTGTATTAGTAGGGCTGTAATTCATCCGTTATAATATTACTGCTTATTAATATAGTAGGGCGGTATTTCATCCGTATGCAATCTTATCTTAGTAGGGCGGTAATTCATCTGTTATGATATTATATATATTATTCTATTTGAGGGAAATCACTCGTATGCATATCATACTTGTTTGTATAACTTTCTGATCTTGATGAAAAATAGCCGAATGTTTAGATTCATCTTGTTTCTTTCAATTTATATTTTTTTATATCTGTGAAGCATATTAATGATTACTTGAGAGTTATATGTTTCCGTTGAGCACCCTTTTGGGATGATGTGCTCACTTGTTCCCACTTCAGTTTTCAGTAATCAAAAGAAATTGAGCGCTCGAAGATATCCGTTTCATAGCTTAGAGCTTTATCGAATCCAATGTTGTTATATCTCTTTACTATACGTACTCTTCTTTATTCTATAAACAACACATTGATATATTCTTGACACTTGGAAGACTTTCATACATAATATCAGAGAGTTTGAATTTTGTTATTAGCACATTATGTATTTATGATTCTTAAAATCGGTAATCTAGTTTTGATACTTCAATTAGGTTGTTATCCGTTCAGTTAAGCAGGTTTAGTATTTGGGGCGTCACAGTTATAATCACGGATTGACTCCTAATACATCCACATGGGATACGCTGGTCAAAGATGAGTGTCCTATAAGTCTCACTGAGACAGTTCCACATGGACAAAAGATGTTATTAGCCACATTCTTATAAGTCCTATAAGTATTAAAATGACGAGGGTACCAAGTACACCACAATATTTTTGATGTCAACCTATAAGTCTAATACCTTGTGTGATTGTCTATGGACAAAGAAGTCTATACCATACAACAACAACATAATCACTTGATAACAGTTACGGTACAAGACCGATTTAACTATAGGATCAATATCAAGTGTCTGGTTAACGTACAAGTGTAATTTACTTTATTATAAATATAAACAATAATTATAATGCATAACTAAAGTAAATGACACAACAAGATTTTGCTAACGAGGAAACCACAAATGCAGAAAACCCCCGGAAACCTAGTCCAGTTTTGAATACTCTCGTAATTAAGCGGTTATACAAAGACACTACCAACTTCGTATAGTTGAGACCAAGTAAATTACCCATAGTTACCTAGTTTCCTCAGTATCCATGCGCCTAAAACTAATCTGGACGATGCACGTGAATCCTAAGATACAATCCACTATCTTAAGTTGTTTCAGTCTCTCTGAAGACTTTAAGCACTCAACCCTTTCGATCGCCTTCCAAGCAGTAAATGACTAATATGTTTGGTAACCACTCTCCTATCTCAAGAAATTAGTTAGAGATATGTATGTTGAGTGTGACAAAAGCATTTCTATTTAAAATCAATTAAACTCCTTTGTCGGGTTTTAGATATTCTAAGCTCTTCATTAAACAAGTTAACCAGATCGAGTCAAACAGAACTACCAAATTCGGATACTCAAGAGTACCACCAAATGATAAATTGTCGATCTTAATACGTTTAACAATAAAAAGTCTATCAAAATATAAACTAGATCTAGTCGGATTCCAGCCGATCAAGTTTGTGCACGATGAAAATCATGAAGATAAAAAACCAATAACAAAAATATTCTTGTCTTCAATCTTCAATAGTCTTTTGTACCTGGACTATAACAAACTTGATTTCTGACTTATGATCGATCACACACAGAACGGAGTTCGTTAACAATGGATGAGAAAAAGGTCAATGTTAATCCCTTGATATAGTTTGAGTGACTTTATGTCATTAGAGAAGGCTCTCTAGAATAATCAAACTAGGTGCAATCAAGTGTTAACAACTCGTTAGTCAATCATATCAATAATCGAAAACTAAAATAACAATGCAATTCTAGTTTCCCACCAATGGTACTAGTAGACTCTCCTTGATCCCAAAGAAATCTTAAACTAATGGACGTAAGAGAGTTCGTCTAATTAGGTTACTTTCCTCTCCAATATAGTATTACGAGAATACTATTAGTCGGCTACACCAGAAATAACAAAGATGAAGTTTTCCTAGCTCGGGATAAGTGTGTAAGTATAAAAAAAATCGCTATTTATAAATCAAGGTAGTTTGGAAACCAAGGAATTTTATAACTGAAGATATTCTTAAGATATGCAATAAAGCACCTAAATTTGGTTTTATGAATTCCAACCAATATCCAGCTGTATAACCGAAATATACATGGACAACTCAATATTAGCTAGCACTTAACTAATATATCTTTCCAGAGATATGTTTTGATTGCTGGTAAAATCAAACATACTAATTTCGAAAATCTAAAAAAAAAAAAATTATTTCGGTTTGAGATCTCACCTTGAGTATCAATGAATATATTTGAACAATTATGAAATAAGATTTCAGCACATGTTCAAATTACTCATTATGTCGACATCTTGAACTTTCTTATTCTGCAAACCCAATTTCCAAATCACACAAACCTTAAAGTGTACGTGACTTAGAGAAATCGGTTTTGAAAATGCGGGGGGGTCTAACAACCACACCCAACAATTCGTTTGGAAATCTGAGAGGACTTAATCCAATACACTTTCTAGAGAATCAACTAGACAGTCAGACTCAATCAAGAGTAAAGTATATCAAAGAGTTTTAATATCTCTATTTCACAATGTTATCAGCAAATCAAACAGATAGAAATCCGCGAGCCTGATTATTATGTGAAATAACTTGAATGGTACCAAAGACCAATGTTCAAGTGTCAATCAATGTAAAGCAACAACCAAAGGTTGGATATTCTAATTGATTGATATTAATGCACAACCTGTGATATTTCAATTATATAACAAAATATAATGCGGAAAAGAAATAACACAGACACCAGAATTTTGTTAACGGGGAAACCGCAAATGCATAAAAAACCAGGGACCTAGTCCAGATTGAACACCGCACTGTATTAAGCCGCTACAGACACTACCCTCCTACCAATTAACTTCAGACTGGACTGTAGTTGAACCTTAATCAATCTCACATTGATTCAAGGTACAGTTACGCTCCTTACGTCTCTGATCCCAGCAGGATACTACGCATTTGATTCCCTTAATTGATCTCACCCACAACCAAGAGTTGCTACGACCCAAAGTCGAAGACTTAATAGATAAATCTGTCTCACACAGAAAATTCTAAAGGATTGAATAAATCTGTCTCCCACAGAAATACCCAAGAGTTTTTGTTCCTTCTTTTGATAAATCAAGGTGAACAGGAACCAATCGATAACCCGGACTTATATTCCCGAAGAAAAGCCTACAATTATCATTCACCTCACAATAATCTTAATCGACTAGCGAAAGAAGATATTGTGGAATCACAAACAATGAGACGAAGTGTTTGTGATTACTTTTCTATCTTGCCTATCGGAGATATAAAATCTCGAGTCAATTATTCCAATTGTACTCAACACGATAGAAACAGCAAGATCAGATCACGTAACTACAAAGATAATAGTTGGGTCTGGCTTCACAATCACAATGAAGTCTTTAAGTCATTAACCTACAGGGTCTCGAGAAGAAACCTAAGGTTAAAGGAGAATCGACTCTAGTTATGCAACTAGTAACACACAGGAGGTGTGGGGATTAGGTTTCCCAGATGCTAGAGTTCTCCTTTATATAGTTTTCAACAGGGTTTGCAATATAAGTTACCTTGGTAACAAAGCATTTAATATTCACCGTTAGATGAAAAACTTGATTCTCCCAAGCTAATATCTTTCAACCGTTAGATCGAACTTAGATTGTTACACACAAATGAAATGTACCCTCATTCAGGTTTATGTAACCGTACCTAAACCTGTACACCATGTTGGTTCACAAATAGTTAACCGAGGTTAGCCATATGATTACTCTCATATCAACCTTATTCTTCTTAACCATAACTAGTTCAAATGACTCAAATGAAACTAGTTAAAGAGTTGTTCAATTGTTATATTCTCATGGATTATACAAGAACACAATTGAAGCAAAATCGGTTTGATTCACTCGAATCAATACATGAAAATTATAGCCACTGTTTGCAGAGATTGCATTCTTTATTGATAAATTTTTAGGTTCACGTATAACCGATTTTAGAAAATTAACACACTTAAGTATGCGTACAGGTATGCGTACTTAAGTAACCGGATTTGAGTTTGTTTTAGTTTTCAAACTCAGCAGAAATTCACGGACGTCAACTTTCCGCCAGTATGAGTACGGGTATGCGCACTTTAGGTAACCAGATTAGTTTGGTTTTGGTTTTCAAACTCAACAGAGATTCACAGACGTGAACTTCTGCCAGTATGCGTACGGGTACCCATACTTACCCAGTATCCTACAACCTTTTTGTATACACACAAGTATGCATACTTTAGGCTCCCGGTTTTGGACTTATACACTAATCTGCGAACACACTATGCTTATATCTAAAGATGGTTACAAGATTCTAAACTCTTTATTTCAATCATTGAAACATTCTTCTATAATGACAATAGCCGTTTTCACACACTATTAGCATCAAAGCAATTTTCAAGATATTGAAATAATCATTATCGAAACATTCCAAGCCTACATCAAATGATTGTATCACACAAACCATGTATGATGTTACTCGGAAATTTTCTCATGATATAAGATGAACATGGTCGAAGCGAAAGCTTACCAACACATATTTCGAGAAATATGTAAGCGAGATATACTCAGCTCGAAATCTCAAATGTGCATAGAGAAAACTATATCTTAACACGACTTATGTCTCAATATAGGAGATAGTAGAAATAAACTTTCCAAGTGATAGATGAGTTCAAGTCTCCACATACCTTTTGTCGAAGAAGTTCCACAAGCTCCCCTTAGTAGTTCTTCGTCTTCAAATGATGAACTCTGTAAAATCTAAGCTCAACTACACTATCTATGTCCTAGTCCGAGACATCTATAAATAGGCTAGAAATCAAGACTTATAGTTTTGATCACTAACATTGACAAACATGCTTGAGGTAGCAACACATGCGAGTTTGACCGAGCAGTTCTCTAACAATCTCCCCCTTTGTCAATTTTTGTGACAAAACTATCAATACATATGGATTACAAAATAGATAGAAATTGTAGCTTCTCATCCAAATGCTTGATCTCCTTGGAATCTTCAAAGCGACTCGAAATCTTCATCACTTCCAAGTATTCCATGATCCTAAAGGTTGTAAGTTCAGCATCATAGTTGTTGAAGATCCGTAGCGATAACAATGAGAAAACAAAATGGTCTCAATCATTGTTATACAGTGTCATAGTATTATTACATAGCATCAAAGTTCAATTGTATCACAACTTTGAAAACAATACTATGGTGATATGTATCACTGCCCCTTAGTCAATACTTCATCTCAACATGAAAACCACTTCCCCTTACATAATGATCCGTCAACCATATGTGTTTGTAGTATCACACTACACATTAATTCTCCCCCTTTTTGTCAATATAAATTGGCAAAGGTACGAAAACTAGTGGGATCCTCATGAAATTTTCACAGAGATACTTCATGACCAAAAGAGATTACCATATCAACTTATTTAGATGCCATCATAAAGTCGAAGCTAAATGCATTCATCAAGGAGTTTATAAAGATACACGATAACCCCTTTAATATTCCACAGCCGTACTCCCCACAAAGATTTGGCAATTAAGCACAAGTTCAAAAAGAACTCTCCCCCATAAAATGTCATTCGCGAAAGAACAACAAAGGAGACCTTGCTTTTAATAAGAAAAGAAGGATTTCTAACAAACACTAGGATACTTGACAGAAACACATCTACTAGAAACAAATGCAAGCCAGACTTAACACTATTCTTGAATTCCAAACTCAATTGCCCAAAAGATCGAGATAAAAGCAGGGGTAAGAGTTATGAGGAGCTAATGAACTAGAACAACACCAATATACTGCCGCAGGTGCTAAAACGTGGCAGTGTCTAATGGTTTGGTGAGAATATCAGCCAGTTGTTGTTCGGAAGGCACAAATTCCATAGTGATAAAGATCTCGAATAAAATGGTACCTGATGTCTATGTGCTTAGTTCTTGAGTGCTCAACAGGATTCTTAGTGATGCGAATCGCACTTGAATTATCACAAAAGATCTTAATTATTCCAGAATCAATTCCATAATCAGCAAGCAATTGTTTCATCCATAGAAGTTGAGTACAACATGACCGAGCAGCAATATATTTTGCTTCACATGTTGAAAGAGATTGTGAATTTTGTTTCTTGTTATGCCAAGCTACAAGATTCATTCCTACATAGTAGAATCCCCCTGATATACTCTTTCTATCTTCCACACACCCTGCCCAATCGGCATCTGAATAGGCAGTAAGATCAGTGTTAGTATCAAAAGTGTAAGAAAGACCATACCCGGTAGTGTGACTGATGTACCGTATGATCCTTTTTGTGGCGGCAAGATGAGATTCCTTTGGATTTGCCTGAAACCTAGCACAACAACCAACACTAAAGGCAATATCAGGTCTAGTAGCAGTGAGATATAAAAGACTTCCAATAATAGATCGATAAAGTTTTTGATCCACATTTACACCTTTCTCATCTCTATGTAGTTTACCCGTGGTAGGCATATGAGTAAGTTTTGGAGTTGACTTATCAAGACCAAATCTTGAAACAAGATTTTTTGCATATTTTTCTTGAGATAAGTAAATTCCATCCCTGTGTTGTTGAATTTGTAAACCCAAAAAGAATTTTAATTCCCCAACATTGCTCATTTCAAACTCCTTACTAAGAGAAACTTGGAAATCTTTTGCAAGTTTCTCCGATGTTGATCTATAGATGATATCATCTACATAAACTTGAGCAATAACAACATCTTTTCCACTCCATTTGGTAAAAAAAGTTTTATCAACTCCACCTCTTGAAAAACCTTTCCTAAGCAGAGAAGTAGTTAGTTTTTCAAACCAGGCACGAGGTGCTTCTTTTAACTCGTATAATGCCTTATTGAGTTTAAGGTCATGATCAGGAAAATCAGAGTTTTCAAATCCTTTAGGTTGAGCGACATAGACTTCTTACTTTAAGTTTCCATTTAGGAAAGCGGATTTAATGTCCATCTGAAACAGCCTAACCTTAAGGAAACAAGCATGAGCTAATAATAAATGAATGAACTCAAGGCGTGCCACAGGAGCAAAGGTTTCGTCAAACTCGATTCCTTCAATCTGTGAATAACCCTGAGCGACAAGTCTAGATTTGTTTCTGACAATGGTGCCAAATTCATCAACTTGTTCTTGAGTATCCATTCGGTACCTACAATATTTATATTGGGGGGACAAGGTACAAGTTTCCATATATCTTGTCTTTGAAATTGATTTAACTCTTCATGCACTGCTTTCGCCCAAAAAGGATCACTAAGAGCTTCACCAATATTCCTAGGTTCCACTTGCGATAGATAACAACCAAAATTGCAAATATTTTGAAGTTGACCTCTCGTCTTAGCAGTAGAGTCCTTACCTCCAATAATATTGTTAGTATCATGATTCCTTTGAACCTAAAGGTGTCGTGTGGAGACACGTTCTTGTTCAAGAGGAGCGGCCTGACTAGAGATTTTTTCCTCTTCTGCATCTGACGTTTCTTTGATTTTCTCAATTGTCTCGGTTGGAGGCAATTCAGTAGGAGAGTCATCATGATGAAAGTTACTTAGATTATCAATGATAACATTAGTTGATTCCATCATGACTTGGGTTCTGAGATTAAAGACTAGGAAACCACGACTGTCAGATGCATAGCCGAGAAAAATACCCTCATCGCTTTTTGAATCAAACTTCCCTTTCTGTTCTCGATCCTTTAGAATGTAGTACTTACTGCCGAACACTCTGAGATAGTGTAAGTTAGGTTTCTTACCGTACCACAACTCATAGGGAGTGTTTAAGGTCTTTGACCGTAAGTAAACACGATTGATCAAATAGCAAGCCGTAAAAACAGCCTCACCCCAAAACCTTAATGGTAAGTTTTTGTTATGAAGCATTACCCTAGCCATTTCCTGAATATTTCTATTCTTCCTTTCTGCAACTCCATTTGCTTGCGGAGTGATAGGTGGTGAGTATTGTTGAATAATTCCCAGAGATCCACAGTATTCAAATACCTTGGTGTCTTTGAATTTTGTGCCACGATCTCTTCTAATTTTCTTTAGTTTGCGACCTTGCTCATTCTGGATTCAATTATATAACAAAATATAACGCGGAAAAGAAATGACATAGACACTAGAATTTTGTTAACGAGGAAACCGAAAATGCAGAAAAACCCAGGGACCTAGTCCAGTTTGAACACTACACTGTATTAAGCCGCTACAGACACTAGCCTACTACCAATTAACTTCAGACTGGACTATAGTTAAACCCTAATCAATCTCACATTGATTCAAGGTACAGTTGCGCTCCTTACGTCTCTGATCCCAGCAGGATACTACACACTTGATTCCCTAAGTTGATCTCACCCACAAACAAGAGTTGCTACGACCCAAAGTCGAAGACTTGATAGATAAATCTGTCTCACACATAAAATTCTATAGGATTGAATAAATCTGTCTCCGACAGAAATACCCAAGAGTTTTTGTTCCGTCTTTTGATAAATCAAGGTGAACAGGAACCAATCAATAAATCGGACTTATATTCCCGAAGAACGGCCTAGAATTATCAAGGTCCGATTTCATTCTGTCAAACTCATAAAAGGTCTTTCAAGGATGCTGCAAACAAAGACGTAAAGATTGCAGAACTAGTGCAAATTGATGGTTGGAGTATCCAGCTTCTTCATCCACATGTTGAGGAGGTTAAAGCTGAGCTGGAAAATTTAGTTGGTATGATGGAATCTCCTCCCACATATACAAAAAATTGTACTCTGTAAGGTTTCAAAATGCAACCAATTACACACCAAAAGAAGGCTACGGATGGCTAGTGCAACAACAACAAACTGGAACTGGAACTGGAACTGGAGACGACTTCAAGTTTGTATGGAAAACTAAGGTTCCTCCAAAAGTTGAATTGTTCATATGGCTTGTTTTTCATGATGCAATTCCCACAATTGATAATGTGAATAAGAGAGGATGTCAAATCCAGGAAATAAGATGCAGTTTATGCAATATGAATGATGAGGATGTAAATCAAATTTTGTTGCAAAATCAACTCTATAAAGACATATGGAATCACTTCACCAGCATTATAGATTCGACTTGTACTCATAAAGCTAATACTAAAGACCAACTTGGCATACAAATAATTACAAAAGGATAGCCAAGAAAGTTTGCCACATATTACCTATTGCTATTACTTGGATATTATGGGAGGAGAGAAACAGAAAAGTGATGACAAAACAAATATACAGAGGAAAAAATAAATAAATTAATAATTGAAGTCAGCAGACTAGATTTTCAATAGGGATCATTGTATTCTTGGTTCATATTCTATAGCTTCAAAAATTACATTCAGAACTGGAAAAACACTTTGGATATTAGAATTGTGTTGGTTGGTTAGCTTGAGCTACCATATATGTTGCAGTTGGGCTTAATTTCATTAGGCCTGGATATTTTTCTCGCTAACGAAATCTTAACCTCCTTTACATAATAATTTACATTAAAAAATAATAAGCCCGGAGCAGCATCCTTTTATAAAATAATAATAAAAAAAAATAAGAACAAAATAAGGAGGACGGATCCCTTGACAGGGGCATATTTGACATGGTTTGACAGGTTTATGTTGATCGTTGGATGATGATATAAGGACGGTTCAGATTATTACAGTATATATGGATAATTCGGATGATATCATGACCCGATATGGATATTTGACTTTGCTTCCATCTTCATCCTCTGATTCTGCTAATACAGATTTCAACATTTTCTTTCACATACTAAACATAGAAATCCATCAGAAGCTTCTAAAGAAGATCGGAATCGGAGAACAAATAAATCGAAAATCGAAAAAAATAGTAATTGAAAAAAGAACAAGAAGATGATATTATACTGATTTAACAATCAAACCAAAGAAAATCTCTATGGTTGTTACTAATTAATATCAATTTTTACAGGGGTATAGGTGTTGATTTAGAAAAAGGAAAATTAGGGTTAAAAGTACCACATCTACGAAGTAACCGGAAGAAAGAACCCAAACTGGATTCTGAAAGATGAAGAGAAGTAGTCCAATTTTAATTATTGTGTATAAGACTTCGGATGAGGCAAACATGGATGAAGCCTTAATTTGTTACCAGATTTGATTAATTGATTTACTATTTAAACTTAAGTTTTTCTAATGTTTGTTGGCTTGTAACATGAGCGAAAAACATCAATCTACGATCATACAAGCTAAATGATGAACCTCAAAAACATTTGAAGATGAAGATAACAATGAAGATCGAAAAGAAAGGGAATTAAAAGGAAGGAGCGATGAAGCAAGAAAAATCTGAACATCTGTTACTATTACGGGTCATAGTTTAACCCAAATAATCATATTATTTTGTATATATCTAAACCGTCCGTAGAGCATCATCTAACGGCCAATGATAGACTGTTAAACCTTGTCAAAATGTCCCCTGTCAACGGATCCGTCCTCTAAAATAAGAGCGTGACCCTATTTCGTCTCATTTCATGTCATTGGGTGCCTTGTGGCTCATAAAATAAAGAACGGTTTTTTTGGGGACTACTCAAAAACGGTGGGGGACTACTCTCCATTTTTTGGGGTGGATATTAAAAGTAATAATGAGTCACCCCTTATCTAATTTTTTTTTAATACCAAACTTGCTCTTGGTAATTAAATTAGTGTAATGATTTGTGGGTTAATTAATGATTAGTGAGATTAAATTAATAAGTAATTTTTTTCAAAAGAAGAATTATTGAGAGGGAGAAGATGAAGATGATAATGAAGATGAGGGTTTTGGAAGAAAAAAGTTAAGATATTTTTCTTTAAGAGCCACAACAAGATTATGATGTTTTGGGTACTCGCGGATACTTCAAATTTAGTTAATGGTGCTTGAATCGGCCAAAACATTCCTAAAAATAAACAATTTACAAATTGATTTCGGTTTGGTTAAAAAAGTTCAGCTACGAAATCTGAAGAACAGGTAGCCGAACTTATCTCCATGTGTAGTTCGGCTAATATTTCTGAAAACACAGGTAGCCGAACTCATCTTTAATGGAGTTTTTTCTTTCAGAGAAAAGTTCGGTTATGAGAAGAAAATTGTGACGTAACCGAACTAGGAGTTCGTCTAGGAAAAAAAATTACGACGTAACCGAACTCAATATGCTGGTTTTTCAGACAAAAGTTCGGTTAGGAGAAAAAAATGCAATGTAACCGAACTGTTTTGTGGCGTAACCGAACTTTTTTTCGATGTAACCGAACTTTTTGCTACGTAACCGAACAATAAGTTCGGCTTGGACATTTTTTTTCGACGTAACCGAATTTTTCTCTGAAAACAAAAACCTCAATTAAAATTGAGTTCGGCTAGTTTGACAAAAAATTTCACATAATTCCTCGCCGAACTTCTCTCTGTAACTTCCATTTTTCAACTCATTTTGATGATTACTTCTCATTTTTTCAATGGAAAACGAATGAAAAGTAATGGGTTTGTTATAATTTTGATTTTGATTTTATTTTGTTAATGATTTAAATTAAGCTATATATAGAGGTGGCGGTGGTGGTGATTTGAGGTGGTCGGTGGTGATAGGTGGTGGTTGGTGGTGGTGAGCGGTGGTGGTGATGGGAGGAGGTGGTTATATATATAGGTGGTGGTGATGGGAGGAGGTGATTATATATATAGGTGAAGGGTAGGTTAGTCATTTCCACATTTTAGGACACCCCTTATAAGTATATGGTAGATATTCCTATCACAAAGCGGTCCCCCACCATTTTTTAGTAGTCCCCAAAAAACGGTTCAACATAAAACGGATAAGGCCCATCAGGATGAGAAATTTTACGTAGTGGGCCGGTGCTGGGTTTGCTTCCTCTATTACATAGCGGCCCAGCCTAGCACTAAGTGAGTTCTTTTCCACTGTACGTAGGCCATTTGCCATTTGTGTGTGACATGACATACTGACCTGTTTTGCTTTAATTTATTATTTTTTCTCTTTTACTTTTTGGTAGGAGACTAGAATTCTTCACATTCATGGTTGAAATGGAAGTCTGCAGCAAGTCCCATGTTTTGGTTGTAAAATCTGATTGGCTGGTTATATTGTCTTTTCATTTTTCATCAGAATTTATCTTGCCTAACTAGTAAGAGTTGCAATATAGCACGCCCACGAGACCTTAATCAGTCGGTTACTTATGCAACTGATGTAGTTCCGGGAAATTGAAAAGCATTTCCGAAGGCATTTTGTAAATCGTTGGCATTTTCCAGGACCTTAGTTCTTGTTCGTGTTTTTTAGTGATTCGTCTCCTTTTAAAAGGTGGTACCTATATAGGGTGAAGAGTCGCTTCTTACAAGGTGGTTCCCAAGTAGTGTGAAACCAGTAACAAAGAAGGATGTTTTATGTTGTCTCCAAACAAATCGGTGGCATCGTACCCACTAGGATTGGTCTGATTCTGATCACGATTAGGCATGGTTCACAAACCTGTCAATGTCTGAGTTATATGATACTCTTTTCCTAATCGAAACAACCAGGAATAACATATGTTGTTGCCACTCATGGCCAGCATTTAGAAATATCAAAATGAAAGCAAACACCAAGCAGCAGAGCAGAATCATTAACAAATGCCGAAATTTAGGAATCATTGTGCTGAACCCTGGTTGTAGTGTGCAGTGTGCTACCTTGCTAGAATCAAGCCTTCCCTTGGAAAAACAATTACTCGGTTGTAGTTGAAGCATAGAGTTCAAACATAAAGCACTTTATTTTGTAGAAATTGTCGTTTAGTCCCGTTTTTAGTGGGCTTTGGACACTCTAGTCCCGTCCCTTCAAGCCTAGTACTAGGAGGTCCAAATTTACCAAATCTTGAACGAGTTGATCCTTCTATGAACGATTTAGTCCAAATCGATATTATTCAATACCGAAAATACCTATCACCTGTGATATTACTTCTTCGAATTTCAAGTTTCTTTTTTTTCATTTCCATGTCTGAAAAAATTATTCCGTGAAGAATAAATCATAAACCTAATCTCTTCTCAATGAAAGTTCAATCGCCAATTATAAATCTGAGAATCTCAACTTGAGAACCCAAACTCTTATCATCAGTATTTTATTTTTGAAGATTAACTCAATCCAGGAGAAACCTTGACGAGATTCAATTTCAACATTGAAGAATTCGTCGTTGAAAGCAATCGGAAAGATAAGTGCAATCTATTCTTATCATCATTTGGTTTAATTGCAATTGTTAATTTACCGATTCAAGATCGATTTTAGATTTTTTTAACGATTTCAACAATCTAATAATTATTCGGTTTCAATTCCAGTATCTTTTTTGATTCATAAGTTTAAATATATGTCATTGTATGGAAAAATATGATTCATGATGGGTAGAAACAGTCACTTCAAGTTTATTTATTTGGATTCGAAGAATCCGTTGTAAATTCTCTACCAGTCAGCTTTTAGTTGCAATTTGATGGTTAAACTATGTTTGCGATGTAATTCTTAATCTCAGAAACTATCAGTTCATAGAAATTAGGATTGGGAATATATGGAAATCCCTATTTGGTTAATTGATACACATCGTCCATATGGTTTCATGTCCAATTTTAGTATGCTGTGTTAGTACTCATGTACCCATACCCTGGTATCTTTAGATCTAAAACTCTAGTTTTTCATATCATTTGAATTGCATGATGATGCTTTATAGTTAAAAATGGTGGTGTATTATGGTATGTGCTTGGAAACTATTAAAGCCATGGCTTACTACAAATGAGGTTGAGTTGAGCGCACAGATCATTGTAGATCCTAAAAAGGCAGTAGGTTGAGTTCGGTAGACCTTATGTAAGACAAAAGTAAACTAATTACTTATTACATTTATTTTTCTTCCGGTCATTTACTAAGAACACGTATGAAACTAGTACAGTAGTACACTTACGATATAATCAGTAGTAATATCAGATTTCCAGCCATAAGACTCACAAATATATTGTACATAGTGTTTTTATATGTCTTATACTTGTCGTACGAATGACGGTGAGAACTTTAAACAGTGTAGAATTGTGTACACCTAATTGTTGCCTTTCTATTTTAATTATCTGATGATTTCGCTGTTAATTTTGCAAGAAAGTTTTGTTGTCGTTCATTGCACAACTTGAAAGTTAATATACTGTTGCGAATCGTAAATGGTGACGCTGAAGTTCCGTATTTTTGTCACTAGAGTTATACTTTCTACTTTAATCATTGTCCATTTTTCTTATGTTGATATTGTCTATTATTATTATTTTGAGATTTTTCTTAATTTTTCCTTTTGATTTTGTCGTTTCTTTCTGTTCAAAAATAAATATCTTTGTGAACTAAGATATTCATCTTTTGCTTTTTGTGCTCAGGCAATTGTTGTATTGGGCGTATTTAGTGTAAATTATTGATGGGCTACGCTTGGCTTTTAATTTTCATCATGTTATAGTTAGATTCTATTACATATACGTGGTATGCCTCGTGAGTAATTTAAGTGCTTATGGTTTTGTTTTTTGTCCTTTTCCTTTACATCCTTATTGTCTCCTTCTTTGTTGTAGGACCAGGGTCAGTAATTTAATGGCATGGTACATTGCGACTCCAAATTCCAAACAAAAAAGAAGTGCTTAGCCAAGTTCTGGTACTGTACCCGGCACTTTATAGGTTTGGTAGAATTGACGGATTGAACTTTCAGATCCAAACGAAGATGTAAGTAGTGCCGACTTTTTTAATATGTTTTTGTTTCCATATTTTTTTGTGTGACAATTTATTTTTTAACTACTCTGTTGGGCTGGTTGATTTTTAAAATCATTTCGACGTGATGCACATGTTTCCCAGCAGATATATGTACCGTCCATGTTGTTATCTCGTGTTGCATCTCAAAATAGTAAAATTTGCGATGTAAATTCTTCACATGTAGCCTCTCTAACCACTTATTCATTTTCTTGTAAAATCCGTGAAGATAATCTATTAGAACCTTCATGTGCATTGGTTTTATTGTACCGGTGTACTTATTTGTGCACCAATTGTACGCAGTGTACTTTTAAGTATACCAGTTCGTGCACTTTGTTTCTACATTGATTACGAACCTGAATCTATCAAACTAGTATTTGCATTCAAACTTGTCTAATACACAACAAACATAGATTTCTCCCTGACTCGGAATCACCACAGTGATCCATATCGGCCTCTAAGCGACCTAAATCCTATGAGGAAAACCACATATAGTATGGATGACTCCCTGAATCGAAGATTTTATTTTTATTTGTGTGGTAATATATCAGGCATAGAAACCTAAAGTAACAAATACTGAAATACAATATAAGATTTGAGTTGATTGGTTGAGGTGCTATAGTTGTAAACAACTTGTAGTTGTACACCTATTAATCATTATCCACATAATTATACACATGTTCTGGGTATACTTGTGTACATAATTGTACATACTTGTGCGCATAGTTGTACATATGTGTAATTACCATGAAATACGTTTGATTATATGTTTTACAGGGGGTACATCTTGGTGCACCAGTGTATTTTCCATGAAAATAAGTCTGCATATGGGTATAAATGATTGATTTAATGCATATTTTGTAGGTGTGTACATATTGGTACACCTGTGCAATTCACATGAAAAATTAGGTTTGTGTGTGTGTTTTATAGGGGGTACATCTTGGTGCACCAGTGTATTCTCCATGAAAATAAGTCTGCATATGGGTATAAATGATTGATTTAATGCATATTTTGTAGGTGTGTACATATTGGTACACTTGTGCAATTCACATGAAAAATTAGGTTTGTGTGTTGTTATGAATGATAGGTTTAATGCATGTTTTGCAGGGGTGTACATATTGGTACACCAGTAAAATTCCCGTGAAAAAGTAGATTTATGTGTGGTTATGAATTCTTACTTTTAGGCATGTTTTGCAGTGGTGTACATATAGGTACACCGGCGTATTTTCCATGAGAAAGTAGGTTTGTGTATGGTTATGATAATCGATTTTAGGCATGTTTTTCAGGGGTGTGCATGATGCACCTGCGTAAATCCTACGAAAAAGTATGTTTCCCATGAAAACCTACTTCCTATGTTTTACAACGGTGTATTGGTGCACCTGTGTAATTCTCATGAAAAAATAGGTTTGTGTATGGTTGTGAATGATTGACTTTATGCATGTTTTAAAGCGGTGAATATATTGCTGCACCTGTGTAATTCCCATGAAACAGTAAGTTTCCGTGTGGTTATGAATGATCGTTTTTCAACATATATTGCGGGGGTGTACTTATTGGTTCACCAGTGGAATTCCCATGAAAAAGTAGGTTTGTGTGTGGCTGTGAATGATCGTTTTTATGCATGTTTTGAAGCGTTGTACGTATTAGTACACCTATGTAATTTCCATCAAAAGGTAGGTTTGTGCGTGGTTATGAATAATTGATTTTATGCATGTTTTGGAGGGATGTACATACTGGTGCACCTATGTAATTCCCATGAATAAATAGGTTTCTATGTGGTTATGAATGATCGATTTTATGCACGTTTTGGACGGATGTACCTATTGGTGCACCTGTGTAATTCCCATCAAAAAGTAGGTTTGAAAGTGGTTTATGAATGATCACTTTTATGCATGATTTCTAAGGGTGTACATATTAATGCGCTAGTGTATTTTTCATGAAAAAAGTAGATTTTAATTGGTTTTATGCATGTTTTGCAGGGGTGTACGTATTGGTGTACCGGTGTAATTTCCATGAAGAAACATGTCCGAGTGTGTGTGTGTGTGTGAGTGACTAATATTATATATATTTTGTGAAAAACCGATTGCATAAGCTTATGAATTTTTTTGTGCATGAGTACTTTTTTTGTACACAACAACTAATTTTTTTTAAAAATGAAAATTATATAGTCATATAGGTACTCTTTTTGTAGCTATCGGAAAGAGCTTTCTGAATATATAAAGTTCGTGAATTTTGGACGAGCGGTTCGAAAGATAAATTATTTTTATATAATTTAAAATTGGTAACATCATCATAAGTCACCGTGGACTAAAATGAAAATATTTGGACTAAATTGTAATAACAAAGGCTATCAATGTACTTTCCAAATTTCAAATAGATGATGGACTAATTTGTACCTAGTTGAATAGGTGTGGACTAACTAGTATATTTTGATATGATTTTGGACTAAACCATATTTTTCCCCTTTATTTTAGCCTCATGCTTACTTGAGACGTCCATTATTCTAATTAAAATTAATGATAATGCAGACAAGCTTTTCTACTGCTTCATATCTGTATCAAATAACCTTGGTACAGAAAATGAACCAATTAATAAATCTACAGTATCCAACATGGCTAATTTCAATCTTGTGCAAGATACTTGGGCATTTTGATGTAATCTCGATATTGTATCTAGGAAAAAGCCGTTTGCATATTTTGTTCAAGAGAAAAAGAAAATATGCATGTATTCAGGATCCTGCGCAAGAGAAACGTGCGTGTATTCGGGATCTATAAAACGACTCTAAATAGCAGATAAACTAGCAATGATCTTGTAAACCTACTTATAAAGAGAAGAGCTGACATGGAAACATGTCTGCTAGTGGCCAAATTTAGCACCAGAATACAAGCCATCCAGTTTAAGTTTAATCAGGAGACTTTTCAGAGTACTTATAATACAATAATACTAATGCATTCACCCTAACCTTTACATGTTGTAACAACGAAATAATAGGCGGAAATACAAAAAATATCGTAAGTCGGCCACTTCAAATTGTCAGACTAATGATGCTCTAAAACCAATAGATGCTTTATTAGCAAAGTGTAGGGTGTTGGAAAGCTTTCAGTTATTCCAGACCTTTATTGCATATACTCATTCCGTTACTTTTTATCGGCAAAATCAGTTAACTAAAGTTTGTGCTACATTCTTTCACTAAAATTAGTTTGATTATATATTAAATATAACAACGAGTAACAAAGCAAGATAGCTCAAATCCAAGTTTAATAACTAGCTCAACTAGTGGCGGAACCAGAAAATGAATGTTGGGTGGCTTGAAAACAAATTGGCTTGACTTGGGATGGCTTAAACCTATTGTTTAGGCTTGAATTTTTGTAACCAAATACAAGTACACTACAAAATGTAACCTTTTTCTGGACTTTGGGCTGGCTTAAGCCAGCCCAAGTCACTACATAGATCCGCCAGTCTGCTCAACTGCAAGTTAAATAACAGTAATACACTAGATAAAGATGTGATGGATAATGCAAGAAAGAAAAACAATCAAAACAAACCAACAAATTGTAAAATAAATAGGATTCAAAAAAAGGTACCATGTCTTTACTAACCAGTCAGTCACAAAATGAAACCAATATGTATCCTTAGAGCATCCACAGTCGTGGAGTATAACCAAATTTTTTGGTAAAAAACAGACGCAGTGGAGACGGAGTAAAGACCAAAGACCGGACTATAACCAAAACCCAGACCATATTTAGTCTTTAGTCTGGTCTTTAGTCGGGCGTAAATTGGAGTTGCATGGGGCGTAACTCAAAGTTGCGCCCCAACAATTAAAAAAAAAAAAAAAAAAAATGGGGCGCAACTTTGAGTTGCGCCCAACAATAATAAAAAAAAAAAAAAAAAATTTGGGCGCAACTTTGAGTTGCGCCCCAACAATAATCAAAAAAGAAAACAAATTGGGCGCAACTTTGAGTTGCGCCCCAACAATAATAAAAAAAAAAAAAAAAAAAAAAAGAAATGGGACGAGATTTGGAGTTGCGCCTGATTGGGGCGTAACTCAAAGTTGCGCCTGACCAAATTTTAGTCTCCCTCCACTGCGTTACAACACGGACTAAACCCAAATTTTAGTTTTTTTTTTGCTCTTTGTTCTTTGGTTATGGTCGCACCACTGCAGTTGCTCTTATGGACTACTTCCTTCCAAACGCTGCTTGTCCTCTCTAATCAATTCTTTTTGTCTCCAAACTTGACCCCATTCTTTTTGTATTTTCTTCTCCTAAAGCTTTCAGTGAAACTAAAGTTTTCATGTGAGGAACGGTGTATGATGAAATTCTTTATCAAGACTGACAAGCATCTCCAGAGAAGACAATTGTCAGTCGTGGTATTCTCGTATTTTCTTCTCTTAAAGCTTTCAATGAAACTAAAGTTTTCATGTGAGGAAATGGCTGATCAACAAATTTTTTATCAAGATTGACAAGCACCTCTCGAGATGACAATTTTAAGTCATAACGACAGAGAGTGGTATTTGTGTCTCTGGCTCTGAAACACATAACTGCACCACTATTTGTAATGGCAAATGGTTCCATATAACCAAAGTTAAACTCTTTACTGCAGCTTATTGACTTGTCATCTACCTCCCGATTTATGTCACCATTTTCCTTTTCCTTTAATAACCATATGTCACCAGTTCTCATATTATTGACACACATCAAACTATCACCCAAATCCCCAATAGGTTTAAGGTATACATGTTGTGGAAGTGTGGCTAATGAAATTTCGTGAAACTTTTCATCAACCAAATCGAAGGACATCATCATTTGCTTCCCAATGTCTATCCAATGAATAGCTCCATTTGCAAAGACACCTATTTGTAAAGAGCTAACTGCAGAGTTGAGTTTTCCAACATTTCTCCACCCATTGCCACTGCCAAGAGTGTATACCTGGACTTCTATAGAATTGGGTTTTGGCTCATTTATTCTAACGAATTTATACTCATTAGTTGAAACAAGGTAACCAAAACCACAGAACAGACAGATTGAAAACTCTGGAAGAGCAGCGTGCTCTTTAGTAATGGGGTTCCAAATGACAAACGTACCCAAATTATAAAAACAGATTAAACCGTTACAGGAACCCACAAAGACATAACATTCGAATTCAAGGGGTAAATTGATACTTCTAGTTCTAGTAACGGGTATGTCATTATTCTCACTGTATTCAACATAGTAGGCTTTTCCCGGTTCAGAAATTGAATAATCAGTGAAAAGAAAACCCAAGTTACCTGAATCACCAGCAGCAGATAAGAGACGATTTGAATGCATTTTAGAGAAGGATGGATGGCGAACAACATCTCTCCAAGTTCTGGATACCAATTTGGATTCTAAAACTGATTCGGTGGGTAAACGTGTTAAGATGTCTAGCATGATGTATTCTGGGAGATCCATTGAAAACATCCGTTAAACAGAAGGAAAGGAGATTTACAGAGAAAGAAATATACAGGAATGAATCTAGGGTTTGAACGAAATGAGGAGAGAGTAAAGTTTGGAAATGGTTTTTGTGCTGTGGAGAGGTAGTAAAATAAAGTATAGTTAGGAAGAAGAGAGAGGGTCTTGTTGATGGGAAAGTGAAAGTGATATCCTGGATAGAGAAAACCAACTGGGGCTAGCTCAGTTGGCTAGGGTCGAACTCTCGAGTTGTTATGTTAGAGGTTCGAATCCCGCCGCATATTGTGTCGAAAAAAAACAAAAACAAAAACAAAAAAATATCCCGGATAGAGTATGGGCCGTGAAAACCACGACAAGAAAACTTAACGCATGCACCTTTTTCTTTTTCTTTTTTTATGAAAAATTCTCATTGGGACTTATATTTTTTTAATTTCTATTTCCGTTTTTTCTTAAATCACAGACTATTTTCTATATATTACTATTCTTCTTTGTTTTTGTCATGTTTATTTGTTTTCCAGATAGAACTTATTCTAGTCTCGGCGCAGTACAACTGAGATCTGGATTTTTAGAAGAATGAATTGAAATTCTCTATGGAGGTTCATTCGTTTCAATTTTTCGTTCTGATCTTGTTTCTTTTTAAGTTCCCTTTTGTTTTGTTCGAATTTTATTCCATCAACATTCTCTGTAAGTTTCGTATTTTTTAAGGGTTTTGGAAGCATATTTAGAGATATTTTTTCAGTTGATTCTCTACAGGAAACAGTTTTGCGAGATAAGAGTTGATTTTTGTTTTTGTTCAGATTTTTTTGTTTTCTGATCTGATTTTTATTTTGTTAGGTTCTTTGTTGAATCGATCTTTCGAGCAGCTATAATATCAAGTTTAGATAACAATCAATGTATGGTGTATAAATTCCTAGTTTGATCATGTTTTTCTTTTTGTTTGATTTCGTCATTTTCTGTTAGTTCTGATTAGACTAAATTGCATCTTTTTCGAATTTGAGATTCAAGTCGGTTAGTCTACGTAGATTCTTTCCAAACTTTGAAATTTTCGATTCGATTTCAATCAAATTTTAGATTAAATCAAATTGTTATTGTCATAATTTTGTTTTGAAGTTTTGCTATACAATTATCTAGCTTCAGATTCCAATTTTCTTGTACAGTTTATTTATTAAATTTCATATTCTAGTACTGAAAGTGGATGTATATGCATGATACCCATGGATGGATATAGAGCATGCATTATTTTTTTCTTCTTTGATGCTTTTCTTTTACTTTGAATATCTTGTATTAGTTCACTAGACATTTTAACCTGCGTAAACCTGTTATGCACCCTTCAAAGATGGCTGCATAATCTCCTTACTTTTTTTTGGTCTTGCAGATTGAAATTCATTATTTGAATGACTTTTTAGCTTATCAAATCGATATCAACACAACTCTGGAGTCCATGAATACCATTGTTTGCCATAAGTAAACATTTATTTACTCACCATATCAAATTTTTATTTTAGGCTCATTTATTTCCTCACTATATCAAATTTTATTTTAGTGAAGGAACCAACTTTGTGCATGTTGATCCCGATGTTCAACTTCATTGTTTTACATCTCATTTTCATCATAAAGGTTTTTAATTTGGTTATTGAAGTTAACAATGAATTTTCAATCGCTACTTCGAGAAGGGTAGTTCTTTTAGTAGTTGTTGTGTAATTGGACTTGAAAAATTTGTGCTATGTTTCCCTTAAGGATGGGTTTTAGGCTTATGCAGGCTGGCTCATTTATTTCTCACTATATCAAATTTTATTTTAGTGAAGGAACCAACTTTGTGCATGTTGATCCCGATGTTCAACTTCATTGTTTTACATCTCATTTTCATCATAAAGGTCAGGAGAGTTTTAATTTGGTTATTGAAGTTAACAGCGATACTTCCAGTAGTGGTAGTTCTTTTAGTAGTTGTTGTGTAATTGGACTTGAAAAATTTGTGCTATGTTTCCTTAAGGATGGGTTTGTGCCTGTTACCAAGACTCTATGATCTGATGGGTGGCTTACAATACTTGGTGAAGTCGGATTTTTTTTTTTGAGGTATAGCAGAAGTACATATTGCAGTGAAGAAATATGAGATTAAGTTTGGGTATCGTCTTCTTGTTACCAAGAATGAATATAGTACATTCTCTGCGAAGTGCATATATGAAAATTGCCCTTCGTATGTGAAAAAACATAGCATCTACCAAGTTGCAATATATGAAATCATAAAGATTAATACTGCAAAATCATCTTCCAAATAAACTTTAGAATTTAAACAAATAAATCTAAAAACATTGAAGATGAAAATCGTTGGACATAGCTATGTGTACTCACAATAATGGCTATTCCAAACCCTAGTTATCCTTCTTAAAAAAAACAAGAATAAAATTCTCATAAGAATTTTTCCTAGACAAAATCAAAATCGAATCTAAAGCCCCAAAAAATGATAAAACATGAAAAACTAATCATCATCTTCATCATCGGAGACCATAAGAGTGGCTTGAATCTTATCCATGTCATCCTTGATATCCGGAAACTTAGTAGCAATCACAAGTAATTGTTCTTGCACACACCTTACCTTGGCACTAATCTTATCAACACCTTTAAGAATTTGATGAAGAAGATTCATGGAGGAAGTATCATATGAGCCATCAAGGTTGTCACATCTTTGTCTCTTGAAAGCATTCTCCTTTATACGTTTGAAAGTACATGGACGAACAAGCTTGGGAGTTCCAATGGAGTTTCCAATCGGAGCAATAGAGAAGGTGCGACAAATTTGCTCAATCAAGCATGGATAGCCTAACTTCTTATTGGGAGATGTCATTGACAACATTTGATAAATGATAAGCCCACAAATGTCGAGACTTCGAGTTCCCAACTCAAGGAAATATACCAACTCCGCAAATTCACGACTCCAATGAGAATTTTCAATCGTGGAGGGACAAAGGTGATATACCAAGTTTTCCAAAGGACATCAAAGAAAGACTAAGACTATTTGTATGAAATTTTCCCATATTCCAATCAACACTCTTACCACAGAGACCAATCGAAATGGTTTCATAAGAAGGTCTTTCATCACTAGGTCTTGGTAGGCGAAAACTCCCTAAAGGAATATTTGTAATCCTTGAAATCAACTCTCTATTCACATGAATCCTTTTTCTATTTATCATGGTCTTGAATTCCATGTCATTACAATTAACATCATAGATGTTAGCATAGAAGATTCTTGTACGAGTGTCAAAACCTTCACCAAGACCATCAAGATGTTACCAAGATTGAATTTTTCAAAACAAAACAAATCCTCTTTATGCCCACTACTAAAATCCAACTTTTTTTCTAGAATTAACCCTTTAGAAGAAATTCTTTCAAAAACCTTCTCACAAGAATCATTGACAAATCCAATTCTAATGGAATTTTGATCTATTAGTAAATTCATGCTAGAAGAGGATGAAGAACCCAAGTTTTTTGAACCCTCTTTTGAAACCTTGAAATTCTTCATGAGATCTTAAAATTCAAGAGATTAGTGAAAGAGATGACTTACTTGATATGTTTCTTGAAACCCCTTTTTTACCTTTTGACCTTCAAGAAGGATTAATGGAGAAAGCTCACAAACCCTAAAACGTTCACGAACGCGGACAAGATGGGAGGAAGAAGAAGGTACGCGTACTCTTCTTTTAGATACCCAATAATAGGCTTGAACCCGTTTTCCAACCGCGACCCACAAAAGGAATGAGGGATTTCTCAGGAGTTCAAACACAAAGGTTATGCCACTCGTGAAGGCACACAAACGTGCAAAAAGACAATACAGTAGAAAGCGTATTCAAATATCCAAAGAAGGACAGAAATACATATTAACCCAAATATACAAAAATCAAATCATTTCTTTCCCCATCTCAAGATATATACAAATGGGGTAGTGCCAAGATCGTTACCAAGTGGCAAGATGTGGAGAGAGATCCTCACGCACCAATTCTGGTTGATATTTGTGAGCATTACCAGTGATATAATCATAGTAATGTTGCTAATCAGGGTTACTGGAGCTTTCTAACTTCCTTTTCATATGACTAGAAAGAAGATTTTTCCGATAACTTGAAACTGTGTCAACAACACGAGAACCCATTTTATTGGACTTACTTGTGTTGGCAGTGTGTTTAGTTCGTACATCATGATTGCATGATTTTACATGAACCGAACTCTTATCGGAATGATTCTTAATCTTAACTGAATTAAGTTTTTCTAAGAATCTAAAAATGTTTTCAAATACTCTAAATAGATCTTTGTCAATTGATCCATCACGATAGTATTCCTCAAAAAGATTAAGAGATAATCTATTGAGATTCCATATCTTTGAGCGTAAAGAACGTTTTATCAACCTTCCTTTCTTTTTAATCTTTCCTTTAGATTGTTTCCCATCATCTAAGTTTTCCAAAGTCTTAGATGAAATGAGATTTTCATGAGAAACCTGAGATTCTGTCCATAATAATCTCTGAACAATCTTTAAGGAGTTCTTGCGTGTGTTACAGATGCCAAGAGCAAGTTTCCCAAAGAAATTTCCCATAAGGGCAAACTTTTAAGGATCAGTCAAACACAAACTTATTAGGTTTATAGTATTTGCCTGCTCAGATACCAATTGAAACATTGGGTGTACAACAACCTCACCCAATATTTCGCTTAGCAATTTGTATGGACTAACTCAATTATACTTTTAAGAGAATCAACTAGACAGTCAGACTCAATCTTAATGAAAAGTATATCAAAGAGTTATATCTCAATTTCTCGATTCAATCCTTACTCAAACAAATAGAAATCTGCGAGCCTGATTGAATACAAGAGAAATTAACTTGAACGGTACCAAAGACCAATGTTCAAGGATCAATCAATTTCAATCAGCAACCAAAGGTTGGATTTACCAATTGATCGATTCAATGCACAACATGTGATATTTCAATTATATAACAAAATATAATGCGAAAAAGAAATAACACAGACATGAGAAGTTTTGTTAACGAGGAAACCGCAAATGCAGAAAAACCCCGGGACCTAATCCAGATTGAACACACACTGTATCAGGGTTTGATAACTTTGGAACAAAGTAATCAATATTCACCGTTAGATTTAATATTCAAGCTAATATATTTCCACCGTTAGATGGCTTTAGCTTGTTACACATAAATGAAATATGCCTTCATTTAGATATGCGTAACCGTACCTAAACGTGTATATTGAGTTGGCTCAATAACAATTAACCGAAGTAAGCCATATGAACACTTTTTTATTAACCATGTTCATCTTAACACTTCTAGATCAATTGATAATCAAATGAATCTAATTGTGTTACTCATATAGTTGTTCAATTGTTTATATTCTCATAGAAGTATACAAGACATAGTTAAAGCAAAATCGGATTGATTCAAAAGAATCAGTTCATGAATAATTTAGCCGCGGTTTGCAAAGATTGCATTCCTTAATATATATAAATGTATTTGTTCATGAGTATGAAATCATACTTAACCGATTTATGAACTTGAACCACTTAAGTTTGCAAACGGGTACGCAAACTTACGTTCCGGACATTGGTCACAAGCCGACGATTTGCAAACGGGTATGCAGACTTTAGCTCCGGACCGAACTCAATTGAAACCGTTTGCGAACGGGTACGCAAACTTGGTTCCCGGACTTCAACAGTTAAATCAGTTTGCGAACGGGTATGCAAACTTAAAAGCGCGTTTGGATACACAGCCAGAAGTAACTTTTTGACTTCTAGAAGTCAAAAACAAGAAGTCAGTTTGGGTGTGGAATTTTAGAACGACTTCTAGAAGCAGAAAAGTCGACTTTTTGTGAAGCAAAATATCTGGACTTTTGACTTCTGCTTCTAACTTCTGCTTCTGGAGAAGCAGAATTGTATCCAAACGCGCTATAAGTACCCTGACTTTAACAGTTGAATAAGTTTGCAAACGGGTATGTAAATTTAACTTCCGGTATTGATTTCTGACAAAACAGTTCACACAATTAGTATACAAACCGTAATGTATCCAGACATGGGTTTTAGCTCGTAACTCCCATTCAATCATTGAAACATTCTTAGAAGACGACAATAGTTGTCTCACACAAACTATTAGCTTATAAAAAATTCTCAAGTGATCGAATGATCAATACGAAACATTCGGAGTCTACATAAAATGACTGTCTCACACAAATCATGCAAGATGTTACCAGGTGATTTCTACATGATCATCTTTTGACTTTCGTTAAGAATAATGATAAACGTAGTAGTTAAAGCTAAAAGCTTTCCAACACATATTTCGAGAAAGATATAAGCGAGTTAATCTCACATCGAAATATCAACCATGTATAATGTAAAGTCTGTATATATATACGACTTGGTTTCAATAGGAGATAGAATAGAATAGAATTTTGATTGATAGATGAGTTCATGTCTCCACATACCTTTTGTTGATAAAGTTCCACAAGCTCCCCTTATTAGTTCTTCGTCTTCAATCGATGAACGTCGTGAAGTCTAAATCTCGAATACACATTCTTTCCTAATCCGAGATATAGCTATAAGTAGACTAGAAATCACGACTTATAGTTTTGACAACAAAACTTGACAAAAAAGCTTGAGATAGCAACGCTTGCAAGTTTGACCGAGCTGTGCTCTAACACTCTATATATTTTTCGTCAGCATTTATCTTAATTTTTTCTTACAAGCAAAAGTTCGGTTAAGATAAAAAAAATCGACTGAACTGAACACAACAATTGGTGTTATATACAAAATTTCGGTTAGGCCCAGAAAAAATTATTCCTAATCGAAGTGTTCTTCGTATTCTTCAATTTTTTCCAAACGTTCGGTTACTAAAACTAGGGTTTTTTTTTAAAAAAATCTCATTATACTATTTGTAACTTCTATTTCACCCAATTTTGATAATCAGCACTCCAATTTTTCAATCAAAAAATGAATTAAAAGTAATGGATTTTGTAGGAACATACGTGCGAATGAGTTTTTTTATAAAAGATTGATTAGCCAAGGGTGAAAATTTTATGAATCGACGACGAGGAACGATTATGGAAAAGAGGGAAAAGGAAGGGAGAAAAATTCCAACTGAAAATTCGGCTACCTAGGTTAGGTTTTGATTGTTTTCTGTTAATGAATTTTGATTAGATTAGATATACATAAGATTAGATTTAGATGATTCTGAGAGCACCAACTTAAAAGCGAGACTCAATCAAGAAAGATATCAAAGAGCTTTATCTCTTTCTCAATACAAACAATAAATCAACTAGATAGAAATCTGTGAGACTGATTGATATGAGAATAACTTGAACGTTACCAAAGACCAATGCCCAAGTGTCAATCAAGTTCTATCCAACAAACAAGGTCGGATTTATCAACCGTGGTTAAACTACGCACAACCTGTGATATTTCAATTATATAAACAAATATAATACGGAAAATATACAACACAGAGACACTAGAAATTTTGTTAACGGGGAAACCCCAAATGCAGAAAAATCCCGGGACCTAGTCCAGCTTTCAACACCACATTGTATTAAGCCACTGCAGACTCTAGACTATTACTAGTTAACTTCGGACTGGAATGTAGTTGAGCCCTAACCAAGTCTCACACCGATTAAGGTACAGTCGCGTTCCTTACGCCTCTTGAATCCAACAGGACTCTGCGTACGTGATTCCCTCAGATGATCTCACCCACTACTAAGAACAACGACTCCGGACCCTTTCACAGGTAACCCCGTTCTCAAAAATAGTTCGCAAACAAGAATTCCGAACTTGAATTAGAAGTACATTGTGCACATACAAAGTATACATATTGTGATATATCCAGGCATTGGTAGTCGTTCTAAACTCTTACTTAATAATTGAAACATCCTTAGAAGATAACAATGGTAGTCTTATACATACCACTAGCTTCAAGTAATTTTCAAATGATTAATCGAACAATATGAAACTTCCCAAGTTAACATCAAATGACTATCTCACACAAATCATGTAAGATGTTCAAGGTAATTTTCACATGATCATCTTGACTTAATATTTAGTTTCCAACAAATGAATTTTCTACAACTAAAGTCGTCAAGTAGATGATGAACTTTAGCTAAAGCTAAAAGCTTCCAACATGTATTTCGAGAAATGTATAAACAAGATAAACTCGACTCGAAATATCAAATGTGTATAATGTAAATGTCTATATAGTTATACGACTTAGTCTCATTAGAAGATATAATAGAATAGACTTCTGAGTGATAGATAAGTTTTAGTCTCCACATACCTTTTGTTGATAAAGTTCCTTCAAGCTCTTCAGTAAATCTTCGTCTTCAATTGGTGAACGTCGTGAAGTCTAAAGATCAACTACACACTTCTATGCTAATCTGAGACATAGCTATAAGTATACTAGAAATCAAGTATATAGTTTTGATCAACTAAACTTGAAAAACAAGCTTGAGATATCAACGCTTGCGAGTTCGACCGAGCAGTGCTCTAACAGTCTCCCCCTTTGTCAATTTTAATGACAAAACTATCAATACATAAAAATTACATAATAAATAAACTTTGTAGCTTCTGATCCAACATGCTTGATTTCCTTGGCTCTTCAACTTACTTGAATTATTCGTTACTTCAAGTTCTTCATCGATTCTGAATGTGTTCAACTCAGCATCATTGTTGTTGAAGATCCATAGCAATAACTGAAAAAGTGGGGGTCTAACAACCACACCCAATATTTCGTTTAGGCAATCTGTATAGACAAACTCCAATATAATTCCAAGAGAATCAACTAGATAGTCAAACTCAATCAACGAAAATATATCCAAGAGTTTTATCTCTGTTTATCAATGTAATCATCAAATCAAACAGATGGAATCCGTGAGCCTGATTATTATGAGAAACAACTTGAACAGTACCAAAGACCAATGTTCAAGTGCCAATAAATTTATATCAACAACCAAAGGCTGGATTATCTAATTGATTGAACTACGCACAACCTGTGATATTTCAATTATATAGAAAATATAGTACGAAAAGAAATAACACAGACACCAGAATTTTGTTAACGAGGAAAACGCAAATGCAAAAAAAAACCCGGGACCTAGTCCAGATTTGAACACCACACTGTATTAAGCCGCTACAGACACTAGCCTACTGCAAATTAACTTCGGACTGAAATGTAATTGATCCCTAACCAATCTTACACTGATCAAGGTACAGTCGCGTTCCTTACGCCTCTGAATCCCAGCAGGACTCTACGCACTTGATTCCCTTAGCTGATCTCACCCACAACTAAGAGTTGCTACGACCCAAAGTCGAAGAATTGATAAAAAAAATCTGTATCACATAGAAAAGTCTATTGAATAGATAAATCTGTCTCCCACAGAAATACCTATGAGTTTTGTTCCGTCTTTTGATAAATCAAGGTGAATAGGAACCAATCGATACACCGAACTTATATTCCCGAAGAACAGCTTAGTAATATCAATCACCTCACAATAATCTTAATCATATGGTAGCGAAACAAGATATTGTGGAATCACAAACGATGAGACGAAGATATTTGTGACTACTTTTTATCTTGTCTATCGGAGATTAAATCTCGAGCAAATCTTAGAGAAGATAGTACTCAATACGATAGAACAAAGCAAGATCAGAACACGCAACTACAGATAAAATAGTTGGGTCTGGCTTCACAATCCCAATGAAGTATTTAATTCATTAACCTATAATGGTTTTAGGAAAAACCTAGGTTAAAGGAGAATCGACTCTAGTCGCAACTAGTATCACACAAGAGGTGTGGAGTTTAGGTTTCCCAGTTACTAGAGTTCTCCCTTATATAGTCTTCAAATTAGGGTTTGCAATCAATGTTACCCAGGTAACAAAGCAATCAATATTCACCGTTATATAAAAACCTGATTAGACCCAAGCTAATATATGTCAATCGTTAGATCGAACTTAGCTTGTTACACACAAATGAAAAGTGACTTCATTTAAATATGGGTAACCGTACCTAAACGTGTACACCTTGTTGGCTCAACAATAGTTAACCGAAGTTATCCATATGAACACTTTCATGTCAACCTTGTTCATCTTAACACAACTAGTTCAAATGACTCAAATAAAACTAGTTATAGAGTTGTTCAATTGTTTATATTCTCATAGAAGTATACAAGACACAATTGAAGCAAAATCGATTTTGATTCACTCGAATCAATCCATGAACATTATAGTCACGGTTTGAAAAAGATTGCATTCCTTATTTTATAAATGTATTAGTTCATGAACAAACTGATTTTAGAACATAACCTACGTAAGTATGCAAACGTATACGCATACCTAAGTAGCCGGACTTGGTATGGGTTTGCCAGTATGCGAACGGGTACACATATTTTGGTACACCACCAAACTCAGTTGAATTCCCGGACTTGAACTTACGCCGATATGCATACGGGTATGTGTACTAAGTTCCTGGACTTGGAATAACCAACCTGTACGCATATGGGTATGCATACTATGGTTCCCGGACTTGGAATAACTTGCAACAGTTAGCATACAAGTACGCATACTGTGCTATATCCAATTAATGGTTAATTGTTCTAAACTCCCATTTCGATCATTGAAACATTCTTAGAAGACGGGAATAGCTGTCCCACACAAACTATTAGCTACAAAGAAATTTTTAAGTGACCAAATGATCAATAAGAAACATTTCGAGTCTACACCAAATTACTGTCTCAGACAAATCATATAAGATGTTACCAGGTGATTTTCACATGATCAATTTTTGACTTTCGTCAAGAATATAAGATGAAATTGGTTAAAGAGAAAGCTTACCAACACATATTTCGAGAAATATGTAAGAGAGTTAAACTCAGCTCGAAATATTTCAAATGTGTATAATCTAAGTCTATATAGCTATACGACTTTTGTCTCAAATAGGAGATAGAGTAGATAGACTTTTGAGTGATAGATGAGTTCAAGTCTCCACATTCCTTTTGTTCATGAAGTTCCACAAGCTCCCCTTAGTAGTTATTCGTTTTCAATCGATGAACGTCGTGAAGTCTAAAGCTCAACTACACATTCTATCCTTATCCGAGACTTAGCTATAAGCAGACTATAAATCAAGACATATAGTTTTGGAAACTAAAGTTGAGAAACAAGCTTGAGATATCAACGCTTGCGAGTTCGACCGAGCAGTGCTCTAACAATAACAATATGAAAACGAAAGTTCTCAATCATTGTTATTCAGTGTCATAGTGTTATTATATAGAATCATATTCCAATCGCATCATAACTTTGAAATAATACTATGGTGATATGTGTCACTCCCCCTTAGTCAATACTTCCATCTTAGAATGAAAACCATTCAACCTTACATAATGATCCGTACACCATATATGTATGTAGTGTGAACTACTAAATAATTCTCCCCCTTTTTGTCAATATAAATTGGCAAAGGTACGAAAACTATGGGATCATAATGAAATTCTCAAAAGATAATTCATGACTAAAAGAGAACATATCAACTTTATTTCGATGATTTCACATAGTCAAAACTTAGTGTATTCATCAAGGAGTTTATTAAGATACAAGATAACTCCTTCAAATTCCACAATCGCTCTCCCCACAAAGATATGGCAATTAAGCACAAGTTCATTTAAGAACTATCCCCCATTTGATGTCATTCCCAAGAGAACAACATGAGCGACCTTACTTTTACGAGAAAAGAAGGATTTCTTTGGACGTTAACAAATCACATGGATTTGTATCCAGTATACTCGAAAAAATTAACCACAAGAGGACCTTATTGATTAATTGAATCGGAAACACTCAATATAAGAAAACTTACGGAGCCATATAGTACTTTCACATAATAGTGGATCAAGGAAAGATCATTACTGCGGAATTTTCTCAAAAAGTTCATTCTATCTTTTATCAATATTTACATAAAAAAAATAATAGACTTAACTTTTGAGCATATGAGATCACATCACAGTTCACGGACGTAAACACAATATATCTCATAAGACATTTGCAATATATAAAACCAATAAGATTAAATACTGCAAGATCATCTTCCAGATAACTTAGAATGTAAATAAATAAATCTAAAAATATTGCAAGATGAAAATCGTTGGAAATAGCTGTGTGTAATCACAATAATTGTTATACCAAACCTTATTATCCTTCTGAAACATAAGAATAAATTCTCATAAGAAGTTTCCTAGACAAAAATAAATCCTAGACGTACAAAGGAAGACTTTTAACTTACTTTTTAATACTCTTCTCATATTCGTTGTATTCATCAAGTTCATCTTCGGTCAGATCAATCCTGGATTCAATACTATCGATCGTATCCTCAAGTCTTTTGGTTGAAGATTCCAATTCATTCTTCAGAGCATGTACTTGTTCTAAAATATTCATAGTTAGTGAGAGCTTATCAAGATAAGAGATAGTAGGATTCTCACAAGATGAGGATTCATGCTTGTCTTGACCTAACTCATTATCCGAGGAATCAAAACAAACTTTCTTAGAACAGAAGAGAATATTCCAGATATTATCCTCTCTAGTGGAAAGGCTTGAAGAGGACATGATAAAGGTAAATGAAAAACTTACAAATGAAATGAAACTTTTCAAACTTAAAAAGGAAGGGATAACGAATAACTTCCCAAAAAGGGTCTTTGACCAAAACCCTAACAGATTTTGGATACCTAGACATGCTTAACAAAATTTTTGTACGCATACCTAGGAAACGTGCATGTTGTTTCAGAAACCAAATGAAACATTCTTAGATCAATAAACAAATTTAGAGCACAAGAAGGAAAAACCGAAACAAGTTTGTCATGTGATCAGGAATATGATACAACATGAACCAAACTACTCATACCTTTTTAAGGTTGTGGTTCTTATCCAAGGGAAGAAAAGAACAACCTTAGAAACTATTACAAACTGTAATTTCTTCCATCCAATGAAGGATCGGGTGGTTTCTTGTGAAGAAAATGAGTTTAAAAAAAAAAAAAAATTTATTCTCTTATTAACTATCATATAAAAATAGCCAAGAGAAGGCATCTTATTTTCCCGCAACATTTTGCACACCTTTTTTATCGATTTTTGCAGACTATGAATGGTTCTGAAAATCTCCTTCGAAAAATGCGTTGATTTCTTATTAGATTTCTTTTTCTTCTTCTGATACAGTCAAATATTAGAAGAATACTTTTCAAGAACCTTTGACATTGATGAGTGTTCCAACTTTAAGTGACCCAGGTTTTCACACACGGATGACACAGGAGGATCTATCGAGTCCTTGTGATCTGTCAGGTATTCCTCTTCACAAGAAGTGTTTGACCGTGACAAGTTTTTAGGAGTGACGTGTTGATTGATTTTCAAAAAACTTTTCGAAAAGAATCGATCCTTCTTCTTGTGATTACAACTGCGAGATATCGCATTTCTTTGACTTAATTTTTCAGTTGACATTACAGATTTTCAATCCACGATTCCTTCTCCAGTTGAAACATAATCTTTATTGAACACAAATCTTTGGTCAAGAGATCAATTTTATTTTCTTAGGAAGTTAGATTGGTTATCATGTAATAATCAAAGTTGTTGGAGACACAAGTGTAATTATCAGCAAAATACGTGAGATAACTTTCACAAGATTCTTCCTTGGGACAGTAGTCAAGAGTTGCCATCCATGCTTTGGTTTTCTCACTAAACTCCTTATTGGGACAAGCAGAGATATGATGACCATATTCGCAGCACTTGGAACAAGTTCTACCATCATAGTCTTTGTGAACTTTCCTATTCATTTTATTGATTGATGATGAGGAATTTTTACGAGACTTTGTTTTTCTCCGTCTAAGAGATTTATTTAACTATTTTACAAACAGTGAAAGTGTTGAATTAAACAATTCTCATCCTTAATATCAATCAATTCAGGACATAGAGAATTTACATCAGGTGCAGCAACAGAATTGCATGACACGTGGGATTTTTCTATTTTACTTAGTTCAAGATCAAAAATCTTCAGCTTTCCGGCAAGAGTATTCCTGGAAAGTGTTTCAAGGTTATTTCCCTCAACGATGGCATGTTTCTTAGATTTGTATTTAGCTGGTAGAGATCTGAGAATTTTCATCACAATGTCCTTTCCAGGAATAGTCTTACCCAATGAAAAAGATGCATTAACAATTTCAGACACTTTGTGATTAAACTCATCAAATGAATCTTCATCGACATACAAAGGTTTTCCCAATAAGAATTTAGGTTTTGAAGTCTAGCTTCCTTCTCAGGGGTATTCCCTTCAAATACGGTTTCTTAGATATCCCAAGCATCTTTAGACCTAGTGCACGTAGTCACATGGTGTTGAAGATCTTGGATAATGGCATGGATAATAGAATTTAACCCGTCTGAATTTTTCTTCGCAGCACTAATCTCGGGTTCACTATATCTACCAATATCATTTGCAACAGTTACACCGTCTACTGTAACCATTGGAGGATCATAGCCATTTATAACACGAACCCATGATTGAAAATCAAGCGCATGTAGAAAAGAACGCATAGAAATTTTCCACCATAAGTTATTCGAGCCACCGTAGAATGGAGGTACGTTTATAAAGATAGCACTGCTGTCTATAGAGTCAGATTGCTACAAACACTGACTTATGAGGTCTTAGCGTGTTTGCCTGCTCTGATACCAATTGAAAATGCGGGGGTATAACAACCACACCCAATATTTCGTTCGGAAATCTGTATAGACTAAACTCTAATATAATTCCGAGAGCACCAACTTAAAAGCAAGACTCAATCAATAAAGATATCAAAGAGCTATATCTCTTTTTCAATACAATCAGTATATCAACTAGATAAAAATCCGTGAGACTGATTGATATGAGAATAACTTTGACGGTACCAAAGACCAATGCCCAAGTGTCAATCAAATTATATCCAACAAACAAGGTCGTATTTATCAATTGTGATTCAACTACGCACAACCTGTGATATTTCAATTATACAAACAAATATAATGCGGAAAAGAAATAACACAGACATTGATTGTTGTCGTATGCGTCAAAAATAAATTACTTTCTCACTACTCAAAATATATAATATAGCAAGGGCAAGAAAGGATCGTTCCCACAGAGAGGACTAGGTTGTCAATATATTTTTGGTTTCCTATAAATAACAAGGGGAGATTTTTTTTCTGATTTTTATATACTAAAATAAAATAAAAGCAAATGAAGAAAAGTAAACAAATAAATTCAAAGATGGGAAAGCATTGGTTAAGGATTTCGTTTTCATTCACTAACATGCTCATGTCATAATAACTAGAATTAATATTTTAATCTCAACTTTTATCAAAGACCCTAGGATACCTTGATCGCAAGTTTATCCCGCAAATCTCCTCTTATCATCAACAAACACATTAAAAGATGCGAAAATGAATTCTATCTTAGAGAACAACCTAACGTGTAAAAGCACTAATCAAGTTTAATTCCCTAGATGCATTAAGTTCTATGAAATCAAAGCCAATCAAAGCAATCGAACGTGTAAAAGCACTAATCCGATTTAACAAAGGTTATGGTTCACATATGATTACAAGGATGCATCACTACAAGCTATAACCATATTTATGCTACTTGTAATCAGGAATTTATCACTTTTGTGTATAACAAATCCTAATCTAGCAATAGAGATGAAAACAAACTCAACCGATTCGCGACTCGATCAAACAAGCATTCAAATCATGTAACAATATAAATGGTGAATCATAAACGATAATATGAGAGAAAAATAATTTATTGAACAAGAAACATGTTATGTGAAATCCAGCTAATCCATAACCAATGATAAAATTAAGTACTCATGTCATAGGAGTTCATAACAAGAAGGAAGAGAAAACCTATCATGTTTCTAAACCCTAGAAAATAAAAGTAGAAGATGAGGTAAGCTATATCCTTTGGTCCTCCCCTTATTACAGCTCTCTGTTGAGAATATAACTCTCACTTCCGATTTCTAAACCTCCAGGCATTATAGCCCATATCCCTTGGCAGATCAGGTCCAGGCCCAGTCACTTTAAACTCACTAACCTTGTCAGGTTCGAGGAACTGACAAGCTAATTCATCATGTTCCAACTCCTCCAGAACCACGGCTAACTCAGTCTGCATCTTCAACCTATTCAGCCTTTCATTTTCTTGAATTCAACAGTCACATTACATCCCCTGTAGCTCCAATTCCACCACTGGCATAACAGCACGACGGATGTAAGCTCAGAAACCCTGTCCTAAATATTTATCTAGCAATAATCTTATTGTTCTTCACTGAATATTGTGCACAAATCATCCCCAGAACTGCAGTTCCTTCTCATTCTCTTATCAAGCACAGCAACAACCAATTCATCTCTGCCCATCCATTGCACCTGTAACCTAACCATTCATCTAGACAGCATTTCAATCTCCTCAGCCAATGCTTCACCTGCATGTTCCTGCTCCATTTCACACACCACCAACACTGGCTACATCTTAAACTACAACTGCAACATCAGCTTCATTCCGTACCCGCACCAGCAAATCGACCAACTTCTCTATTCAACCCATTACAGCTGCAATATCACTCCCTGCACTTGAGCTAACACCACCTGCACCAGTCTGCACACCCCCATCACAGCTTCACCTATAGTTCACACAGAATAAGAACTGGACCTGTAATTAGCCTTGGAAACCACAGTTTCACAACTGCAGCAGCAATCCATCTCTGCAAGATAAGAACCACCAGCCTGCCATTCTCGCTCACTTTCGCACTGTCAAAACAGATTCAGGCCTTCACTGGTAGTCAACATTGCATTCCATATCTAGGCCATAGTTCACAAAACCAGTGTCAAAGACCCTCATTTGCTAGCTGTTTAGTTCCCTGCAATGCCATTTCACAGCCATTCTTCGTCATTGCAGCTTCATTCTCTCCCTGACTCACTGCACCTGCTTCATTCGTAGCTGCTCTATTGCAGCCAACACAACCGCTACACTTCTACCTTCCTTCTCGGTAAAGCTTCATCTCATTACTGCCAAGCTCCAACTTCACGCATCAGCAAAACTGCAACACACTCTAGCACCAGTTGCATTGCAACTGCTACTCCATTCCTGCGTTAGCTTCTTGCAAAATCCTTCAATCATACACAGCCAGCACCAGTATCATCATGCCTTGCACCACCAAATTGTCGAGCCATTTATCTGTACCCTAACTCAACCATGCACTTCCACAGTCCATTGCACCATAATAATCACCAATTCAATCTCAGTTCGAGCTGAGCTGCAACCACCAGCTTCACTTGCATCAGCTACACTTCATTCCTCCTGCAACACAGCTTACCAGCACCAACTCAATCTCCATCCATCCCTGCAGCTCCAGTTTCACAATCCCAACACTCCATTTGAACTGCAATAATAACCCAATTGCAACATCAGTTCAATCTCACAAATCAAACCCATGAAAATCGTATACAGCTGCAGCTTCCTCCATCTCTTAGTTGAACCAAATTCTCCAATTCTTCTTTCTCATCCTCAGCCATATGTTCTTGGTCAAACCCTAACTAAAAATCCCCAAATTCAAATCATACTGTTGTCATATACCAAATCCATTTCAAACCCATTGTTCCCTGTTTTTCTTCGAACTATAATATCCATCTGCGACTCAGAACCCTAACTTATCTTAAAAGCCCCCAACTTCATCTGAAGTTCATAAGCTCTTCCTCTTTTCCCGTCAAAACCCTGTTGTCTTCTTTTCTACCAGTAGATTATTATCAATTCTCTTCCCTGTAAGTTACAGATTTAATTCAAGCCATTATTCACCATTGCTTCCACCCTCTCGGATCAAATCTTCATGAACCCCTTAATTACTCTCTGAATCGTTGGGTAGAGTTGAGTTTTTCTGAGAACTTGACCAATACTCGTTTGAGAACTTGTCTGAATACAAGTACCAAATACTCGACTGAGTTAAAGAGCGAGAAAGTGCTGCAGGCACCCATTCTCCAGATATGGGCTGCCCCGAGGTGGCGATCCTCCTCCCCGTTTTATTACTTCTTTCCATGTTCTTGCCGTCTTCGCTCTGCTCGGATGATTTCTTCTCGTTTTCGCTCCAAATGGAAGTTTTCTCCTTCTTTTGGTCCCAAGGACTCCAAAGTACCTAAATACTCAAAAGTAAACATAAGATACATATTTTACAAAAGAAATAGCAAAGAAAGCATCAACAATAGATATGAAATCAAGGTGTTTTAGACACCTATCAGACACCAGAAATTTTGTTAACGAGGAAGCCGCGAATGCGTATCCTCGTTCTCGTTTCTCAAATGAAATGTTAAAGGAAAACTTGGACATTAGGGGAACTTCTAATGTGGCAGTTTCCACTGTATTTTTATTTTATTTTTGGCAATTTGTCATTTGTGCGCGATATGGCATACTCCAAGTTTCGGATTATATAATTTATTTTGTTTTATTTTTCGTTAGAAAGCAAAGATCTTCACATCCCATTATATAAATGATTGTTTCAATTACCGATGAAAGTCGTGGCAAGTAGCATATTTTTGGTGATGCATTCTGATAGGTCAGTTATTCTCTTTATATTTTTTGTCAGCATTTATCTTTTTTCAAACTAGTTAAGAGTTGCAATATGTTTTTTTTTTCTGAAAGAGAACAAAAAAAAAAAAAAAAACAAAGCGAGAAAAAAAAGGACAAACTCTAAGAAGAGGAAGTAGCCCCACTCATAATGAGTTCAGCTATACATGAAGGAGGGAGATCTAACCAAACTCCAGAGGAGTGGTTACTAAAAGCATGAGCTGCTAAATCATGTGACAATGAATTGGCCACTTTTTTGACATATTTAAATGTAACATAATTGAATATCCGAGAGGGTCTTGGATTTTCTTTGATGGTGTTTTGGATACGCCAAGGCTTATGGAGATGCTCATACTTGATTGTTAATAATGATAAGAGAATCACCTTCAATGATAACATCTTTATAGCCTCTGCTTAATGCTAACTCCACTGCTAGTAAAGCACCATTTGCTTCAGCTTCCTCTGCAGACATGTATGTGAGCTCCTTGTTCTGGCACCCTTTAGACTCAGCCTCCCAATTTCTTGCAACGACACTGCAAGCATAACCTCTGTCGCCAGCAGCACCATCAAATTTTACCTCCATAGTATTCCTTGGAGGGGGTTCCCATTTTTCATGTTGAGTATCAATCATATCTTGCTCAGTAAGGACATCACAATTGTCCTGAATATCAATCTCCATATTATACCAGTGCGGCGCCTCTTCAATTATTGCAGAGATATTAAATTTCCTTTGTCAAATATGATCATGTTCCTTATCTTGCAAATAGCCCATAACATACAATCCCCAATTTTCAGTCTACCTTAGTCTCCTCCTTCAGTTATCCACTTCTTAATGCATTCGTGAATTGTGTCATTTGACTCCAAGTGAATTCTGAAGTTTAGAGGTGAAGCAAATAAAGCTACTTGAGTAGCCTGGCATTGCATGAATAGATGGTCCACAGTCTCCACCTCGCTATAACAAAATCTACATTCAACATTGATTCCATTCACATGCTTGCTTATATTGCCAGCAACAGCAAATTCATTCTTCAATAATCTCCACATAAATATTTTAATTTTAGGAGCTAGACCTTTGATCTGCCAAAGCTTTTTCCAAGGGAAGTGTTTCCATATGAAGTCAATGGTTGCCTGTTCTCTAGAATCTTCATAAAATATTTTACAGAGAAAGTGCCGGCTGGATAATGTGTCCATAACAGTTTATCTCCAATATTAGATTATGTTGCTGAAGGAATGTGAATGTACATTATCTTATTTACATCAGATTGGTTGAAGAGCTTCTGCAGCTTGTTTTCATCCCATCTGTTTTCATCTTGGATAATCAGATCTTTAACCTTCTTCAACTCAGTGATGTTGTTTGTTGTAAATTCTGGAATCTTGTTACTCAAGGTAGGAACCCAAGGATCATCTTATATCCGAACTTTGTTTCCATCAACAATAGACCAAAAACAACCATCCTTCATGTCCTCTCTACAATTAAGCATAACACTCCAAGTAAATGAGCACTTAGATAGTTTATTGGCCTTCCAAAAGATACCTCCTTTCAGGTATTTTGCTTCCATCAGTTGAGACACAAGACAATTTGGATTATCTAATAGCTTACGCATCAGTTTGTTAATCATTGCTTTATTCGGATTCTCAGAGATCTAATACCTTGAGACCGCCCATGTCTTTGCAAGCTCCATCTGATCCCAGTTTATGAAGTGCATCTTCCTTTCATCCTTCTGACCCCCCCCCAGTTTCTCATGGCTTTATTAGTCATTGCAAAGTCTTTTTTGTATCAAAGTAGTTGCCATATAATAAGGAGGAATTAAACCTAGAACGGTTTGAATAAGCAAAGTTCTCCCAGCATGATTAAGGAATATTCTCTTCCAACCTACTAACTTGCTATCAAATTTTTCTTCCAAGAATTCATACGACGATCTTATGTGAGCAGGTTTGAGAAGATAATCCCTCAAATACTTGTCTGAAATCTCCATTTGTTGACCCCCAGCTTGCTATAAAACTCATTTTTCCTTGTACTGTTGACACCCTTACTAAAATTAACTGCAGACTTTTGCATGTTAGCACATTGACCAGACCAAGCCACATAAATGTGAAGGATATCCATTAGGATATTAACAGTCTTATTCTCTAGGGTACCAAAAATGAACAGATCATCTGCGAACATAAGGTGAGAAGCAACAGGCGCAAATTTACAAATTGTATACCCATTGTACAGGTCTTTCCTTTCCATAATCCTCATCAACCATGACAACCTTTTAGAACATATAATGAAGAGGTATGGGGATAGAGGGCATCCTTGCCACAATCCCCTTTCACTAGTGAATAACCCTTCTGCTTGCCCATTTATAATAATTCAGAAAGTAGGTGACGATACACATTTTATTATCAACTCGTGAGTTTTATCTACAATCCAAAATGCTCTAAGGCAATGACTAAGGAATCTCCAACTAATTTTTTCATAGGCTTTACTTATTTTCAAAGCAAAAGCACATAAGACAGATTTGGACATGGAAGTGCAGTATTTCTTTGGCAGCTACAACATTATCAAGAATAAGCCTACTAGATATAAAAGTCGATTGTGCACTATCCAGTAGATCATTCAAATCACTCTTTAGTCTCTGAGCAAGAATTTTTGTTATCACCTTATAGATTATATTGGTAAGAGCTAGAGGTCTGAACTCAAAAGGGGTTGAAGTGTTTTTTACCTTTGGAATCAACACAAGATTAGTGTGATTCGGTGTCCAGTGCCGAGCGGGGCGGTAGAGAAGCATTCCCTGATAGTGTCGGTCACCTCCTCACCCACAAGTTCCCATCAAGTTTTATAAAACAGTGCAGGCATGCCATCAGGCCCGGAGCTTTCAAACTTTTCATTCTTTTTATAGTTGCCCAAATTTCATCTTGAGAAGGAATCGTAGAGATTTTATTATTTTAGAGTTGCAATAGACACTAAGGCATTTTGTTTCCTTGAGTTTTATGGTTATCGGTGTTTGCTCGTGATTCACTTCTTTTTACATGGTGGTTCAAAAGTAGTTTGGAGCTTGCCAATGGAAAATATGTTTTTTGTTGCGTCTCACGAGAATATGAGAATACGCATTCGTTTTTTCTAAAATATTTCTATAACCTTAATATTTTTAGTCAATGTATAGATGATGGGACTTAATTTTGGGTTGACATCCTCCATGTGAATGTCTAGTTTTACACATTCAGACATTCACCTAGATGGATGTCAACCCATCCTAGTCAGCTTTAACTTAATCAAATTTACTGTAATATATAATATATTAAATAAACATTTTTAGTTGTAATCAAATCTTAAGTTATGAAATATCATACTACCTTCGTTTATAAGAAAAAGATACAATCATTTTTTTTCATTTTAGCCTAAAAATAGTTCAAATTCAAAAGTGATGTTGTTTTGAAAACAAAAGGAGTATCTAAACTAATCAAAAGAATATGTCAGATTTATTAGTATTAGTTTATTAGAGATGGATTTTTTTCTCCCCTAATTTAAGGAAAATAGATGGAAAATATCCTTTGTGTTGCTACATGGAGCAGCTCTAACTACAGTTCTAGATTATTGAATATATCTATGAGGAGGATCCATGGACACTCTTAGATGGACAAGGTCAGACAAGATTTGCGTCATTTTCTCCGCAAAACCCAAACGATAATGAATTTAAGTCTAATATTTTGATGATATGTTCCTATTATAAGACTTTATATTCCTACCAAAAATGAATGCAATTCGAGATAGCAAACCTGACCATCTACCGATCTTAATTTCAACCGTTAATTTTGAACGGCTGATATTCAAAGGGGTAGATGGTTGTTTTATACATCTCGAATTGTGCTCATTTTTTGTAGGAATGTAGAGTCTTATAAAAAGAATATACCATCAAAATATTAGACTTAAATTCATTATCGTTTGGGTTTTGCGGAGAAAATGGCGCAAATCTTGTCCGACCTTGTCCATCTAAGAGTGTCCATGGATCCTCCCTCATAGGACAAGATTTATAAAACAACCATCTACCTCTTTGAATATGATATACTGACTTGGTTGTCTAGATAGAAGTAAAGAACAATGTAGTACTAGCAATTTTTAATAGAAATTCTGCTAAAGAACAATCTTGTGTCGATAAATCTCTGCACTTGAAGAATTTGAGACTTGGACCAAGATAACCTGATAATGATGGGCCAACGGTTCCGCGACCCAAGATGCGTTAGAAATGTAGTCAAAACTCTCGAGGCTGAGAGAATCAACAGTGAAATTCAGGTGATTAAGAGCTCCAAAAAGCTTCATTATTTTGAGCAAAGGTAGCCAGTTACTATTTCCTAAGTTTGCAACTTAATCTGGAGAAAGTTCCTTTAAAGAATTGCTGTAAATTGTACAAGATTCCACAATGGACAATTGGTGAAAATTTGGAATAAAATTCTAAATTTGAGATGGTTTCTTTTCCTATTTACCACTTATAAAATTCAGTCAAAATTCTAATTTGTCAAATTAATTTGTCTGTGACGGTCACCATTCTTTTGCTTCTCCTCCTTTCATCTTTATTTTCGGTAAAAGTCCACTAAAAAGACATTAATCCTAGGTTAGAATTTTGTTTCTAATCAGTACACCATTACAATTATTTTAGAAGTATTTCAAATTATAAAGGACTGTTTAATTATCCGATCAAGGAATCTTAGCATTTGGTGATGATCCAACCAACCGTATTTGGGACCCTCAAGTGCTGTACCAATAAAGTGGTCGCAAGGAGTCTGAAGTTATAAGTACAGATTCAATAAGAAGAAGTGATAAGTACAGGTTCAATTATAAGATAGACCAAACATAAATTTCCATGAAAATTAATTAATATTTTTATAGATATGCCCATTGATAAATCAATGCAGTTTGAGTACATCGACTAAAATATACATCACTAGTAATCATCAGTTAGATTAACTTTGCCCTCTTTTTGGGTTTGGCATTGCATGGAAAGTAATAATTTTCTTTGGAAGCATTCTTGAAAGTATAATCGGTGGGAGAGATGAGCTGAAGAACGATGGAAGAGATAGAGAAGAAGTGCCCGTCCGAATAGAATTTAGGTTTTTCTTTGTTGGGGTGGTTTTTTGTGGGGTGTAATTAAAAAGTCAAAGCCGTGGTATTTAGGATATATGAAAAAGTATAGGGGTGGCAAATACGATAAATGGGGGTGGCAATTTATGAGAGTGGCAAATAGGAAAAATACGGGTGGCAAATAGGTGAAACCATTTGAGATAGGCATAAATGACTGACTAGAGTCATTATTGTCCGAAATGACCACTACAAACCCTTCAAATCCAAACAAATCTACAAACAGTCTAATTTTGACCACGATTAGGACATACTTTAAAACTGAAAGGTACCCTCTTGTTAATAGAGAAATGACAAACATTGGTGCCGCTGTAAGACATCATTTTAGAAATTTAAAAAAAAAAAAAGTGAACCCCAAGTTGCAGAGCAATATAGTTACTTATAAGGCCATGAAATTTTGCAAGATTTCTGAATTGCAAAATTCAGAAATCTTCGCTCTGAATCCTGGTAATAGTGTGTACCTTGCTAGAAACGAACCTTCCCATGGAAAATAGCAATATTTAAGACAAACAGTTACTTGGTTGTACTTACCGATTAGTTGCTACTGAGTACTCTGCTTGCTTGAGTTGCCTATTGTTCTAAAAATGATGATGAACGCAGACAGTTCTAAAGTTTCCCAATCAAATTACACTCGTTTCTGTATTTCTTTATCAAGTGATTTTGAGTAAACAGTTACAAAAGGTTGGAGATAGCTAGCAGCTGATGCTCTGAAAAATGAACTGAGCCGGTAATAAACAAATTTGCAGTATCTAACACTGCTACTTCCAAACCTGCGGAAGAAGCTTGTGCATTTTAACGTAATCTCGATATATTGTGCAACTCATCCTAACATAGCAAGAGAAATGTGTAATCGGGATAGACAAAATGACTCTAAATAGCAGATAAACTAGCAGTGATCTTGTAAATGAGAAATGGCTATGAAGAGAAGAATTGAAATCAAAACATGTCTGCTAGTGGCCAAAATTAGCACTAGAGTACAAGCAACAAAGTTTGCTTTTGTGCAGGAGGTTTTTCTTAGTATGCACAACATAAGATTTATTGTACTAATGCAGCTACACTATCCATAACCTGTTGCAACAACAAAATAGCAGGAAAAAATACAGAAAAGATGGTTATTCAGCCGCTTCAAATTGTCAGTCTAATTATGCTCCAAAAACTAATAGATGCCTTACTAGCAATTAAGGATGTTTTAAAGCTTTCACTTATTCAAGACCTTTACTGCATATACTCATTCCTAAACATTTTATAAGCATGATCAGTTTACTACAGTCTGTGTCACATTCTTTCACTAAAATTAGTTTGATTACACATTAAAATATAACAAATGAGTAACAAAGCAAGACAGCTAAATTCCAAGTTAAGTAACACACTAGAAAAAGATGTGATGGATAACGTAAGAACATAAACAATAAAACAACTAAAACATACTCTGTAGTACTAGCCATTAACAAATAGAAAATTATATAGGATTCACAAGATAAGGTGCCCTGTCTTTACTAACCAGTCATAAAACGGAACCATTAGATATGCTTATGGCTTTCTTCCATTCAATTGCTGCTTGCCCACTAATCATTTCCTTTTGTCTCCAAACTTGACTCCATTCTTTCCGTATTTTCTTCTCCTAAAGCTTTCAATGAAACTAAACTTTTCATGTGAGGAAATGGTGAACGATGAAATTCTTCATCAAGACTGACAAGCATCTCTACAGATGACGATTTTAAGTCATAACCATAGATGGTGGTATTTGTGTGGCTCGCTCTGAGACACAGAAATGCACCACTGTTTGTAATGGCAAATGGTTTCATATCGCCAACACCAAATTCTTCACTCCGGCTTATTGACTTGTAATCTACCTCCCAATTCATGTCATGATTACTATTCTCCTTAAATAACCATACGTCAAGAGACCTATCACGTTTTTCTCTCATATAATCGACACACATCAAAATATCACCCAAAGCCCCAACAAGATTAAGGCTTACATCCCGATTTGTACTTTGTGGAAGTGTGGGTAATGAATTTTCACGAATCTTTTCATCAACCAAATCGAAGGACATAATCCTCCTTTGCTTCCCACAGGCTATCCAATGAAGAGCTCGGTTTGCAAGGACACCTATTTTGGCAGAGCTAATTCTAGAGTTGAGTTTTCCAACATTTCTCCATCTATTGCCACTGCCTAGAGTGTATATCTCGATTTCTGAAGAATTGCGTTTTGGCTCATTTATTCTAACAACTTTATACTCATTAGTTGAAGCTAGGTAACCAAAACCATAATAGTACAGACCGAATGTAAACCCTGGAAGAGCAGCGTACTCTTTAGTAATGGGGTTCCAAATAATAAATACACCAATATTCTGAAGACAGATTAACCCGTTACAGGAACCCACAAAGGTATAACAATTGAATTCACGGGGTAAATTGATACTTCTAGTTCCAGTAATGGGTGTGTCATTATTCTCACTGTATTCAACATAGCAGACTTTTTTCGGATGAAAATATTTAGACAAGATAAAACCCAAGTTAACTGAATCACCATCAGCAGATAAGAGACGATTTAAATGTTTTTGAGAGAAGGATGGATGGCGAACAACATCTCTCCAAGTTTTGGATACCAATTTAGATTCTAAAACCGATTCGGTGGGTAAACGTGTTAAGATGTCTAGCATGATGTCTTCTGGGAGCTCCATTGAAAACTTTTGTTCAAGGAGATTTACTGAGAAAGAGAGAGATCTAGGGTTTGAAAAAAAATGGGGAGAGAGTAAAGTTTAGGAATGGTTTTTTGGGGCTGTGTAATGGAGAGGTAGTCAAGTACGGGAAAGTACACGGACTTCCACTTCCACATACCAATTAGTCAAGCAAATAACGGTTTTAACAAAACGTTTATAACGATTAAAAAAACGGGTTTTCTCAAATTTGCACACAAACTTAAAAAATATTAGAGGATTTGGATTGCGTTGACATGATTAAGGCATTTTTCTTTGAATGTTAGTGACATCGTGTATTGGCTGAATCTAGCATTAAAGTCCCAAAGAAATTAAAATTATGGATGAAATTGTAAAGCCTTGTGCATCACAGGTATTATGATAAAGTGTGAAGTGGCATCATGGGTGTGCTTACTACTTGGTGAGTAAAGAAGAGTTGGATGTAAGAAATCTGGACGGTACAGGAGGTCCAAGAGAGCAAAGTAAAAGGACAAGCAAACTACTGCAATTGCGGCAATCATGGAATTCCTCTGAAAGCAAACAGCAAAAATGTCAGCCATGGTATGGTTTACAGAGGTCCGAACCTCACCTGATTTTGAAAGCTTCCTTCCAAGCTGGATGGTTGGAACAATTGAACTGACTGCTTTCCGAATTTGGTCGTATCTTGTTTAAAAAAGTACTAGCAAATATGGGAGTTAGGTGTATCAAGCTTTTGAGTACACAGTTCTACTAGCAACAAAAAGTGAAGAATAGAATGAAACCAAGGTGGAAAGCTTCTGAAATGGACACTGGACAGGTTCATCTAATTCCAAAATTAAGTATGTTTAAAGAAAAGAAACGTGAAAACATCGCTAGAATTGCTCCTACATCTTACACAAAATGCTAAAAATTAAGGAATCATCCTTCTGAATCCTGGTGGCAGTAGGCAAAGAAAATAGCATCATTTGAGACAAACAATAGCATAGTTGTAGTTAACACATAGAGTTGAAATATAAATCATGTTAGTTGCTACTGAATGCTCCGCCTACTTTAGTTGTCTATTGTTCTGCTGAAAATTAATGATGAATGCAGCAAGCTTTGGTGGAGACAGCTAGCAACTGATGCTAAGAAAAGAAAAGTGAACTAATGTAGTTAACAAATCTGCAGTAAGTATCATTGCTACTTTCAATGTTGTGCAAGAAACATGGGGAATTTGGAGTAAACCCGATATCTTCCATATCGAGGATAGAGCCATATCCATGTTTTGTTCAAGTCATCCAAACATAACAAGAGAAATGTGCATTCGGGATCTACAGAATGACTAAATAGCAGATAAACTAGCAAAAATCTTGCAAACAAAATAAAGATAAGAGAAGAGCTGGAAAAAAAACATGTCTGCTAGTGGCCATAATTAGCACCAAAGTACGAGCAATCAAGTTTTAACTTTATTCAGGAGAATTTTCTTAGTACTGACGAATCACCCTATTCTTAACCTGTTGCAATAACATCGTCGAAAGTACAGAAAAATCATAATTCGAACACTTCAGATTGTCACACTGGTTATGCTCTAAAATAATAGATGCTTTACTAGCAATGTAGGGTGTTTGAAAGCTTTCACTTATTCCAGACCTTTACTGCATATACTCATTCCTTCATTTCTTATAAGCAAAGTCAGTTTACTACATTCTGCGTCACATTCTTTCACTAAAATTAGTTTGATTTCACATTAACAAATGAGTAACAAAGCAAGATAGCTCAACTCCAAATCATAGGACAAACTAGATAGAGATGTGAAAACTGATAGGTAATGTAATAACAGATAACAACTAAAACATCCATGAGTAATTCCTTTAATGGCACAGAATTGCTTCAGGAATGAGTTTAAAAATTCTCCTTCATAGTCAGTTCTGATGGTAATAACAGAAGTAGATAAAAGGTTTTCAGTTATATGTACAAAATAAACAAATGCATGTTTGAAATCTGATTTAGAAGACAAGGGTAAAATCCAGTTACACTATCCGTAACTTTGATCAAGAGGTTTTACTAATGCAGTTACACTATCCGTAACCTGTTGCAACAACGAAATAGCAGGCGAAAATACAGAAAATATAGTAATTGGGACGCTTCAAATTTTCAGTCTAGTTATGCTGCAAACACCAATAAATGCCCTTACTAGTAATGAAGGATATTTTAAAGCTTACACGTATTCCAGACCTTTACTGCATATACTCATTTCTTTACATTTATAAGCAAAATCAGTTTACTACGGTTTGTGTCACATTCGTTCACTAAAATTAGTTTGATTACACATTAAATATAACAAATGAGTAACAAAGCAAGACAGCTCAACTCCAGGTTAAGTAACACGCTAGATAGAGATGTGCTAGATGATATAAGAACAGAAAACAACTAAATCATACTATGTAATACTAGCCATTAACAAATTGTAAATTAAATAGGATTCAGGATAAGGTGTCCTGTCTTTACTAACCAGTCACAAATTGAAACCATTGTATATGCTGATGGGTTTCTTCCTGTCAACTGCTGCTCGTCCGCTGATCATCCATTTGTCTCCATTCTTTCCGTATTTTCTTCTCCTAAAGCTTTCAATGAAACTATAGTTTTCATGTGAGCGAATGGTGGATAAATGAATATTTTATCAAAACTGACAAGCATCTCAAAAGATGACGATTCTAAGTCATAACGGTAGAGAGTGGGTTTTCCGGGCCTAGTATTGAAACACAAAACTGCACCACTGTTTGTAAAGGAAAATGGTTCCATATTGCCTACATGAAACTTTTTACCCCAGCTCATTGACTTGTAATCTACTTCCTGATTCATGTCATCGATACTATTTTCCTTCAGTAACCATATGTCAAGAGACTTTCTCAGTTTCATATAATCGATACACATCAAATAATCACCCAACGACCCAACAAGTTTAAAGTATCCATCCCTATAGAGACACGGTGGAAATGTGGGCAGTTGAATTTCACGAAACCTTTCATCAGCTAAATCGAAGGCCACAATCATTCGTTTCCCAGCGACTGCCCAATGAAGAGCTCCATTTGCAAAGACACCTACTTGGTCACAAAGTAAGACATCTTCAGAGTTGAGTTTTCCAACATTTCTCCACCCCTTGCCACTGCCAAGAGTGTATACCTCGACTTTTGCAGAACTGGGTTCTCCCGGTAACTCATATACTCTGACGACTTTGTACTCATTAGTTGAAACAAGGTAACCAAAACCACAACGCAAAAAGAAATAGCAATTCAACTTTGGAAGATCAACATATTCTCTAGTGATGGGGTTACAAATGATAATCGAACTGAGCTCGTACATACAGATCAACCCATTACAGCAACCAACAACAGTATAAGATTTAAATTCAGTGGGTAAGTTGATTCTTCTAGTGCTAATATTGGGTGTCTCATTATTCTCATTGTATTCAACATAATAGAATTCTTTCGAATCAGAATTTGTATAGTCAGTGAAAAGAAAACCCAAATTACCTGAATCACCATCAGCAGATAAGAGACGATTTAAATGCTTTTGAGAGAAGGATGGATGATGAACAACATCTCTCCAATTTTTGGATACTAATTTGGATTCTAAAACCATTTCAATGGGTAAACGACTTAAGATATCTAACATGATGTCTAGTGGGAGCTCCATCAAAACTCTTGTTAAACAGAGGAAAAGAGATTTACTGAGAAAGAGAATTAGAAAATTCTAGGAGTTGAAGAAATGGGGATGGAATCATGGAATTGGGGTTTTTCTTTTGGACTGTGGAAACTGGAAAATGAAAGTGTTTGAAAAACGGGACCTGGGTAAAAGTCGTTTGACAAAACGCTCATAAGGATCTGAAAACGTTTTCTTTTCTTTTCGGTGATAAAACTGAAATACCAAAAAAAAACGCAATCACGACACAGGACTATTAAAACGTCAGTGAAAAACACTTTTTCTGTTGTATTATCAACACAACACTAACTTTGTCTTTAAAATCTGCACAATCTGTTCTTGATATAACAGATTAGAAATGTAGCAGGATGTTAAAAACCTTTCACTTATTCCAGACCTTCACTGCATGCATATACTCATTCCTTTACTTTTTATATGCAAAATTAGTTTACTAGGCTGTCTGTGTCATTCTTTCACTAAAACTAGTTTGATTACACAATAACAGCCCGTTCGGTTCTTGGAATCGTTCGGTTCTTGGAATTAGATTCCTTGAACCCGAACGGGACAAATGAACTCTATGTAATTGGGAATTTTAATTCCTATGAATCCAATTCCTTCCAAAATGATAGATTTCCATTGGTCCAATGATGCAATGGAATTAGATTCCGGGATAAAAACAAAGGTAACTGAATTACCTCAGCCGAACATAAATCAAATTACCCCATAATTGAATTCCTAGGATTCTAATTCTCCCAATCGAACGGGCTGTAAAGATAACTAGATGACCGCGTGCGGTGGGGAGGCCGACCAAAAAAAAAATCAACACGACGGGAGACTATCTTGGCACTAATCTGCCCTACTATCGTTCAAACATTCATTTTTATGAACGTCACGGTTGACAATTTTGTTTGTGGGGCAGTGAAACTCCATGGGCCATGGCCACCACAATTAGAAATCTACATGGGACATTCTCACGCCATCTGTCCCTAACCAAACGCATGAGTAGCAGGTGTCCCTAACCAAACGCATGAGTAGCAGGTGTAGAACTTAGCAGGTCTAAAACAAACGGGTCATGAAGTAAGTTTGGATGTTAGCATATAACTTCACTTGAAAGCATCTTCTCCACCTCCTAACTTTTTCTGCTACACCGTAATCATCCGTAAACAATACCAATATACCATATCGATATAGCCCTAGCCGCACTTACTTCCATTTTATCAAGCCTTCTTCCCTCATATTTTTCAATCTTTTTTACTCCATTCAACTCATCAATCTCGACAAAGGATTTAAATTCTGTTAAGCATACAGTCGCTAGTCATCCACAAGACTAGGAAGCTAAGTCAGTCCTCCACAAGACTAGCAAACTGTAGATTTATGAAGGCGTGTAACTCGTTCTATTTAGTTAGCTATTATATCGTTTTTGAATATCTTATCTTTGTAACAACTTTGAGTATAAATAAGATTTCTATCTCCACTAGTTACCTGTGGAAGATATTCTACCAAAATATCATGTTCTAAGTTGGTATCAGGAGGGTTCGATCCCCTCGCTTTTCCGCTGTAACAGCCACCGCCACCACAACCAACAGTCCATACAATACAATCCAACGTTGGAAAAGGTATAGTAAACCCCTAACCTGCTTGTGAAAACAAAAAAGAGATTTGAACTCTACACCATGTGCAAGTGTTTGTTTTTCACCCATATCACTAGTTTCATCACATACTCTACTCGCGTCACCCATCCATGCTACCTACAACACCCATCTCCGCCATCTTTCACACCATCAGTACTTATCCCTATTCCCATCAACACCCTCTTTCAAAATCAGTTAAACAACATTATCATTACCATTACCATTTGTATCTGTTAATCAACACAGAACACTACCATTACCAATTATGTCTGTTGTTAACCAACACAGATCAATACCACTTATATCTGTTAACCAAAACAGATCAATACCACCTATGTCTGTTAACCAACACAGATCAATAACCCTTGTGTCTTAATCAACACAAAACTAAAACTTTGAAGAGGTATTTCGACTATTTCATACTAAAACTTTGAAGAGGTATTTTGACTATCTCACACTATGAATTTGAAGAGAAACACAAATTTTCTCATACAACAGTTTGAGGGGCAGTTACAAGTTCGTTTTATCAGTTCAGAAGACCAGCTGGCTGATATATTTAGGAAAGGGATATCTTCACCACGGTTCCAGTACATTAGAAGCAAGTTGCACATTCGTCAACTCAAGTACAACTTGAGGGGAGGTGTTAAGCATACAGTCGCTAGTCATCCACAAGACTAGGAAGCTAAGTCAGTCCTCCACAAGACTAGCTAACTGTAGATTTATGAAGGCGTGTAACTCGTTCTATTTAGTTAGCTATTATATCGTTTTTGAATATCTTATCTTTGTAACAACTTTGAGTATAAATAAGATTTCTATCTCCACTAGTTACCTGTGGAAGATATTCTACCAAAATATCATGTTCTAAGTAATTCTCTACATAATTGTTTTTTCATTTCTTTAATTTCTATTTGTCCGGGCTACCAATGATATGTTATCTTCTTCATTTAATCTCACCTTAGTCTTCTTTTCTTATAAAAAATTGTGTTCAAAAAAAAATTGAATTTTTTTTAGATGTTAGATAGTTAGGAAATCTACTGGGTGTCTTCTACTATTACTGCTGTTAATGGTTTCTGAAGAGAAAAAATGATGAGCAGCCGAGCGAATAATTTGGTTCAAGATGATTCCTATGGAAAGACTAAATGATTCAGAGATATGGTAAAACGGTTCGCGTATACAGGTGGTATACGGGTCGGGTTTGGTTTTAACCGACCCATGAATCTGTCTTCTCTGCCCGTCTGTTTGGAGAACTCTGTTATAATTTGCCTGATGATCACCTCTGATCTTATTTAATATCTTCGTATTGATAGTTTTAATTGTAAAAATAAGTAAATTATTGACATCTAAATGTGTGTTTTTAAGGTTACTGAAGTATAATTGTCTTAATTGTCATAATATGATTGAATTAGCAAAATTTTGGAAAATGGGAAAAGTGACTTTAATCTCATGTGTGATCGATTCTGATCGATTTACTGGATATTTTGAAGAACTGTTGACTGTTAATTTGCTTGTTTGATAGTTTTAGAAGAAAATTTCCAACAAATTTGTTTAATTATCTCAAAGTTGTACGTCAATTTCATGAATTGTTATTCCAAAAAAATCAATTTCAATTTTCCTGCACAAACTTTGTGACTGACAGGATGCAGATTTCTCATCACATAGAAGGCCTCCCTTTGGGTCGGCCAACAATGAGTAACAAATTAAGCAAAATAGCTAAACTCCAAGTTAAACTAGATGACTGTGTTTCCACAGTTAAAGGCCGACCAAACGTGTCATTGTTTTCTCTTCTTTTTTTTTCAACACCACATTCTTTTACTTGATCTTCCTTACCCAAAACCGAAGAACAGTTCTGTTTTTTTTTTCTCATTGATCAATTTATTTTGCGAAATACCTTATTATTAGAATAATTAATATATAAAATTAGTTAGTTGGTGTACGATTATATTCGTCACTGCTTGGAAATATGGCTCTGATGTATAAATCCGCACCGAAAATCAATCATCTTCACTGTTTAATGAAAACTTCTCCATTGAAGTTTTTGTCTGCGGTTTTCGATTTTCAATCGATTCCCATTGATTTAATAGAGTTTTCGAATAACTTTTGAGCTGTTAATCTGTCCATTTGATTGTTGTTTATTGAAATTGTTGAACAATTTGTATAACTATCTTAAATTGTAACTCAATTTGGCGAAATTGTTTTCAATTTTATTTTCTCTGAACATTCTCTGTGACAGGACATTTTTGGTTTTTTTCATCACATAGGGACTCCCTTTGGTCGTCCAACTAACACTAGATTACTGCTGCAGCAGTGGGGGGCCGACCAAAAAAAGATGACCGATAAATTTTTTATGGTGGGTTTGTTTGTAGAATTTCACAATTTCCAGGATTTATAATCCCATGGGATTACAAATTCTGGGATTCATGTGAATCCCTCATGTGTTTGGTAACTCAGTTAAAAATCCTAGGATTCATAAAATTATCTTGTTTTAAAGTCCATATACAATTTGGCATTATTTTAGAATCTTAAAATTGTACATATATGGCATTTAGAATTAAAAAAAGTGGGTCCACAAATCCCTCGAGAAGTATCCCAACAAATCTTAGGGGGGAGGGGTCGGACTCCATATGGAGGATGTGCTGGAAAATTAATCCCCATGAAAAACGTGATTCCAGGGATTTTGGCAACCAAACGTACCGAGGGAAACGTAATTCCACTAAATCCATAAATCCCACCTTTAAAATTTTACATCCAAACCCACCATTAATGTATTATTGTGATTACGAGTTTCGAACTCGACTTTCGGTATTATCACCTGTGGATTTTATTATAAAAAAAAAATAATAAGAAAAAAGTTTTGATTAAAAAAATTGACGAATGTTGGTCCATACACATTCTAAAACGAGCCCAAATACGAGTTTGTGTCGGTTTCACAGTGTACAAATGCACCGTACATATGAGACGGTGGTGACCCCTAAGGCTAAGTCCTATGGGCTAGATTGGAGTGCTAGATTGGCCAAAAAGTGTTGCAAATCATGAAAAAAGTGTGGGAAAAAAGTTAACACTAAATCTGGCTACTTCTCTTGCCTAGCATTTGATCGCAGTCTCACTATCGGCGAGATTGAAACGCCCGAATGGTGCGGCGCTCAAAAAGTTGTCTCAACGCCGAACCGTTCGGCGCTCACAAAATCTAACTTTGAGATTGAAACGCCGAACCGTTCAGCGTTCAAAAAGTAATTAAAACGCCGCATGGAGCGGCGCTCAGAAAAACGCCGAATGGTTAGGCGCTCACAGATGACGTGGATGGCCAATCTAGCGGCTAGATATCTAGCCCATAGGACTTAGGAGGTTGCCCAGGCTGACGTGGATGGCCAATCTAGCGGCTAGATATCTAGCCCATAGGACTAAGCCTAAATTACTAATGTTCACTACACCCAGACGTCCACCAAGACACCAAGCAGTTTGACACAAAATGCACATATGAGTAACATGTGTCAAGGGCTGTTTCGGTAATTTTCTTTTTAATTACAAAACCTAACCTAAAAGGGAGTAAAACTTAATCTTGTCGTTCTCTTTATCAGCTCTCTCCACGGCTCCGCCTCCGGAGAAATATGATTGAAGATATCTGTTGGGAGGATGAAAATTTCATAAGATGTAGTTGTTGACGGAGAAATTACTGTGTCATCGCCAACTCATCAATCAATTTGAGTCAGGTCAGTGAGTTGTATGCATCAACCCGATCCACAACTTCATCTTCTTCACCTGTCTTCTGATCCTTTTTTTTTTTTTTTGCTTAGTTTTTAGTCTATGTTTATGCAATTAATCGAATTAGATCAAACAATTCCTCATTTTGGAGTATGGGTTTGTTGTAATTATAAAAAAAATGAAGCGGAAATTGTTCTAATTTTCTCAATTTAAGTTTTAATTTTGTCAATTTCATGAAAAATAAAAAATTATCATCATTCATAATTCTTCAATTCGATCGATTCTGATTGATATGATTGATGTGATGGATATTGTAAATAACTTTGAGCTATTAATTGGTTTGTTCGATTATATATGAATGAAATTTGCAATCAATTTGATTGATTATCTGAAGATTAGTCTCAATTTTATGAAATTGGTAAATCAAATATTTTAATTTTAATTTTCTGGGACATTTGTTGTGTCTGACATCCTGCATTATTTTGATCAAGATGCCACCAATAATGTAAGAACAGAAAACAACTAAAACTTATTATGTAATTCGAAACATAAACAAAATGTAATTAAATAGGATGCCCTGCTATACTAACCAGTCACAAAATGAAACCATTATATATATGCTCATGGGTTTTTCCTTTCAGTTGCTGCTTGCCCGCTAATCGTTCCTTTTTGTCTCCAAACTTGACTCCATTCTTTTTGTACTTGACTCCATTATTTTCGTATTTTCTTCTCCTAAAGCTTTCAATGAAACTAAAGTTTTCATGTGAGCTGATGGTAAAGGAATAACCTTTTTCTTAAAACTGAAAATCATCTCCAAAGATGACGATTTTGCGTCATAATGATAGACAGTGGGAATTGTGCAACTACCTTTAATTCCTTTGTTGGAATTGTTGGGATTTATGACTTCCTACATTTGCGGTACCTTTTCCAAGAGAACAGAACTGTACTTTCCCCAGGATTCTGAACCATATACAAAAATTATGAAGGATCTGCCTATGCCACGCCATAATGCAGTCTCCAACCTTTCTAGGTAGAAAGACTGGCAATGTAAATGGCAGATTCCATAAACCCAGCTTAGGTTTGCAAGATAAAAGCACGAATCCGTGACGAAATAAATGCTAATAGCTTCAATTAAGGTTATAAACATCAAAACATATAATCATAAGCAGGACTATTCTACCATTCTACACTAGCCACTAACCATCCCCTGCAACCATAGAAGGGACTACAAAGAAGCAAACCAGAACAGAATCAATAAAGTTGTCAGTGTAAATGATGAATGAATTCCAGACAACCAAGAAATGTTCAGATGAGGGTGCCTAATGAGGGTCAAAGCTAATAACTCACTGGATTATTCAGATCCAACAACTAACAGCTAAACAAAGATGTACGATAATCCACGAGCAATAAATTTCAGTGTTCTGCATTGGCCACTAGACTTTAGGCTGACTGAAAAGACTCATCACTTGCTTCCTGCGAAAAATGCTTTCCATCTACCGGTTCTATACCCCGCCTATGTGCCCACCCCCTATTAGTCCCCCAGAAAGCTCTCCCAGACCCCTCCTATTAGTCCCCCAGAAAGCTCTCCCAGACCCCTCGTTTCCCATCTACAGCTGCAATCCATGACACATAGGGGTGTATTAAGATAGTGTATGGAACCGGTAGATGGGAAGCAGCTAATCTGTACTTCAGAACCACAAACCCACAGACAACCAAAAAATGTTCACAAGTAAAATTTCGCAGCACAATGAGGGTCAAAAGTAACTCTCTGAATTTTCTCACAAATGATAACTATAAACTGGATATTCAGATGCAACAACAGCTAAACAAAGATGTACATAATCCACGAGCAATATTTATTTCAGTATTCTACATTGGCCAGAAAAAGACTATGCATCACTTGTTTCCTGCATCTTGCATCTAAATCTGTACTGTACTAAAGAACCACATACCCACAAACAAATCATGCCAACTGCATCTTTCAGAACCACAAAATTCTGCAAACTAAAAAGTGATAAATACCCAGTGCAAGTATATCCTGCATGAGTTGTCAACTGTCAGTTGAGACAAGTATGATGGCAAGCTTTCATGTTAAAATACCCATTGAAAAACTTAAGAGAGATCACAGAATAGATATGCCTGGGATGTTATACAAAACAGACAATCTAACAAATTTGTTCCCACCAGACTAAGTGTTCAATCAATTAGAGCATTCTCTAATCAGCCCCCAAAACAAGGAACTGTGCACGACTAATGTTTTCAAAAATCTAATTCAATCAAACCCCATTTCATCTTTGAAAATCATACAACTTGCGTCTTTCTACCTCTGATAAGTAATAATATCCTGCGTGAGTTCTGAACCAGTCACTTCAGGCAAGTATCCGTTACAAAACACAAAAATAGATAGGCCTAGACAGTATACTAAACAGGCAATCTAGCAAGTTTGTTCCAATCAGACTAAAGTGCTAGATCAACATCCAAAACAAAGAATTGTGAACTAATGTTCTCAAAAATCTATTTCAATCAATCCCACTCATTATTTAAAATCAAATTCAAATTCAACAAACCCTAACTCATATTTAAGCTCTTTCACCAAATTTCAGAACCAACACTACAATCAAAATGATATAACAATAAACTGTCAAAGCCCAGCCAGACACAAAAACATGGTACCATGTTTACTCTAACCTTTACAAAGTAAACACAAAAATCACATGGAACAAGCAGAGAATGCTTACACTAAAGACATACCATTCCAGGTTTACTCAGCAAAGTAAATCATAAATCAACTATATCAACTATACTATATATGTTGAAATTGCATAACATTCTAATAGCAATTTAATACTTCGGTAATTCCAAGTAAACATCTATATCAAAATGAGGATCCAACATTTTCCATAATGTAAAAGAAATCAAAATACTCATCCATCAATAATCTCCAGATAAGAAAACATCTACTGCAACAACTGCAACAACATTGTCTAAGCAAATAACAAGGCATTCTTGGTTTTTTATAGATAACACAACTACTGTCTAAAACAAACTATCAAAATTACTACCCCCAAATGTTTCCTCCTTCAAAATTCTTCTGTTTAAGTTGATGAAGATGCTCCAATCTTCCTGGGTGCAGCTTGAGTACCTAAACAAAAACCCCAAAATTAAACCCTAAATCAGGACACCCACAGAACAAACCAAAATAATCCTACAAAAATTATAAAAAACCCATAATCTAATGCATCTTATTGCGTATTATACCTTCTCTGAATCCACTCTTGAATCTGCGAGGAACATTACGCAAGTACTGCATCCTACCACTTCCAGTAGTCTTCCTCCTCAAAGCCTTCTCACTCCAGTTAACTACATACAACAGAGAGATATGATATAAAAAACTTGAAGAAACGAAATCAAAACACGAAAACATCAGAGGAGAAACAAATGAATGAGAAGAAACTTTACATTTCCTGAGACGAGCAGCAGGGTAACCACAAGCAGCACATCTACTCTTCTGAAGATGATAACTGCGACGGCCACACCTTACACAGAGTGTGTGGGTCTTGTTCCTCCTCTTACCGAAACTTCCTGTACCTTTTCCCTGTTTATCATCATTTTACAGATCAAAATACAGAAGAGAAGATAGAAAAAAACTAGGGTTTCTTTGTTATTGATTAGATCTGGAACTTGAATAGAGAGAGAGGGGAAGAGTAAAGATTTACCATTGTTAGTTCTTCGCAGTTGCAGAAACCCTAAGCTCCTCTGAAACTTGTTCTCTGTGGGGAAAGGCTGGAGGAAGAGAAGATGTTTGGAATAAATATGAGGGAGTTAGCGACATTGATATACTAGGGTTTGGGATTGTTGGACTTGTTTTTTGGGCTCATTTATGCGGGCTAGTATATACCCAAGGGATGTAATTTAAGAATCTGAGTTGGGCTTGTAGGTATTGATTGGCAATGTTAGTACCGACACGGGCACGAAGCGACACGGGCGTGGACACTGTCAAATTTTCAAAAATCTAGGACGCGGACACATTGTTAAATTGATGATATTTCCATGTGATTACTCTAAAAGTGCTAATAAGTTTATGATAAATAATAATTTTGTGTAAGAATAAGCATATATATCAATGAAATAATCCGTACACAAAGAATCAGACATTATTTAATATACACGCATATTAAAACAGTGTGTGACACATACATATGATGTCACCAATGCGTCTAGTGCGGAGATGTGCGCCTCCGAGAATCTGACGTGATTTTGACCCGAACACCTGACCATTTTAGGCACGTCTGTGCTACATAGGATCCAATGGATTATGTCATCCGCATCCAGTTTGTCTAATTATCGGAATCCATGAGTGTTATTTTCATGAATTTTTTATTTATGAAAGACGGTTGAATTTTAATGGGACAATAAACTTTAAAAAGAATTTAATATGATATAATTGGTCCATTCATTTGAAGTTCTGTGAGGTCAAAGTGAGTTTCGGGGACAATAGATAAAAAAAAAATGAATCCTATAAGGCTAATTTGGAGACGGGACTTCGGTTGGATATCGCTAACTAAAGTGTTGGACACTAATGTTAAAGTGTTTGCTGATGTGGTTAAAGTGAATGAGGAATCTACAACTCGGTGATTAATCATAAAACAACGATTTTAAGGATAATGAAGGTGATTATATTTCTTTTCCTTCCAATAGCAAATACAAAAATTATATTTTTAGAACAAAAATAAGTAAGGGAATTTATAAGAATTTTCGTGTTTTAGGACTTTGGTTAGTAATTCCAATCCTTATATGTATTATGGGTTGTTCGACTATAGGTTAAAAGTACTTTTTAATCTTTTGTATAAATTAAAACCGGAGGGAATGAGTGACATGGTTTTTCACAATTCAAATTGTGAAGGGAAAAAAAGAATATTTGTCTTTTCATAAATGCTAGTATGAGTGTTCCTAGAATAACAAATATGTTAAGACAAACCATAACAATGGAGTTGGGGAGAGTTCTTGTGCTTTGGTGTTGATACTAAGGTGTTTTTAGATCAAATGAGAAGTTTGTGCATAGTTTGAGTTAGGAGTGATCAGTAAGATGGATAGACCTTGGCTGGAGATTAGCTATTTTGATGTTTTTTTTTTTTTTTTTTTTTTTTTGCTGTGAAGAAGAGTAGTATAGAGCCTAATCAAGAGTTCATGCTAGAATTTCGAAACTTTATAAATAATTATGGGATGATTCAAGCATATAAGTTGGGTATTGCCTTTTCCTGGTCTAATGAACAAAAAGGAAGTATTTAGGTGGTTGACTTATAACCTGGATAAAGCTATTTACAATATGAAATGGGGTGAATTGTTTTTAAAGTTGGTGTTATAAGATTGGGTTTCTGATTACGTCCATCGCATAAAGCTAATTTGGTTTTTCTAAACCCGTAAACATTTTTTATTGGTTCCAAAATGTGGATGAGTCCTTCAGGGTTTGAAGTTCTTGGGAACGATCGGTGTGTGGATGTGGTTGAGCTTTTGTGATTGTAAATGGTTACGAATAATTTGAAGTCGTGAAATAAAAATGTTTTTGGTGATGTGAGAAATAATCTCAAAAAAAACTGAAGATACAGTGAATAGTGTTTTTATTCTCTCTGATTTGCACCATACAAACGAAGTTCTTCTTAAAGATTTTTTGTCAAAATAAATGTGCATGAAGCGAAAAAGAGACAATATAATTGTATTATGGAGCAAAAGGCCAAAAATATTTGGTAAAAAGATGGTGTTATAAACACTTATTTTCTACCTAATAGTGTTAAAATTAGACATGCCAAAAATATTATGTTTTTCCTTTAGAAGATGGGGTCGGTAACATTACTGAAGATCAAGATGTTTATTCTTGTGCAACATTTTGACAAAAATTAAAACTTTAAAAAGTTCAAACGGTGGATAGGATATTTAATGTTATCTCAGAGGTTATATTAGTTACGGAAAGTCTAGATTCACCGTGATTTTTTCACTGTGATATCACCGACAGACACAAAAATGAAGGGGCCCACCGTAAATCAAAACCCCACTCCCTATATATCTCCTGGTGGGTCCCAAGGGTTTCTCTCTGCCGGTGATATCACCGTGATTTTCACGGTGTGTCTAGCACAACCGTATTAGTTAATGCTTAAGTGATTCTAAATGCAATTCCAAATGTAAAAGAGATCAAACAAAATTTAGCCTAGATAGCTTTCCTGGACCAGACTGCTTATCTGGTATGTTTTCCAGACACTTTTGGTATATTATTTATAAATATTTAGTGGTTGCAGTTAAATTTTGTTGGAATATCGTCTTTAGTCTTGAGTGAATGAACTCCAATTTTCTTGTGCTTCTTCCTAAAATGTCTAGTGCTAGAAAAGCTTTTCATTATAAGCCCATTGGTTTAAGAAATTTTTTTATTTATGGAAGACAGACAAATTTTAAGAGGACAATAAAAGATAAAAAGAATTTAATATGATATGCTTAGTCAATTCTTTTGAAGTTCTAGAGGCTAGTGAGCTTTGGGGAGACATTGGATACAAAAATATGAATCGATAAGGCTAATTCAGAGATATTACTTTGGTGATATGACTAATTAAAGTATTGGACACTAATGTTAAAGTGTCTACTGACGTGGTCGTACAAAGCTCAGTGATTAATTATAAAATAACATTTTTTTTTAAAATAACGAAGGTGATTATATTTCTTCTCATTCCAGTAGCAAATATAACAAGCATAATTTTGGAATAAAAATAAGTAAGGGAATTTATAAAAATGTCATACTTCTTCTTAACAAATGACAGTCCTTTTATTAGAATATTAAAGGCCCAAAAAGAAATAAGGTCAGGCCTCTAATAAGCTTATGATTAGGTAGTAATTTCAATTTTATTTGTGGGTTGTTCAACTATAGGTTATATATACTTTTTAATTATTAAATTAAATTCGGAGGGAATGAGTAACATGGTTATTCACAATTCAAATAGTGAAGGAAAGAAAAGGGAATATTTGGCTTTTTTGGGATGCTAGTCTGAGTGTTCCTAAAGTAACAAATATGTCAAGATCAAACCATAACAGTGGAGTTGAGGATAGTTCTTGTGCTTATGTGTTTATGCTAAGGTGCTTTAGATCAAATAAGAAGTTTATGCGTAGCTTGAGTTACAAGTGGTTAGTATGATGGATAGACCTTGGTTGATGATTGATGATTTTTATGTCATTTTTTTTGTTGATGTGAAGAATAATAGTAGAAAGCCTAATCAAGAGTTTATGTTGGTCTTGATGGTGGTTTTTCGACAAGGGAAAAAACTTGTAAAATCGCATTTGAACCTGCATGAATGAGAGACATATTTATAAGTATATATATGCTAGGGCTTCACCTAGATGAACTCTCAGTATTCTATATATGTTTATAAATATGTATAAATTCCTGAGCCGACATCAGAATTATGAATTCATACTTCTACATGCATCCGCAAGAGAATCAAGATTTTGTATTCAGCTAATGGTTGTATTGGTCTTGTAGCTTTCTTATGTAAGCATATGCCTGCAATATTTCAGAGCTTCACCCGAATGAACTCTCGTTATTTTATGTATGGACATACAGACCACCATGTATTAACCGGAACACAATGGTTATGCAAATTACAGATATTAGGAATGAACCTTTATGCCATTCTTGGATAAATTACTATTAGAAGCATTTTTTTTAGTACACGGTTACATTAAACTCACTTCGAATAGCAGAACTTACACGGTACACTCCAGGATGCAAGTGCCAAATATCAAGATACTCATGACCATGGCCAAGTTACCATGCCAAATACCAAATACATGCTCGTTTTGTACGATTTTGGTTTAGGCTCGTTTTGTACGATTTTGATTTCGAACCTAAAGAAAGTACTTCAACTAAACACTGTTTTACATGGGAGTAATATTCAGGTACTAACAGTTGGAATTTGGAAACTTTATAAACAGTACTTATGGGTTGATTCAAGGAGATAAGTTAGGTATTGACTTTTCCGGGTCTTGTGATTGCAGGATTTCCCACAATACATCCCTCACAAGAATTCATAATAATCAACACATCTTTAAGATCAACAATCACCCTTTTTATTAATTGAGTTAGAAATTTTACAAGGAGGAAATGAAATCAAGAATACAACCGCTATATTAGACTTTCTCTCTCCTCAAAACTTTCTCTCTACTCTCCAAAGATCTCTCCCTCTCTTAGCCTTGCTCGGCTCTTTATATTGGATATTACATAGTGGATGACAGCTAAGTTGTCCTTTATTTTCGGATCTGGCTTGCGACATTCTCGCCAGTATATAAATGTTAAATTTCGCAACACTCCTAAATCTCGCTAGGTCTTCACATATTTCTCGTGTTTAGGCTGTCGTCATCCGTTGCGTCATTTCTATAACCAATCTGCGATATCTTCGCAGTGTGTTGTTCAAAGATTTCTCAAAGATATTGATGTTGCGATATTCTGATCCTACATCTTGCCTCTTCTCATGTCTTCTCTGTGAAGGAGAGAATGTCATGAGAACTAGTACTTTCAAAATGTCGCAGTTGTTCATTTTTCTATATTCTTCTGTATTGACATGATTCTGTACTTTTACGCAGAATTTATTACATGTATCTATTCTTCCATCCATTTCTTGACACGTCTTTTTCAACCGCTATTTCTCAACCGTTCATGTCTACTCTTCGCATTAAATGTGTTTACCTTTTCGAGAATTCTTCTCTCTATATATATTTTTCTCATTCTTCTCTTCTTCTTTTTTACTTTCTTTCTTATCTTTTCTGCAACTTTTCTTCACCGTTTCTCCGCAAATTCCGCTCATGCTGCTGTAAATTTTCTTGTTTCTACTTCTTTTGATCTTTAATTTTTGCTTCATTCCCATACTTAAAATGCCTCCAGTTGGTCGTAAATATGAGACTTCTCTTGAAGTAATCCAGAAAGATCTCGAAGGGAAGGGTTTTACATTAGCCACCATTCCCAATCAATGAGCTAAATCCATTCTTTCCGCTAAACTGTTTTCTGATCATCATTGTGATGATAAAGAAATCATGGTTTCGCTTGGTCAGATTCTCGCTGGCCTTCCCATCCCTCTCTATGATCCTAATCTTCCCTTGTTTTACGAAATTCTTGCTCATGCGAAATTCTCGCGAGCCATCTACCAATTGAGTGGGGACTGAATTCGCTTAATGCTTGAATTCGCCAACCGCGGTGCTGGTAAAGGATCTTTTTATCCAAAAGAAGTCAGGGATCCTGAATTTGAGGATTTAGAAATATTCACCGAAAAATACACAGTAGAGAGCTTCTTTGAAAATTACGAAGTAATAAACATGAAAAATGATAAAACTCGCTGGGGTGCTCGCTTGAAGAGGAAAGAAAATGTTGCCAGCGATAAAATACTTATGCAAGACATTGATTGGCATTCTGGCAAGATAATATTCCTCGTCACTCTAAAGACGACAGATGGTGCGTCTTTCCACTGGTTTTGAAGGGAACTTATATTTCAGGTTCAAATGTGCTTCATGTGAATCTCGCCACTTATCAACCTTGGGTATTTAATTGGCCCGAGAAAGCGAAAGAGGTATGTCTTCAAATCTTGCTCACTTCATAATCTTTCATCTGTTGTTACTTTCTTGTTCTCTAATTCTTGTGAAAATTTTAGATTAAAAAGCTGAGATCGAGCTATAATAGGACTAGGAAGGCTAGCACTTTATCTGCTCAACGCTCCATCACAGATGAAGTAAGAAACATTTTTTATACTTTTAACAATATTGTTGCCTCTGTTTCTTATCTTCATTTGTGTGCGAAGGTTGGTGTTGTAGTTGTTGAAGAAGAAGAAGGATCTAAGGTTGCAAAGACCAAAAGCAAAGGTAAAGGTTCTCTTCGCAAGGAGAAATCTGCTGCCCCACCTTCAAAGAAACGAATAGTTCATTCTCCTTCAAATCTTCGATTTGGCGAGAGTTATGATGATGATGATGATGATGATGATGATAATGACCTTGATGGTTCTTTCGCAAGAGAAGATTTTCCACCTGAATATTCAATGGCACAATTGTCTAGCATCTTCTCTGACTCCATGCAAGGGATCGGGGATGATCATCTCACTGGCACATGCAGAGCTCTTGTGAACATCTGTGATGCCCCTTTACTAGATGGTGGTGATTCTCTTCATGGGGTCTCCAGATCAGTGACTCCTAGCTTTCTGAATTCTCTTGGTATCTTGGTATGCCTTCATTTATCTTTTTCTTCATAATTATGATTTAAAGCTATACTATATCTTGACAATTTCTTTATTTTCCTTCGCAGACTGGGAAAGCTTCTTTCGTTGTTGCCTCAGATTTGGAAAAGAGACGTGGTATTATTGAAAAGAAGAATCTTCAACTTCGCAAGAGAAACGAAGAACTGGAAGCTGAAGCTGTTGATCTGCGCGAGAAGAACAAACAATTAGAAACTGATTCTTCTTCTCAAAAGGATAAAATATCTAGTCTTCAGGATGCCAATAAGAAACTTTATGGTATGAAACTTTTCATTTTTCCTTTATTTTATTTTCTCATTATCCTCCCTCATCTAACTTATCATTTTCGCAGACGTTTATGATCTTTCTGATGAAGCCATTCTCCTTAACACATTCCCCAATTCTATGGATAATAATACCCTCCTTAAACATCTTAATAATTCCTTAAATAGTTTTTCAAATGACAAGATTAAATCTCTTCCCATAAATGAACTCAGATCCAAACTTCGCCTCTTAGAAATTGACCATAGATCCAGCTTGGGCTTAGCCAACCAATTTAAGCGTTTATATCTTAATTCTAAAGAGGAAATTAATGCTTTAAGAACCAAGATCAGTGATCTCATAGATGATAAAGATCGCATCGCTAGACAAGGTGCTCAAGCGTTAGCGAAATTTCAAAAAACTCTTCTTGAGGTTCAAATTGATCGAGATGAATCTAACCGCAAAAATGTTGTACTTAGCGAAAGAGAGAATCAGATTCGCTATCTTCTTCTCATAAATAATGATGACGAATTCGCTTGGGCTGCGAAATTTCTAGATTACGCCAGAAATAATTTTGGTGTAAATGTTAGTCTTCAAGCTGAGCACACGGCCTTGGTTAGGGATATGATTTCTGACAGAGAAGGTTGTTAATTGTTCTTCTTTATTAACTATTTGTCTTTCATAAAATTATCATCAAGTTGCTGATTCATCGCTATATGTTCGCAGGAGCTGAAGAGAGATTTCTCAAAAGAATAGAAGAACTTGAGTCTGAAAAGGAGCAGCTCGCAAAGGATCTTTCTTCTCGCAATGACAAATATTCCAGACTGAAGAGCCAACTAAAGATTACCGTCATGAACTTTAAGAATGATGCTATTCTTTTTCGCAATCAGACTATTAAAAAGGTATGTGATGACAATAACATCCTTCACTCTACATATCCTTGCCTCTTAGAAGAAATTCCAAGGAATGTACCTTCTCTGGATATCTCTGATAGTGATGCTAGTGAAGAAGAAAAATCTGATGAGGATGAAGAAGAAGGATTTGATGAAGATGAAGAAGAAGAAGAAGAAGAATCAAACAAGAAATAGTTTTGTTTCCTTCTTTCTCTTTTTGTAATATCTGTACATTCGTTCTTTAATCTCCTATCTTTGTAATTCTTTGTTGCGAATTTCTTTAATCTTCAAATGTAAGTTCTTCCTTTTTTTTGTTTCTTTCTGCACGTATTAAAAAGGCAATTCTTTTTTGCAATATGGTTAATCAATATACAACTATTTCATTTCATGCATGCGTACATCTATCATATGGAGACAAATAACATGTTCCTATTTTATTCATTCCCATACTTGCCTCTGTTATTTGTATTCAGATGAAAGATTAAGCATGTTATTTTTGACTAGCAACATGTATTCATGTCTCAATCTCGCAGCTGTTTCTGCTGAAGTTTCCCAAGTAGGTATTTCTTGAATCTTCGCAAGTAGGTATTTCTTAATTCTTCGCAAGTAGGTATTCAAATGAAAGATTAAGCAAGATTTCATTCTTTCTTCTTCTCTTATTTTGTTTTATTTTGCCTCAGTTTCGCGGTTATTTCTGCAGAATCTTCGTAATCAGATACTTCCTGGTTTCTTCCAAGATTTCATTCTTTCTTTTTCTCTTATGTGGTCTTATTTTGCCTTCCTAGTTAAAGGTCTTATTTTGCCACCTCTTGTCATTGCGACAAAATCGCAGGACGTTCTTACATTTTCATGTAAAAACCCATTGATCTTGCCTTAACTCTCTTTTTATTGAAATTGATGTTGCGACAATATGACAGGCCTAAAAATTCTCGCGAAAATAAAGCTCCATGACATTGCCGCCTTGCGACGAAATCGCAGGACGTCCTTACACTTTCATGTACTGACCCATTGATCTCGTCTTATCTTTCTTTTTTGTATTATTGCCTCTTCAGGATTGTCGCACAAATATGACGAGTCTAAATTTTCTTGCGAAAATAAAGCCTCATGACATTTTGCGTCTTAAGACACTTATCAGCTCCCTAATGGAGGGTGCCGCCCTTATCTTCCCCCTGGTTGCCCCTTCAAGTAGACGTACCTCTACCATACAAGGTTGGCTCCTCCCATCCGGTCTTAACAATAACCAGTTGTTTTCGCAGCCTCTTATCCCTTTTGCCTATAGGGCTTATGGTTACGATACTGCACCCTAAGTGGGGTTTTCTTCGGGCCGAGTGCAGCATAATTCAAGACTTGCCAAGAATGGCCGAGACGCTTCAAACGCCCCAGGCACTCTTGGCTCAACCGTGTACCTTGGCGCCTTGATCAGATGATATACTCCTTAGAAGAGACCCTCAGTCGTCCAACCTAAGTCCTAAGCTTAGGTTGAAAATCCAAGGTACCTCTCCTGGATGGGCTTTATTGACCCCAAATCTCCATGACTCGGGTTCCGGGGCGGTGTAACCTTTTCATTTGAGCCATGCAATAGGTACCCCCTTCTATGACGCACTTTAGGTCTTACATTTACCTCTTGCGAAATTTTGATTTCGCGAACTAGGGTGTACGCCATAGTAGGTTCGCCTCTTTCTGATTATTTTGTTTCTTCTTCTGCATATCAGCTCTTTTGTAATTTCGCAATCTCATCTTTGTCATTCATAATATATATATATATATTTAACAAATCAGTCATACATCTTTCGCGGTCATAAAATCAACAAATTCATTCACTCCTTAAGTCTCTTACTTTTGCTAATTTCTGCCTTTATATTAATGAAATTTTCCGCTACTTTCTTCCCTTTTGCGAAATCTTCGTCGCTTCTTACCTTCAGCATGCATTGGTTTCGCAACGTTTTTTATTCTCTCTGTTCTATTTCATCTACCATCAATCTTTCACTTTTTTGTATTTCTCTGATGTTAAGTTTCCAATTCTTCTTCTTTGCAGCTCTTTCTTCGCAAGATTCTACATCAATTTCATAAAACTTCTTTCCTACAATCCAATCGCCTTTTATGATGCCAATACCACTGGGATGAGGGAACTTGATGCATTGATGGAAAGTCGATGCTACGCCTAGAATCCCATGTAACCAAGGTCGTCCAATAAATGCGTTGTATAGTGATTCCACATCAACTACACAGAATAGAATTTCAGAGGATAATCCTTTCAGCGGAATTCGCATATTAACTTCCCCTTTAGGCTTATTGGCAGTACCATTAAAACCATAGATTTTGTAAGTTGAAGGTATTAGATCTTCGTCTTTTTCTCCCATAGTTTTATAAGTATGATAAAAAAGAATATCCACGGAACTTCCAGTATCGATTAAAACTCTGTTGATTGCCCATGAATTCTCAGCTTCATCATCTTCATCATCGCTAGGTTTTGGGTTAATCTCCAATCTTACCACTAATGGGTTATCGTGCATTTCTCCATCCTCAGGTACTTCTTCTGCGGTGAATGAAATAATCTGCTTTTTCCATTCTTTCAGTGACGATGCTTTCGCAATGTTCATTATTTCTTTATCATCGGCATCTCTTGCGAAAACCCTGCTGAGAACGTTATCGTGAAAGTCTTCGATCATTTTGTACGAATGTACAATAGAGTGACAAAACAGATTCTTTGCCTTTGCTCCAACTTCTATTACAAATGTTTATCCTCCTTTTGTTGCATTTACTCTGCGATTTTCTGGCGGTGGTGGTAATGGTTGAGACTGAGGTTGATCTTTTAGAAAATGATTTAGTTTCCCCTGATCTATCATTCTGAGGATGATTCTTTTTATATTTCTGCAATCATTTGTCGTATGTCCATGAAAGTGGTGATAAGAACAAAATTCATGACTTATGTGGCTTGGAGGTGGTTCACTCCCCATGTTCCATGGTGTTGGTATATTTTCCATCAAGATTATAGCTTCCCATATTTTCTCCACACTAGCATTCAGAGGTGGCATCTTGATTTCTTCCCATATTACCTTGTGATTCCTCTGTCCTCTATGATAGTTTTGTCTTTGACCTCCATAAAATTCTTGTGGTTGATCAAATCTTTGAATCTTATTATTCCCACAACGGTTATAAAAGTTCCTCTCCTTTTCAAATTCTTTTTGATCGCGACTTCCCATAGCTACTAGCTTCTACTGACTATCATCCATTATCTTCTCGTGTTGTACTTGCGAAGTGCTCGCCACTGTGCTTATCAGTTTGGGTAATAGACTTGCATTCGCTGCTTTTGAACTTGTGTTCGCAACTGGGTATGACTCCATGTCATTTTGTTTTTCCTCAAGAGCAATATACTCCTCTTGAAACTCTCGCAGCTCAGTCATTGTGATTGTATTTTGATTTTGAAAATTTGAACATACAACAGATTGGTTGAAAACATTGCGTTAATGAATGATAGAATGAGGTATCTCTCATCCACACGGCCAACCATTTCACTACACATTGTCTTCCACCTCTTGGTTAAATTCTTCAAACTTTCGCCAATTCTTTGTTTTAGCCCAAATACATCTTCAATGCCAGGTCGCGAAGAATTGTTACTTATATACGCCCCTAAGAATGTAGTCTGCAAATGGTTGAAAGATGTTATAGTATTTTTTGGCAAACCTTCAAACCATTTTAAAGCCTCTCCTGTTAAACTTGATGCAAAATATTTGCACAATACAGCATCATAGTTTTCCCATTGTAGCATACATCTCACATAAGCTTTGATGTGTTGTACTGCACAAGTTGTTCCGTCAAAAATGCTAGTTAACGCAGGTAGATTACACTTTGGGGGTATTCCTCCTAATTGTACTTCTCGTGTAAATGGAGTTTTCGCAGCTTCTTCTATGGCTTCGTCCAATTGTCTTCTACCTCCTTCTCTTTTATTATTTAACATTCCTCTCATTTCCGCTAGTTCTCTCAAAATTTGTTCATTTACACCAGAATTTGGATCCATTGGTCTTTTTAACTCTGTTTCCCTTCTTCTGCGTTCATATCTGCTTTGATTTTCTTGTTCATCATTTTCTTCTCGTCTTTCCCTGCGATCTTGTCTTTCATTTCTTTCATGAATTCGGACATGATTATACCTCTCATTTTCTTCTCTGCGATTTTCTTCATTCCTCCTCAATTCTCTTTGTCGCCTTTTAGTTCTCATTTGTACTCTATCATATTCTTCATTGATATTACCATTATTGCGATTTTGTTCACGCCTTCTTTCTCGATTATCACGATTGTTCTGGCGAATTGCCTCTTGGAGATCTTGTTCTTCCACTTCTACTCTCAGTTTTTCCCTTTCGCAATCTAGACGTGCTTGTTCAGTATAATGTCTTTCGATTTCATCTTCAATTACTTATTGATTTCTTTGAACTGCTCTCCCGTGTAATGTTCTCCTTCTTTCTTCCTGATTTTCTCCGCCATTTTGATTATCTCGTTCCTGATGTTTTCTATTTCCCTGATTTCTGTTGTTTTGTCCATTTTGAAAAATTTCGCCACGTTGAATATAGCGATCTTCCATTATTTCTCTTCTTTCACGACGTTCTTCGTTTGGATTTTGTACTTCCTCTCGAGTATCTTCATTAGCATTTTCTACAGGCAAATTTCGTCTTATTTCTCCCCTAACTGATCTTGAACTTGATCTTGTAGTGCTTCTTGACCTTCTACTTTGTAATATCATGTTTTCCATCCTCAACTCATGATTTTGACTTGTCAAATTTGCACGTTCTTCTGCTTCTAGTCTCCTTTCTTCGTGTATTCTTTGCCTCAATGCCTTTGAGGCTTCAACCTCTTAATTTCCATGAATTATTCCTCCAGTTGTTTCTTGGTCTCTCTCTTCTTGTCCATTGTTTCTTAATTGTTGCTCTTCTTCCATTTCATCTACAGAATCTGATCGCCAAGTATGTACACTCACTCTGTCATAATCCATAGCTCTATTTTGTATTGGTGTACGTTGTATTGGTTATTGAACTTGATTTTCTCCATTGTTTCTTATGTTCACTCTTGAAGATTCTTCCATTTCATCTCCTCTTTTTCCAGCAAGCCTCCTACTCCTTCTAATAGTTGTCGGTTGTTTTGATGTATTTCCTCTTCTAGCCATTTCTCAACCTTAATGAGTTGTTGAAAATTATATGAAATTCTTTACCTATCACTCCAAATTCTTTCAAACCACAATATCAATCTTCAACCCCTCCATGTTTCTAGCGCCATTTTGTTATTGCAGGATTTCCCACAACACATCCCTCACAAGAATTCATAATAATCAACACATCTTTAAGATCAACAATCACCCTTTTTATTAATTGAGTTAGAGATTTTACAAGGAGGAAATGAAATCAAGAATACAACCGCTATATTAGGCTTTCTCTCTACTCTCCAAAGATCTCTCCCTCTCTTAGGCCTGCTCGGATCTTTATATAGGATATTACATAGTGGATGACAGCTAAGTTGTCCTTTATTTTCGGATCTGTCTTGCGACATTATCGCTAGTATACAAATGTTAAATTTCGCAACACTCCTAAATCTCGCTAGGTCTTCACATCTTTCTCGTGTTTAGGCTGTCATCATCCGTTGCGTCATTTCTATAACCAATCTGCGATATCTTCGCAGTGTGTTGTTCAAAGATTTCGCAAAGATATTGATGTTGCGATATTCTGATCCTACAGGTCTAATGAGAAAAAAGGAAGTAGCTAGGCAGATAACGTGCAATTTGGATAGAGCTCTTTACAATGTGAAATTCGTGAATTGTTTTTAAAAAATCGTGTTGAAATGACAAAGGTATCAAGTACATAACAATATTTTCCTATCAGCATATTGAAAACACACCTTGTATTATCTTTCAGAGACAGAAATTGTCAAAAGACTATTTCAACAAAATGTACACATTGGTAAAGTGTATGTTCTAAACCGAACCAATCTATTGGATCCTACCAAGTGTTTGATTAACTTACAATTGTATTTACTTTAATTATAAAGACAAACAATATAACGCGGAAGTAAAGTAAATCACACGACACACAAGATTTTGTTAACGAGGAAAACTGCAAGGCAGAAAAACCCCGAGACCTAGTCCAGTTTTGAATACTCTTGGAGTTAAGATGCGATAAAAATTGACTACTGCAACTTCGTATGATTGATACCAAGTAAACTACTCCTAGTTACTAAGTTCCTTAAGTACCCATGTGCCTACAACCAATCTGGTCTATGCACGCGAATCCCAAGATAGAGTCTATTATCTCAAGTCGCTTTATCTACTGTGAAGACAACTCAACTATTTTGGATCATAATCCGAAAGATAAAGGACTAACCTATTTTAGTAACCACTTTATCAATCTCAAGAAGTTAATCAGAGATATATATAGTTAAGTACAAAGGATCTTCCATTTAATCAGTATAAAATCCTTTATTGGTCGAAGATCAACTAACACAAAGATTAACGAAATAACCAATCATACTTTACAAACTATTAAAGTAATTTTCAAAAGAGAAACAACTAGCTCGATATATTCAACAAGTCTGATGTGTATCGGAATAAACGGCTTGTTTGGATCCTAGTCAATCAAGTATGCAAGAAGTATCATAAAGATTAGAATACAAAAAGAAAGTCTTGTAGTCTTCGATCTTCAAAGTACCTAGGCAAACAACCTGATTCCCACTAATGATCGATCATACACTGAACGAAATATGTTAATAATGGATGATCACCAGTCATGTTTTCAAATCTTGAATCAATAAAATCAAAATAGATATGAAATTGTAAATCCTTGAACTAGTTCGAGTGACCTTATATCATAAGAGAAGGATAACAAAAACTAAATGGCCCAAGTACACCACCAACTTTTTTGTTCGGCAACCTGTATGGACAAAACCCCTTGAACAATATGTATATACATATTTCTCTTATATCTTCCACAATCAATATGCCTAGACAACAAAGCTCGTGATCCTGGTTATGTAGAAGAGTTCTTGGACGATCTCACAAATCAATATCTAAGATCAATCTAGCCGTATCCAAATCAAGATGATCTAAATTCTTCCAAGTATGAAATATGCTATCTATCTTTCAAGATACGAATTCGACGAGAACAAGTCTCAATATTAATCACAATTAATAAGGATTTAAAATACCTAGAATGAAAAAGTATTACTTGTGTTATTCCTACTGAATAAGAGAGGGTACCAAGTACACCACCAACTTTTTCGTTCGACAACTTGTATGGAAAAAACCTAATACAATTTCAAGCAGACCAAATTAATGATCCTTGACAATATCTTACTGATGTAAAGAAAACATGTATTTTGGTTGGTCACAAAAGGACAAAACAGCATGGTGTAACCTTGATATTACTAATATGATCTTAAATATCAACCACTACAATACATATGTATTCAAGGTTAAAAAGGTACATCAAATCAATATTTACATATTCACATATCCACAGAAATGCCATTGTTATAAAAATTCATCATTTTTTTTTAAACTTGATATCTTTCGAAATACACATAGGATTTTTGTAAAATTAACATATTTGGAAAGCTCTTTGAGATACCTACGTAATGAGTACAAATAAGAATATTAAATTTTATTTTACGAAAAAAAAATATCATTATTATCAAATTTGGTGTTGTTAAAAGAGTAAAATTTAAGCATGTGCATCGCACATGTGGCATCACTAGTGTATATAGAGTTTATATCTCTATCAATCATTATTACTTATAAACTATGAAGTCCGTGAACCCGAATCTTAAGAAGAGAACTTGAACGATCTCAAAAATCAATCTAGTCGTATCCAAATAACTCAATCGGATTTTTGCCAAGTAATAAACGTGTTATCTATCTTTCAGAATACAAATTCTACAAGAAATAAGTCTTGTAATCGGTTATAATTATATGGATGTATCTACTAAGATTAAATACGTACTACTTTCATAAATCCTATTATAAAGATAAACAATATAATGCGGAAAAGGAAAAACACAAGACACCAGAAGTTTTATTAACGAGGAAACCGCAATAGCAGAAACACCTCGGGATCTAGCCCAAATTTGAACACCAAACTGTATTAAGCCGCTACAGACACTAGCCTACTGTTGATGGTGGATTTTCATTTAAGGTTAAAATTGTAAAAGCCAAAATTATGCGCTAACATCTTGCAAAAGATAAAGCCATTAATGAGTGATGAATACTTCTTCACTTTACTAATTCACCTAGAATAGAGCATGTGGCAACAATCCCAAAGATTCTCGTGAATTAAATACACAAAATTCATCTAGGTTGGAGCATGTAGCAATAATCCCATATACCCTGTGAATTTACAACATTATTAATTAATGCATGACCAGCCTAGTATATCCTGTACTCATTACCGGTGCGGCATGACGACTGAGTGTTGTTCTCAGCAGAGCAACATGAATCTCCAAGCATTAATAATAAAACATGTACGAAATACCCATACAGGCTACAACTCTCGGTGTGTTATACTAGCCCGATTGAGCATGTTTGAACCTCGAACCGACCATATCGGTCTCGGGAAACGATCATGACCATCCAACTTCACCTAGGCATGATTGGATGGCCCAGATCGAATCCATAACCCTTAAGCAGGTATTAGAGTATTCACCACCGACTCAATGCGGGCCCCGCATGGTGGGCCTCCCCAAGAGGGAAGCAACGCTTACCAGTTTGTCCAGCCAAAACAACATGGACGTGAAACCCTAAACTAGGGTTATGACACATTACATTGTCGCAAATCATTCTCAACCATCCATCTTCGCAGGCATAGATGGAGGGTGTAGGTGTAGATTCAAAGGGCCCGGAACATGTTAACACAAACACCGTGGGCCCGCCTACATACATGAACAATCGGTCAGGACCAACCATGTTTGGTTTTCCCAATTCATGCGTGCAAAAAAATGCATGAAGCACCTCCGGCCAAAACCCTAATTAGGGTTTGTATCGATCACGAGCGTCAGTTTTCTCCTGATCGAATGAGGGGCTTAGGAGATAATTGAGCAGGTCCAGTGAGCATCAGCATGATCACCGTGGAACTATCTATCTCCTCACCCGACCGACCAAGGAATACCATGCCTGGTTTCTCCAAAACGCACGCCCAAACTAGTGTGGTCGCGCTTCCCAAATCACAAACTGATCTCGACCACTCAACTTTTCCAGACAAATTGAGCGGCTTAGATCACGTTTCTATGAGGCAATGAAGTACAGGCATGAACACCAGCCTACCACCCACACGACGAATCAATCGGCCGGAACCGACCAGGCTTGGTCGTCTTGAAGCGCGCGCCCGAAGTGGGCATGATGCGCGGCTTTTGCGGCACCAGATTTCTATTGCAAATCGATCCCAACCGCTCCTCTTTGCTTGGTCAAATTGAGTGGCCTAGATCGCACCTTCATGGGACAATGAGGACGTGCGACGTGTACACCGGCATGGCGTCTACACGCATGCCCTGGTCGGTCCTTTCCAAAACACCTCCCATGCTTGGTTTCGACCAAGCCAAGAGTGATGCCTGCGCACCTCTTCAAAAGCCCTAAAACTTCATCAACGGTCCGCAGATGAGTGTCACGGATCATCTCGTCCGTCCAACTCTACCGCTTGGTCAAGCAGCCACAGTTAGGAATTAAGAGACCAAAGAAGGCATCATCACGATCACCGTCCACCACTCTTCCACATGAGGTGATCGGCCAAGTCGTGGCTTACCTGTATAGCCTCCAAACGATCACTCGAAGATGGTCGGACATGATGCTATTTTAAGACGCTTAAATTCGTGACTTACTCCTAAGCCTTAAAAACAACATGCTTCATACATGCCGAGTATACTCGATGCGCATACTGCGTAGAATACAAACGATACTTCACAAGTATCGACTTCCTAAATAATTTAGTTATTTAGTCTAGCATTACATGCTACTTTCCGTGGGTCCCATGATCCACACACTCAAGACATCAATCATGTCACAAACTGGGGGATACATACTGGGGTATTGGTCTAGCGGTTTACAGCGTGCAGCGTGCAACGCGCCATCACAAGAACGTGTCAGGAAGTCATGGACGGTTAGAGATACAGGAGAAGTGGGCAAGACTGGTCGTGTAACACCAACACACAACTCCACTACTCCATCACTCCACTTCCTCCACTTCCCACGAGAGACATGAATAAGGCTCAAATGACTTGTATAAATAGGTTCTCCTCCCTATTTCCAAAAAACAACAGAACAAGTCAAGACAAGACAGAAACCAAGTGTTAATACAAAAACGTATTCAAACACTCAAAGCCTGCTTGCATCAATTGTAAGCCTGCTCACCTTTCTGTTACAAGTCATAAACAAGCCTACACCTTCACAATATCAACACCTTATTCGCTTCCCTCCCTAAGATCAACCCTATCTCCTTCACTTTGTGACCGAAGCAAGTCTGGAACGACCATTTCTTGGTTTAGGCCAGAATTGTACAGATTGATTTCTCGAATCACAAGCACTCACCGCGCAGTGCATTTGTTCAGGGTTTAGATTCATTCCTCATCCATACACCCCAAATTACCAAATCCGGCAGGAATAGTTTTCACCCATAAACACCTACTATCATACTTCAAACTGGAACGCAGTTGAGACCGAATCCACCCTCCAAGCGATTCGGTTACAGTCGCGCTCCTTACGTCTCTTGAACCTCGCAAGGCTATACGTGATTGATTCCCTTAGATGACGTCCTTTACATCATAAGAGTTGCTTCAACCTAAGTAAAGACTTTTGATACCAATTTTCCTCTAACATATAAGCCTATTTGATTTTACTTTAGATCAAAGATCAATGCTTGGAAACCTATTTGGAATAAACAAAGCTAGCAAACCTCATAAATCCGGAACACTTACACTCACTTTGACGAGAAGCCTTGATTCTTTACCAACTCTCAAGAACAATCTTCAACTTCTCAATTAAGAGTAGTTGTCAGATATCTATCTTGAGGAATCACAAAGTATGAAACGAAAGAACTTTGCAATTTCTATCTATCTTGCCCGAAAGAGATTAAGAGAACTTCAATAGTAGAAGGGAAGATTAGGATACACGGACTATCAAGGTAAAAGATAGTTGAACCTGGCTTCGCGAATCCTCGGAGCGATGTTTTTCAGTCGTAGACCTTATTATGTTTCTCATAGGAAATATGGGTCAATAGAGGATGACCCTAGTAATCAACTAGGACACAAAGTGTCAAAGATTGAATTTCCCGGTTGAAAGAGCATCTCTATTTATAGTTTTTCAAGACTGAGGGTTGCATAGAATTCAAGCTAAGACAACTTGAGAATCAAGCAAACACTTTATTTGTTTAAATGAAACTCTAATTAGGGTTTCAAATAAGCATGTGAGAATTAGTCTTGAAAATACAATAGAAGAATATACCCAATGCTCTGGTTACGAAACCGTGTATAATGACCATTCTGTTTTGGCAAATATGACATTCGAACTATACGCATATTGATGTTCATTTAAACATCTAAGAGTTTATCATGATGCACACACATAAGCGTTTTAGTGATCAATGGTGTCTTAGAAGTGTTTGAAAGAGTCATAGCAATGCTAAACATATTTTTTAAAATAAGTCTTTGAGCATCTGCTAAATTTCACTGAGACCGTTGGTGAAACGGTTCATGAACCTTAAGGCTAGTTCACGAGTCAGGGTGATACGGTTCGTGAATCGGGTTCGCCAACCCTACTCGGGTCGAGAACTCATATGACTGCCATTCGTGAGCCGGTTTGGCCAACTGCTAGCCTATTCTACCATCATTGAAAATTCAGTTCACCACAGTTCGTGAACCGGGTTCATGAACTGTCCCCCACTGAACTTGCGATATATGAACTCATTCGCCAACCTTTTATGTATTTCTGAAACTCATATATCTATGGTTTGCGAACTGGTTCGCCAACCTACCCTGAGCACAAATATCATAAGTTCTGAATTTCTCTTAAACAAATTAATTGAGTTCTGTGATATTTGAAACATTCTTAAATGATAAAATCATTTGCATGAGAAATTTTCAATTGATCCACAAATTAATTCTTAAACAATAAAATTTTTCGAACTAAAATTGGTAAGGACCTTTGGACATCTATGCTTGAATCATATTTCGAGATATTTAACAAACTAGATAAGCTTGACTCAAAATTTATTCTTTGTAGATCTACTAGAAGTTATACGAGATAGTCTCAAAAGATAGAATGGTAAGATCGTGAATAAATAGAATAGTTCAGTCTTCGCATACCTGATAAAAGAAGTTCTCAAAATGTTTTTGTCGATCTTCTGTCTTAGAGGGTGATGTCTGGTTCTCAACTACCGAATTCTAACCTAGTCCGAGACTTGACTTAGTAGCCTAGAAATCAAGATATAGTTTTGATTATCTAACATTGACAACAAGCTTGAGATAACTAAACTTGTGGGTTCAACCCATTGATCTAACACCTACTATGAAGATAAAATAATATAATGTGGAAAAGGAAAAATACAAGACACCAGAAGTTTTGTTAACGAGAAAAACTGTACCTGCAGAAAAACCCTGAGACCTCGTCCAGCTTTGAACATCAAATTGTATTAAGCCATTGTTGATGGTGGATTTTCATTTAAGGTTAAAATTGTAAAAACCAGAAAATCATGCGCTGACATCTTGTAAAAGATAAAGCCATTAATAAGTGTTGGATACTCCTTCACTTTACGAATTCACCTAGAATGGAGCATGTGGCAACAATCCCATTCTCAGAATACACGAAATTCATCCGGAGTTGGAGCAGTAGCAACAATCCCATATACCCCGTGAATTTCTAGTATTATTAAATAATGCGCAATCAGCCTTGTATTTCCTGTACTCATTATCAGTGCGGCATGACGACTGAGTGTTGCTCTTATAGAGCAACACGAACCTCCAAGCATTATAATGAAACCATGTACGAAATACCCGTACAGGCTAACTCTCGGTGTGTTATACTAGCCCGATTGAGCCCCTCTCGATGTGTTATACTAGCCCGATTGAGCATCCGGACTGACCGTATCAGTCCGGATATGATCACAGTCATCTAACTCCACAAGCATGATTGGATGACCCATATCAGTTCCATCACCCCAAGCAGGTATGGAATATCCACTGCCGAACCAACGCGGATCCCGCATGGTCGGCCTCCCCATAGATTGGCCTAGCTTGCCAAAACGTCCAAACCAGAGCATATGGGCGGAAAACCCTAAATTAGGGTTTGCGGCATATTACATGTGTCGCAAAACAGTCTCAACCATCCATCTTCGCAGGTATAGATGGAAGGTGTAGATGAAGATTCAAAGGGCCCAGAGCATGTCAACAAAATCACCGTGGGCCCGCCTACATACCTGACCAATCGTTCAGGACCAACCATGGTTGGTTATCCTAATTCGTGCGCCCAAACAGAGCATGGTTACACGGCCGTGAAACCCAAGTTAGGGTTTTGAGCATCACGAGCGTTCATCTTCTCCGGCACGAATGGAGGGTCCAAGATTAGATTAAGCAGGCCCGGTCATACCAGCATGACCACCGTGGACCCATTTATCCCCTCACCTGATCGGCCAAGGCATATCATGCCTGTTTGTTCCAAGACGTGCGCCCAAACTAGCGTGGTCACACCTCCCAAACCGCAAACTGATCTCAACCGCTCAACTTCGCCGGACGATTTGAGTGGCCCAGATCACGTTTTCATGGGATATTCAGGTATAGGCATGAACACCAGCCTACCACCTTTACACTGCACTCACCAAGATTGGTCACCTTGGAACGTGCGCCCGAAGTGGGCATGACACGCGGCTCTTGCGCAGACCGGTTTTCTGTCACAAATTGATCTCGACCACTCAACTTCACCGGACGAATTGAGTGGCCCGGATCATACTTTCGTGAGGTAATGGGTATAGGCGCCTACACCGCCATGCCATCTACACGCATGTACGGTCGGCCTGGCCAAAGTCATATCCCAAGCTGGGATTCGACCAGGCTGAAGAGGGATGCTTGCGCACCTCTTCTAAAACCCTAATTCCACCAACGGTCGCAGATGAGTATCTCAAAGATCATCTCGTCCGTCCAACTTCACCGGCTTGGTTATACAACCTCGGTCGAGTTAATCGGGTCGAGTGAGGCGTCATGGTAATCACCACCCATCACTCTACCACACCATGATGCGCACTGCATAAAATACACACGATACTTCATGTGTATTAACTTTCCTGAATAACGCAGTTATTCAACTTAGCATTACATGCTACCTTTCGTGGATCCACGATCCACATATTCCAGACATCAATCATGTCACAAACTGGGGGATACATACTGGGGTATTGGTCTGGTGGTTTACAGCGTGCAACACGCCATCACAAGAACGTGTTAGGAAGTTATGGACGGTTAGTAATGACAGGAGAAGTGGGCAATACTGATCGTGTAACATCGACACACAACTCCACTACTCCATCACTCCACTTCCTCCACTTCCCACGAGAGACGTGAATAAGGCTCAATGACTTGTATAAATAGGTTCTCCTCCATATTTCCACCAACAGAGCAAGTCCAGGCAAAAAACAGAAACCAAGTGTTAATACAAAACACCGGAATCGATAGCTTGCATCCTGTAAGCCTGTTCACTTTTCATTACAAGTCATAAGCAAGCCAACACCTTCACAATCTCAACACCTTCTTCGCTTCCCTCCCTAAGATCAACCCCATCTCCTTCACTTTGTGACCGAAACAAGTCTGGAACGGCCATTTCTTGGTTTAGGCCGGACTTGCACAGATTGATTTCTGAATCTACAAGCACTCACCGCGCAAAGTGCATTTGTTTAGGGTTTAGATTCATTCCTCATCCACACACCCCAAATTACCAAATTCGGCAGGAATAGTTTTCACCCATAAACAATTGGCGACCACAGCGGGAGGTTGATCTCTCGGTTGCAAAAAATTGAATTCTCAATTTTTCGGTTTTCATCTCACGATGTATCCTTACTCGGAGACCACAGGTGGTTCAGATATCATGGGAAGTGTAGCTAGAATGCTGGAGGATGTCTTGGCAAATCAAGCCGGTATCGCTAGAAGACAGAGCGAGACATTCCGCCTTTTGAATGATATAACAAACGCAATTACAAGAAGGGTCGGCAGGCATCTACTCAAACAGTGTAAGAAACGCTGGATCATTAGTCAGAAGTCACACCTTTACCCGTGGAGATGCAGAAAGAGCGCGTAATCACAGGGGACTCAGGAGAGACGAACAACATGGTCCAGCCGACAACGAAGACTCGAGGCAACTCCACGAGAGGAAAAGACTTGTTCGGGTACCACAACGTCTACTGGGATAAAGAAATGGAGCCTGCGGCTTACGGATCCCTACCGGAAGATTTATATCTCAAGACCCTTGTCGAAGCCGTGAAGAAATGCTTGAGGAAGGAGAGATCAATCAAGGAACACGTGAGTACGAGAGGATGGGAACGTTCAATTCGATCACTCAAGCGGTGATATTACAACATCTCCCATCACTGAGAGCCGGAGCGGCCGCAAATCCCGGCATCTCATCAAGTGTAACACCTCTGTAGTCACCAGAGCAACAACTTTCACTCCTTCATCAGGACGAGGAGCCGGAGGGACGAGAGGAGGACCATCCCCCCATTACCATTGAAGACTTGATGGAGAAGCAGGAAGTTCTTGCTAAGACTCAAACGGATATGGCCGCAACTTAGAAAGAGGTACTCACTTTTCTTAAGACATTAACTGATCGATTTCCACAAGAGCCGTGACAACCCCTGGAGCAAAAAAGGAACGCATTCAACGCACCGGAGAAGGTACGGCGCGGACCTCCATGGACCTGATCAAAGAAGCGACATCAGATATGAGCGGTCCTATCATGGAGACTCCTACACTGGGGACTGATCCTCACAACGATCCTCCTCAAGTCAATAGTTTCACTATGAACCAGAGGCCGGTGGATCGGGAAGCGTTTTCTCTAGTGGAAAGTTTATGCGAACTTTCACACCTCTCGAAGAATCATCGCACGGAGACATTTTGCTGCAATCAACCAGAGGAAGTTCACAACCGTGCTCTACATGTCACCGCATGCATCAAGGATTCAGAGTTCAAGACGGCCCTTATCGACACAGGAACGTCTTCGAATGTGATTACTCTCAAGACTCTCTGGACATCCAAGGTTCTCCCAGGCAAGGTCGTACGGAAGCCTACCACAGTGACGGACTTCGAAGGAAACCAAACCAGCACATACGGGAGAAGCTCCGCCGAAAGAATCAGACAAGTCCGTTGCATCCCACTCCCCACGTGGGCGTCAATTCAGGAAGAAGACCGGATTGCATTATTGAGGGCTAGTACTCACGATGTATCTTTGCTGACGAAGCATTCTTCTCCATCCTGTGAAGCCACGACCCACGTTCACACGAAGAGGGAATGAACTTTTATGGCGAGTCGTGACCAGAAAGGGAAAACGATATACCGACACTCGCCATTATCAATTAGCAGGGGAGACTGTTACCCTGTCTCTCCACCTAATGGAATGCTACAACAGCAACGAACCACAAGAGCAAGTGTTAGATGCTCCACAACAGCTGCAAGAGGGCACCAACTCCACAACTGATGAGATTGAAATCGTTAGGGAATCTCCTAGGCATATCTCCATCAGCTCAACCTTGAGTACGGATAAACGCATGAAGCTCGTGGAACTTCTCAAAGAGTACCAAGACATATTCGCTTGGAGATATGAAGAAATGCCGGATTTAGATGAAAATTGGTCACCCATCATCTACATGTCATACCTGGATCCAAGTCGGTTAAACAGTTGTAGTTCAGATCAGGTGCCGCATAGACTTGAGATACTTGAACAGTCTTTGCTCCAAAACGATCCTCCTCTACCTAACATCGACATGTTAGTAGATGCAACCATCGGACACAGCATGTTCTCCTCCATGGATGGATGTAGCGGCTACAACCAGATAAGGATGTACGAGCATGACACAAGGGCCTATATCTCACCAACAGGCGATACAACCTTCAGCCTTCTGTAAGCAGTTCCCTGAAGCAGCAAGAGGAAAACCACTGAGATACAACATCCTGCGCGTCCGTCAACTCTAACTCCAGTACCACATGCACGACTCCCACAATGATGAAACAATGTCCAAGATATTCCATATCCGCTCGAAAACAACCACTACGAACAAACCATGTAAACCACGCTTGGGGATCGAGGCTCAAGATGAAGTTCCTTCACCGTCGATCAAGAATTCTTCAACATGAGAGAGATGGTCACCAAGAAGTATGGAATTCGCAAGGTTAAATCGAACTGAAGAAGGAAACACTTCAACGCTCCCTCTAGCAGAAGCTACTTCAATGGTCTATTCAAGAGCTGCCTCAACATTCTCTCCGGGACCACGTTCGCTTCAGAATCCTTCTTCAACACTCTCTCCAGGATCCACCTCAACATTCGCACCAGAAACCACTTTAACATCCTCTCGAGCCGTTTCAACACTCAAGCCGCATCAATAATCAAGCGCTCTGGTCAAGTTATCTTTGATGTACTCATTGCTCAACATACGTCTCATCCATCCTTCATGAGGGCCAGTGAGCATGAAAAAAACTTGAAGTCGATAGGAGAAGGGTTATCTTGTGGAATGGATATTTTCATATAGTTGAAAGGGCGCGGTGAACAACTCATCATCAATGTTCGGCATATCTTTGAAGCTGTCAACACCTCCTGACTTGTCACCAGCATTATCCCCTGAAGGCATCTCAACAGGAGTTCTTTTCTTCATTCTACAATAAATGACATGAGTCAAGACTTGTATAAAAACGCGTGAGATGTGTAGTCACACACGACAGAACACACATTCATGTTGGAGTACACAAGGTCGGTATTGGGTCCAAATAATGGGATTGATCAAGTCTCAAGTCCTGTTGATCAAGTCACAAGTCCTAGATTGATCAAGTCTCAAGTCCGGTGTTGATCAAGTCACAAGTCCGGTATTGATCAAGTCACAAGTCCGGTATTGCTCAAGTCTCAAGTCTCAAGTCCGGTGTTGATCAAGTTTCAAGTCCGGTATTGATCAAGTCACAAGTCCTGTGATTGCTCAAGTTTCAAGTCCGGTATTGATCAAAGTCACAAGGCTGGTATTCGAATAAAACAGCGCACGCAGGGGTTGGTTTTCAAATCGAAACACGGGGTCGACGTTCGATCGTGCACGCGGCGGGTCCCACTTGATCCCAAAATTTCATATTGGTCTAGGCATACACGCCGTCCCCAATCAAAGCTCTCTCTCTCGAGAAGAAGGCGTTTCGGCTCAACACTTCAACGCTCTCCCGGGCCTGCTCCGAAAGCCGTCTAACGCTTTCTATAGGACCCACATTTATATTTGAGCACACAAGGTTCATTTTTTAAAAAGCAAGCTTGCTCACATCGGGTACCACGTTCGATCAAGCAGACGCAGCGGAGCCACGATTAACCAAAACAGGCACATCAAGCCCACGTTCGATCAAGCAGGTGCAGTAGCCCCACGAACGAAACAGGCGTAACAGTCCATCGAAGCAGGCAAGACCGACATCATGCTAGGGGAACACTCGCCTGGACGCCTCTTGAACATGACATGCTCCAAGGACAGGATGACCCGTCTCTCCTGGAACATCTAACTTTGTCTCATAAGCTTTGTCTTTAATCGTCACCATCTCATGCCTACCCCACAATGGTGTAACCATTACGCGCTAGGCAGGGACTTAATGTTGATGGTGGATTTTCATTTAAGGTTAAAATTGTAAAAACCAAAATCATGCGGCGACATCTTGTAAAAGATAAAGCCATTAATAAGTGTTGGATACTCATTCACTTTACTAATTCACCTAGAATGGAGCATGTGGCAACAATCCCATTCTGTGAATACACGAAATTCATCTAGGTTGGAGCATGTAGCAACAATCCCATATACCATGTGAATTTCTAGCATTATTAAATAATGCGCAATCACCTTTGTATTTCGTACTCATTATCGGTGCGGCATGACGATCGAGTGTTGCTCTTGCAGCAACACGAACCTCCAAGCATTATAATGAAACCATGTACGAAATACCCGTACAGCCGACTCTCGGTGTGTTATACTAGCCCGATTGAGCATCCGACCGACCAGTATCGGTCCGGATATGATCACGATCATCCAACTCCACAAGCATGATTGGATGACCCAGATCAATTCCATCACCCCAAGCGGTATGGAATATCCATCGCCAACCAACGCGGATCCCGCATGGTCGGCCTCCCCAGAGATTGGCCTAGCTTGCCAAAACGTCCAAACCAGAGCATATGGGCGGAAAACCCTAAATTAGGGTTTGCGGCATATTACATGTGTCGCAAAATGGTCTCAACCATCCATCTTCGCAGGTATAGATGGAGGGTGTAGATGAAGATTCAAAGGGCCCAGAGCATGTCAACACAATCACCGTGGGCCCGCCTGCATACCTCGACCAATCGGTCAAAGAACAACCATGGTTGGTTATCCTAATTCGTGCGCCCAAACAGAGCATGGTTACACGGCCGTGAAACCCAAATTAGGGTTTTGAGCATCACGAGCGTCCATCTTCTCCTAGCACGAATGGAGGGTCCAAGATTAGATTAGCAGTCCTACCATACCAAAGATGACCACCGTGGACCCATCTATCCCCTTACCTGATCGGCCAAGGCATATCATGCCTAGTTGTTCCAAGACACGCGCCCAAACTAGCGTGGTTACACCTCCCAAACCGCAAACTGATCTCAACCGCTCAACTTCGCCGGACGATTTGAGTGGCCCAGATCACGTTTTCATGGGATATTCAGGTATAGGAGTGAACATCAGCCTACCACCTTCACACCAGACCGATCGGCCAAGACCGACCAAGATTGGTCACCTTGGAACGTGCGCCCGAAGTGGTCATGACGCGCGGCTCTTGCGGACTGGTTTTCTGTCACAAATTGAACTCGACCACTCAACTTCACCGACGAATTGAGTGGCCCGATCATACTTTCGTGAGGTAATGGGTATAGCGCCTACACCGTCATGCCGTCTACATGCATGTACGGTCGGCCTGGCCAAAGTCATATCCCAAGTCGGGATTCGACCAGGGCGAAGAGGGATGCTTGCGCACCTCTTCTAAAACCCTAATTCCACCAACGGTCGCAAATGAGTATCTCAAAGATCATCTCGTCCGTCCAACTTCACCGGCTTGGTTATACAACCCCGGTCGAGTTAATCTGGTCGGTGAGGCGTCATGGTAATCACCACCCATCACTCTACCACACCATGATGCAGTACCTGCATAAAATACACACGATACTTCATAGGTATCAACTTTCTGAATAACGCAGTTATTCAACTTAGCATTACATGCTACCTTTCGTGGATCCACGATCCACATATTCCAGACATCAATCATGTCACAAACTGGGGGATACATACTGGGGTATTGGTCTGGCGGTTTACAGCGTGCAGCGTGCAACGCGCCATCACAAGAACGTGTTAGGAAGTTATGGACGGTTAGTAATGACAGGAGAAGTGGGCAAGACTGATCGTGTCGCATCGACACACAACTCCACTACTCCATCACTCCACTTCATCCACTTCCCACGAGAGACGTGAATAAGGCTCAATGACTTGTATAAATAGGTTCTCCTCCATATTTCCACCAACAGAGCAAGTCTAGGCAAAAAACAGAAACCAAGTGTTAATACAAAACACCTAATCGATAGCTTGCATCCTGTAAGCCTGTTCGGCTTTCTCACAAGTCATAAGCAAGCCAACACCTTCACAATCTCAAAACCTTCTTCGCTTCCTCCCTAAGATCAACCCCATCTCCTTCACTTTGTGACCGAAACAAGTCCGAACGGCCATTTCTTGGTTTAGGCCGGGACTTGCACTGTATTGATTTCCGAATCTACAAGCACTCACCACGCAGTGCATTTGTTTAGGGTTTAGATTCATTCCTCATCCACACACCCCAAATTACCGAATTCGGCAGGAATAGTTTTCACCCATAAACAGCCATGCATTACAGATACTATCCTATTATCAAACTTTGGACTGGAATGTAGTAGAGTACGAATTAACCCTCCAAGCGATTCAGTTACAGTCATGCTCCTTACGTCTCTTGAACTTCGCAAGGCTCTGCGCAATTGATTCCCTTAGTTGACGTCCTTTACATCTTAGGAGTTGCTGGTTCAACCTAAGTGAAAACTTCTGATACCAATATGCCTCTAACAGATAACCCTATTCGATTTCCCTTTAGATCGTTTAGATCAAGGCTTGGAAATCTGTTTGAAATATACAAAGCTATCAACCCTCACGAATCCGGAATACTTACACTCAGTTAGCTAAGATGCATGGAAAACTAACCACCTCTCAAGAATAATCTTAAACCGATCAACAAAGAAGAGTTTTAGATATTTATCTTGAGGAATGACAAAGTCTGAGTTGAAGAGAATTTGAGATTTTTATTTATCTCGTTTTTGATTGCAGATTGACAAAAACCTCGGCAATCAATGATAAGTGCTTAATTTACATGTTTAGAGTGTCAATTCCATACTTGTTTGAGCTATAATTCTTGCATATTACTTGTTATTATGATTACTTTTGAGTTTATGTGTCATAACAGGTGAATCATCCAAAATCAATGGAAATGGAGTTAAAAGGACCTAAGAAGAGGAAAGGAGTTCATTCTCGCATGAAAAGAAGAAGTTGGAAGGTGCAAAGACACTCCTGGATACAAGTTCCAGGAAGATTTACGGTTGGGAAAAGCATCCCAAACCTAACCGTAAAAAAGAAGAATTTCCACTACAATATGCATAAAGAGTTACGGCTAGGTCCAACCTAACCGTAAAATAAAGTGAAAAAATATGAATATTTGGACACTTCCGCCTTGTAGAGGACGACGATACGAACACAACCCAAAAAGAATGTGGTCAGTTGGACATCGGATGAAGAAGTTACGCCTGAAATGGTGATGAACAAAAAGTATACAGGAAGAATTACGGCCAGGTCCAAGAGACTCGGACCCAACCGTAACTCTGGGAGTTTTGGCACTAAAATATTGTCAGAATTATGGCTAGGTTGAACCCAACCGTAACTAAGGTGTTAGGCACGAGTTTGGGCTTCTAAATCAAGGAATACGTGGTCCCGAACAGGTTCTAAACCCTAGACCATATGAGCACTATATAAGAAGACCCTCAATACAATCTTTATATGATATACCACACCTTGGAGACCCAATTATACCTCTCATATTACATCTTTTACATCTAAACCTAGGGTTTACCCCTTTAGGAGGAACCCATTATTTTGTAATCATGTGTAGCTAAACCTTTGTTGATTAAGGATGAATTCAATGTTCTAGCGTGAAGCTTTATCAGTTATAAAAATCCATTCGGAGTTTTAATCACATAATCGTTTGTTTTCACTATTTCTAGGGTTTATGATTGATTAATTAGATTGTTTGGAGTGCACACTGGATTAATCTATTGATCATTCTATTGCTAGTAAAAGGTTAGGATATCCGGGTAATTATTGAATAGTTCTTACACAAGTAGAGAACGTGAGACCTCACAGAGGGATTCTGTGGAGCAATCATGTGTTAAGACAACACTAGTAAGTGGACCTTGCGCTAAGAGTCTAACTGCTGGGATCAACCTAAGTTCACATAACTTAATGCTTCCGATTGGGTTACACCTTGAGTGCGCTACTACTTGGTGGTTCGGTTGGATAGAACTTGATATGCGAGCGCTTCGGTATCCGGTTACATAAGGGACTCTAAGGATATCACTGCTCTAGCTGCTTTCCTACGTTTGGTGATGAATGGTTCTAATTAAGATAGATAAGTATACTATTGAGTCAACGTTTGGTAACGGCGAAGGACTCCTTGATCATCCCTTTCATCTATTTCTTGTTTTATTCTTTTTATTTATTTTACAACCAATCCCCCTGTATTATTTATTTTGTTTTGCTGCTACAAATAACCTATCAATTACAGAGCTCTCTGTGGGAACGATCTCTTACTACCGCTATATTAACAGTTAATTAGTGGGAAATATCTTAATTAATTTGTTGTGGTTATGACACGTATCAAATTTTGGCGTCGCTGCTGGGGAGCAGTTGCTAATTGATTTGTTATTTTTTTAGCTTGTTTTTGTTTTTAGATTTTTGTTTTGATTGCGTTTTCCTTGTGAGTCATCATGTTTCCTTCCGGAAATAACATGTACGGAGCACAAGATCACAAATACAATAGTGGTAATCGATATGGTTTTGAATCACATTCTTATGACAACTACCAATCATCATATATGGGTATAATCAAAACCAATCTTTTGGCTATGATCAATATCCCGTGGAACCTTACGGATATTCTCATACATGTCAACAACCTTATGACGGGCATGTAAGTGAACAATCACAAGGATGGGAGGATAGTTATGTTTCTAATCCAATTTCTTCAAGTGTTGCGGAACGAATATGTACCATGATGGAGGAGTTTCAAGGACAAATAATTCAATATTACCGTAATCAAGATGAATAGCTCTAAGAAATTCAAAGAAATGTGGACAACTTAAATTTACAACTTGCTCAACTCGGGGAGACAAGGAACGAAGAAGAAGTTTGGCCTCAAAACCAAATTAATTATGAAATTCCTAACGAAGACAACAAATATTTCGAAGATGTGCAACCTTTGGAAAGTCCACATAATGATGATGAAGTTATTCCAGCTCCGGATCGTAATAATGATTATTCTCCTATTCAAAAGGAGGAGCCTTGATATGACCGAACCATTGTTATGAACGGTGTAACATACTCAAATGCATATCAACGTTATGAAAAATATATGGATTACAATGTTTTTAGGCCGGTTGATTTGCAAAAAGTAAACCCAATTATTCTTTCGTCGGAAATTCATACGGAAGACCCTAGGATTTGCACTAATGAACTAGAATTTTGAGGGGAGGATTCCGATTCCGATGATGAGATTGTTGAAGAGATAGAGATTGAGAATGAAACCAAATTGATTGAAGTTGTGCAAGACCCAATTGAGCTTGCCAATGATGCTGAGATTTTAATTGAAGCAGAAATTAAGAGTTCGATAGAGGACCACGGTATACTTGAGATAAATATTTCAATAGAGATAAATAATGAGGATCTTGAACAAGGTTTGTCTAATCCTTTGCATAATTTTATATCTATTGATCCTTTCCATCCAATTAAAATAGATTCTCAAAGAGTTGTTAACCCATCTTTTAGGAAAATACCTCACTTAGGATTGGAGTTATGTGCTTCCAAAGTTTTAACTGATTATTTTTCTTCTAAGTATCCACCACTTGATGTGTTTTATTCTAGAATTGTGCAGGTTCACCAGGCTGAGGAACCCTTTGAAATTCCCGAATTTTATGTTCTCTATCCACTTTCGAGTGTAGAAAGGACTAAATATGGGGGAAACTTCAATAAAGTGATAGCTTCAATATTTATATCTTGTGCTAATATTTTTACGAAGCTTTTATTAGAATTTCAGATTATTTTCTAGGTGGACTACCAGATTTTCAGGTTGTTGGTGTATGGCTGATAACGAAAAGGTCAGGCTGAGGACGTTAAACTAAGCGCTGCATGGGAGGCAACTCATAGGTTTTGTATTTTCTATCCTTTTTGTTTTTAGTTTTCTTCTTTTGCATATCATATTAGTATTTCCCACCTTGATTTTACTTAGGATGAGTCAATTACATTGAGGACAATGTAAGGTTTAAGTGTGGGGGAGTGTTTGAGTATTTTGCATATAGAGTTTTTTTTTTAAAATTTTTTTTGCATAAATAACCTTCAACTTGTAGAGATTTTAGAGTCACTAGCATACTTCTAGGTATGTTTACATAGAGAATTCTGACCGACATAACTGAACTTGAAAGTGTTAGGGAACTACGTCCGGATTTCTTGCTTATTAGAGTGTTAAATAATGGATTTAATCATGCCGGTGATGCAAATGAGGAGCAGGGAGAAATGCATTATTAGAGTTACTGACCAATCATTAGTGGAGACTACCTATTTTCAAATCAACAGAGGCATCAGACCACATTTTCTTTGTAGCTAACTAAAGAGCTTTCTTTTGAGTGTGTGTCACCGTACGTTAATTCCGGGTAGAATGGTGAGCTACCCAACCTCCCACCAGTAAAAGAACTACTCTTTGATATCTTGAGTGCTAATTTTGTCAATCATGTGGGTGACGTCTATAGATGAAAACCACCTTCTTGTAGTTTGATTTGCAGTTAGCACCATTCTCTCTCGCCAACAACAGGTCCATAGAAACACCATTATCATCAACAAGCGGAGCGACATCAAGATCTACAAGGAAAGTTGAAGACGTTTGAGGTTTACAAGCAACAGTACGAGTAAGAGCAAATTTTATATACATGTTGAAGACTTACAATATAAGGAGCAGAATTCTATATCAAAATTGAAGATTTAAGTAAGCGAAGAAAATCAAAAGATGAGAGTTATTGAAGTTTATGATACGAGACAATACAAGTTGTGAAGAATCAAGCGGTAAAGTACTTCACCATGGCCATTTTCATTGTTATTTTTGTATTATTTTTCTTGTCTTAAAAAAAATGAAAAAAAAATAATAAAAAAAAAGACGAGGAAAAATTTGTTATTTTGTTTTTATTTATTTAAAAAGCCGTGGGGAAGTAGAAAAATATAGTAAGAAGTTTCAAGCGACAAGGAAATTGAGGAAGTAGAAAAATATATAAAGAAGTTATTTTGTTTTACGAAGTTCAAGAGTTTATCATCAACCGTTGAAGACCGAAGGACCAAGAAGATGAAGAAGACGAGCTGAAGACTACGTTTCTATTGGATGTTGTGAGAGTGGTGCTATCGTCACTGCCGATCGGATGTGAAGGTGGTAAGTACTCTCATCCTTGCTATAGTGGTTGATTTCATTTCTTAGAAAAAGTCTTAGAGATCATCAGAAAAAGTACTCCCATCCTTTTTCTTAGAGATCATCAGAAAAAGTCTTTTATTTCCCACGATCTTGTGGGGTCTCCGGAAATAATTCATAAGGTTTCCTTACCACCATTCAACGTGTGTAGGATTTCTCTCTTTATTTCCTACCTGCGCACATGTGAGACCCGTAAAAAAGCCGTCTTATTGAGTGCAATTATCATAAGATCCTTTAGTATCATAAGATACTTAGTGAGGCAGAAGGATCGCTCTCAAACATGCGTTCTCTCATTATGGTGTGTTTATTTATCACTCAACATTTAAGAATGAGAATATGTTCTTTAGTATTTCTAACTTCTTATTACTAGCATGCAGAAACTCTATGTCCTCATAGCTCTTTGGATGCTTGGGACGCTGGAACGCTTTGAAGTTGGAGTAGGTTTTGTGGTATATCTCTTGTAAGCCCTCACGAGACTATAACTCGTCCACTAGGGATACCTAGGGGTTTAAAGGCTTGTTGCATTTGCTAAGTGCATCCGTTTTCTCAACGAAAGGGAGTTGTTGTATTTTATTTTTGTTAGGTAGTTTGCTCGAGGACTAGCAAAATCCAAGTGTGGGGGAATTTGATAAGTGCTTATGTTTGTACCCTAATATTTTACATCAAAAATGGGCTTACTTGGGCCTAATATGCTCCTTTTATTAGCCAAGTATGGCTAACTAGGCCTCATAAGCACTATACATAGGAGCCCATGAGCAGAAGTCCAAGTCAAGGGGACGCCACGTCATCACTACCACGTCAGCATGCCATGTCATCTTGTCACGTCAGCAGTGATGGATGCCACGTTAGCAGAACAGGCCAATCAGAAGGTGCCACGTCAGCAGATAACACAGTCAGTAGCCAGCTAGGCAGTGACGTCAGCAGATGCTGATGTCGCCAGAATATTCCGTTACCGTCTTTAACACCGTCAGCATATACCGTTAAGGTTTAGATAACGTCAGTTAAATCTAACGCCGTCGACGAGTAAGCAAATCAGGATCGTCCGAGGTAACGCCATTATGATGTCGTTAACAATGTCACCATGACTTCATCCGCCAGTGTCACCTTTATCTTCTCCGGCAACGTCAACATCTCCGGCGACGGTCAGCAGCAACAGCTTGCCGGCGGCCGGTGACTTCCGTCCGGCGATAGTTGAAGTTATCCGCAGTGTATGATATTTCCATGCACCTTGGATGTTTACGCCCCCATCATTTGGACTGCAGGGATATTGCGCCCAGATAGCCGAGCCAGACCGAGCTGGGAGCGAGCCGAGCCGAGTCATAAGCCAGCTGATTCATTAGGCTAGGATGTATCCGCTCAGATCAGTTATTCTTCTGGATTTTTCCGCCCCACTGCGTGGGCTTAAGCCCATTTCATCTATTTTTTGTGTTTTGCCTCTTGTACCCATTTTGCTTGGTTAATTCCATAACCCTAGAGGAAGCTTCTGGAAATATCTAGGAGAGTTGTTGACCAATTCATACAGGGAATATTCTGGAATATTCCAGGAGGCATGCAGGGCAAATAAATGCAATTTATGCCAGGAGGCATGCAGGGCAGATTAATACAATTTATTCCAGGAGGCATGCAATAAAAATTAATGCAATTCATGCTTACCTCGAATAAGGGTAAGACCCTGATTTGCAACTTATAAATTCATGGGTTCACAACCCTAAAAGGTAAGCAATCTTCTCTACACAAACTCATGTGAAAAACTCTAGCTAACTTAAGCATCGGAGGGTTTTTTGCAGGTACCCTCCCTCCCCCCCCCCCACATTCACTGTTCACCTGGAGAGAAAGGCAGCGGTTCAATCATCAACTAATCATCATCAGATTCGTTTTTGAGGTAAAAATATTTTACCATCCAAACATTGGCGCCGATCCAAGGGGATTCGAGAAAAGAGATGGTGTTTTTCCCAAATGAGATTATGACAAAAGTAAGACAAACTGCACGAAAGATCGTTTCTGCTAGCAATCCTCGACACTCAGTTCAATCAGCACCTGTAGTGCCTATAAGAAACAGACAGGGTCGAGATCGTATTCGTGACAGAACCTCATATCGTGGTTGAGATCTTGTTCGTGGTTGAGATCGTGTTCGTGATGGAACCCTAGATAGTGGTCGAGATCGAGATCGTGTTCGTGACAGAACCCCAAATCTGAATAATTGGAGAAGCGAAAAACAACTGATGATCGAAGACGAAGGAATGGATGTTAACTCCATACCTGATAGAGAAAACCCACAAGTTCGAGTAAACATAGGGCATGTATTCGGCAGCCCGTCAAGGAGGAATGACGATCGACATGACCTGCGAGATGGACGAACGGCGAATCCTAGTACAGAGGAAGAACTGTTGCGCTATCAGCTGAACGAGGTGGAGAAAGAGAACGCTCTCCTGAGATTAAAAAGTGAGAACCAGTCTCAACCAAGGACTGGTATTCTGAACAACTAGAAGGGTCGGTCTGTATGGGAGCGCCTTGGAAGTCGAGTTAGCCCAAAAAGTGAAAACCAAAACAGAGAAGTGGTCGATCTTGATAGACCAGACAAAAATCTGTTGGTCACTGGAGATCTGCGTAGACGAAGGCGTGTACGAGACCGGCGAGCAGGAACCCGAGCACGGCCAACTACAACTCAGCAGAGTACGGCCAGAACTACTACCCGCTCAAAGAGTCTCAGGAATGACGAAGATGAGGTTCGAGATCGGCATGATAACAGAGAATTTTCGCACGATCACTATGCTCGTTCGGAGCAAGGCAGAGCTAGAAGAGAGTCCACTGGACCCCAAAGGAAAAGAATAAGATATAAAGTTGATATTCCAGAGGATCAGGACTTTGAGCAGGAAAACAGTTTCTCTGATGGCGACGTAAACGCAATAACGGATGCTCGCCTTTGCAAGATGATCGAGAAAGTAATGTCGAAAAGCGCTCCAGAGAGGAAGTGATAGACAAGTTGCATCAAGCTGCAGGAGCTCCTTTAAAACTGAATATCAGAGAATTTCGGCCGCTAATGAATTTTCAAGTTCCCAAGCTGCCAGAATTCGATGAGAAAACAGATGATCCAGATCAACATGTTTTACACTATGAAACTTCCATGACTCTTTGGCAGTACATCGATGAGTTGATGTGCAAGATGTTTCCATAGTCACTGACTGGTGGAGCAATAACGTGGTTCAATCATCTCCCGGCACCGTTGATCGGGACTTACCATAAGCTGGTTGACGAATTCTGCTCTCACTACAAATACAACAAACATGATCGGAAGGGATGTCATGCATTGTTCCTTATGAGAATGTAGTTGCAGGAAATCCCACAACACACCCCTTATGATATCATGATAATAATTTCTAGATCTAAACTTATTTGATATGAAAATAAAGATAAAAATACTAAAATTATAAATGGAGACACACGAATTTACGTGGTTCGATCAATGTGATCTACATCCACGGGATTAGGATTATTCACTATGATTATTGAAATTACATAAGTATTACATTGGGACTCCATTAATGAGTATTTGGAGCTCTAAGTCTATTTTTAGGGGAAGAAGATGATAAATAAAATAATAACCTCTCTCTAAAAATCTCTCTCTCTCTCTCTCTTACCAAAATTATCTCCCCCTTTCTCTCTCCTGCTCTCCTCTTTATATAGGTATTTACATAGTGGGTGACAGCTAATCTAATCTTTATTTTCGGATCTGGTTTGCGAGACTATCGCAAGCATACAAGTGTTTATTTCGCAACATTCTTAAATCTCTCAAGATCTTCACATCTTTCTTGTTTTTCTACCGACGCCATCATTCACGTCGTTTCTGTAATCAACCTGCGACGCCTTCGCAATGTGTTGTAAATGGTTCTGTTGTTGCGAGATTCTGGTCCTACATCTTGCCTCTTTTTTCTTGAATATTGTTTGAAGAGCGATCTTTAAGAAAAAATCGGTTGTTGTAGTAATCTTTGATCTTTGTTGACGAAGGAATGAGCGAAAGAATACTGGACTTGTAAAGTACGTACTTGCCTCTATTCTTTTGTGAAGTTCCGGAGCTTTGCGAAGTAAATAAGAAGTATCATCTCTTGAAGTATGCGACGTATGAAGTATCCTTGAAGAAGTATAAGAAGTACTCAATCCTCGAAATACAAGAAGTATCCGTCCTTGAATGAGAATAAGAAATATTGCCTCTATTCCTACGAAATTATTACTCACTTATTGGTGAAGATTCTTGTTATTCATTAATGAACGTCTTCTTTGAAAATGATTCTTGCCGAGAAGATAAAGAACATAAAATATTTTCTTGGTTATCCATAGTTTCCTCTGTTCTTTATCTATGAGGGTAGAATCCTTGAGAAAGTGTTGATTGAGCGAATTATTTCTTCATTCTTATCTTGCCTCTGTCTCATGTTTTGTGCTCATGCGATAGTATAATCTCTTCAAGTTGCTTATAATTGTGCGAAATAATCACATCCTGCTAAATACTCACATTCCGCGAAATTCTGAAGAATCCTGCGAAATTCTGAATAATTCTGCGAAGATAAGAATGGTTGATTTTCAATTTTGATTTTCTACAAAAATGGTTGATTCTAGGTTTTTGGAATGAAAGAGAAGAAGAAATTCTGAATAATCCTGCGAAATTCTGAATAATTGTGCGAAATTCTGAAGAATCCTGCGAAATTCTGAATAATTCTGTAAAGTTTTGTAAAATACTTGTGCGAATATAATGCTTATGTAATGATTATGTTATGAAATATGTATGCGATATTTATGCCATGAAATGCTTATGCGATGCTTTCATGATGCAAGTATGATGCTTGTATGATGAGAATGCTTATCTATTGCAATATATAGCTAATGTTTGTGTTACTTAGCTCATTTTGCCGTTCTAAACTTGATGTAGCTTTAAGTTGCTTCCATTCTTCATTTCTCTGGTCTTTTCTTTAGTATGTGCATTCATCTTCGTGTACTCATTGTTCTCGCAAGTTCATTTGCTTGTACTTCATTGTATTCTTTGTCCATCTTTAGTTCATTGTATCTCATTATTTTACTGTCTCCACTGTTTATTCCTGCACTATTAGTATCGCATAATATAATATAATCAAAATATCAAAGGTGCATCATTTTTCATTATCTCAATTTCATTTCTTTATACATGTTCGCAAGCTTGTTTGCTTACATATAATCTTCTTCGCAAGTTTATTTGCGTACTCTCTTATGTGGTCTTATTTTGCCTTCCTAGTTAAAGGTCTTATTTTGCCACCTCTTGTCATTGCGACAAAATCGCAGGCCGTCTTTACACTTTCATGTAATGACCCACTGATCTTGTCTTATCATTTCTCTAGTATTATTGCCTCTGTAGGATGTTTTTCATGCGACAATATGACATGCCTAAATATTCTTGCGAACATAAAGCCCCATGTAGTTGCAGGAAATCCTACACTACACCCCTCACTAGAATTTACACAATTAAGTCATTTTAAGATGAATGATTATGATTTCTATTGATTGAATACTTGAATCTTTACAATTGGAAATAAGAATGAGTAAAATAATTACAATCACTCTAAAACTTTCTCTCTCCTAAAGATTTGCTTAACAATTCAAAGGAACCTCTCCCACAACAGACTGACTCAACCCTTTATATAGGGTAGTATCGCAGGGATGACAACTAAAAGTCGTCCTTTATTTTCGGAATGGCTTGCGAGATATCGCAAGTGTACAAGTATACAATCTCGCGACACTCCTAAATTTCGCTGAATCTTCACATCTTTCTTATGTTTTGGCTGTTCGTCATTCATTGCGTCATTTATTTTACTTCCCTGCGACTCCCTCGCGATGTCGTCATTTATTAATCTCGCGAAGTATCGATTTTGCGATATTCTGATCCTACATCTTGCCTCTTCTCATGTCTTCTCTTCGAAGGAGAGAATGTCATGAGAACCAATATTTTAAAATGCCGCAATTGCTCATCTTTATCTCGCAATTGTTCATCTTTATCTGTTTCACCCCCGTACGGAATTTATTACAGGTGTTTCTTCTTCCACTCTTTTCTTGACACGTCTCTTTCAACCGTTTATTCTTGACCATTCACGTCCCATCTCGCATTAAATGCATTTGTTTTCTCGTAATTGCTCATCTTTATCTCGCAATTGTTCATCTTTATCTGTTTCACCCCCGTACGGAATTTATTACAGTGTTTCTTCTTCCACTCTTTTCTTGACACGTCTCTTTCAACCGTTTATTCTTGACCATTCACGTCCCATCTCGCATTAAATGCATTTGTTTTCTCGAGGATTCTTCCCTCTATATATAGTTTTCTCACCCTTCTCTTCTTCTCTTTTATTTTCCCTCTCGCAACTTCTTTTCCTCCGCAATCTGCGTTTCTCGCTTGTAAATCTTCCTTCTTTCTTTCTTTTGATCTTCAACTTTCTAATCATTCCCATACTCTAAAAATGGCTTCACTTGGTTGTACATATAAACCCCTTTTTAATGAAACTCAAGAGAATTTACAAGAGAAGGGCTTCATCCTATCAACCATTCCTGATCAAGAATCTTCATCTATACTTTCTGCAAGGTTGTTTTCTGATCATCAGTGTGATGATCAGAAAATCATAGTCTCGCTAGGTCAAATCCTCGCAGGTCTTCCCATTCCTCTATACAATCCCGAGATACCTTTATTCTATGAGATTTTTGCTCACGAGAAATTCTCGCGAGCAGTTTATCAACTAAGCGGTGATTGCATCCGTCTTATGCTTGAATTCGCCAACCGTGGCGCTGGCAAGGGATCTTTATATCCTGATGATGTCAAAGATCCTAAATTCGCGGATTTAGAAATAGACGCTGAGAAATATACTGTGGAAAACTTTTTTGTAAATTATGAAGTAATAAATATGAGAAATGATAAATCTCGCTGGGGTGCTCGATTGAAGAGAAAAGATAATATTTCTAGTGATAAGATGCTCATGCAAGATATTGACTGGCACTCGGGCAAAAATAACGTTCCTCGGTATTCCAAGGATGAGAAGGGGTGGGTTGTTCCTCTGTTTTGAGTGGACCTTATATTGCAGGTTCGCATACACTCCCTGCGAATCTCGCAAACTATTGTCCTTGGGAATTTAAGTGGCCCGAGAAGGCAAAAGAGGTATACTTCCTATTTCAGGTTTGCTTTGCGATATTTCCTTCCTCTCATATTTACTAGACTTGTAAAATTTTCAGATTGCCAAATTGAAAAGGAGTTATAAGAGACGTCCCAAGGAAAGTACTCTAGCGATACTCCGATCAATCACGGATGAAGTAAGAAATACTTTCTTTTGTTATTTTTAACAATATTGTTGCCTCTGTTTCTTATCTTCATTCGTGTGCGAAGGTTATTGAAGAAATAGACATTCCCGAAGCTGCGAAGGTTAAGGGCAAGACTAAAATTACTCTTCGCAAGGATAAATCTTATGCTCCATCTTCTAAAAAAACGGAAAATCCATCCCTCTTCTCATTCCAGTTCCTAAACCAGCGAGAGTTCTGACGAAGATGAAAATGAGGTTGGTACTTCCTCTGCGAAGGAGAGTCATTCGGTTGCTTCTGCTATGGCGCAATTGTCTAGTGTCTTCTCCGATTCTATGCAAGGATTAGGAGATGATCATTTATCTGCTACTTGCGAAGCTCTCGCTAAAATTTGCGATGCTCCCCTGTTAGAGGATAATGAATCTTTTCGCGGAGTTTCCCTGACAATGACTCCCAGTCTCTTAAATGCACTCAGTGCCTTGGTATGCTCATATTTCTCTATTTCTCTGTTACTTCGATTATAAACCTTATCTTAACAATTTCTTTATCTTTCTTTATAGTCTGGGAGAGCTTCCTTTGTTGTTGCCTCGGACCTTGAGAAAAGACGCAACAATCTTGAAAGGAAAAATCTTCAACTTAAGGAGAAAAACAAAGAGCTATAAATTGAAGTTGCGACATCTCGCAAGAAGGATGCGAAAATTCAACAGTTGGAAGTTGAGTCTTCTTCCCACAAAGACAAAATATCTACACTTCAAAGTGCTAATCAGCAACTTTATGGTATAACACCTTCATTCTTTCTCTATTTATACTTTGCCATTTATTTTCCTTTGCCTGACTTATTATTTTCGCAGACATTTATAATCTTTCTGATGAAGCCATCCTTCCCCATTCATTCCCTGAACCTATGGATGATGATGCTCTTCTCGCTCATTTCAATAAATCTTTAAGTAATTCTTCAAACAAGACTAATTCTCTCTCATTAAATGAACTTTGAACCAAATTTCATCTTTTAGAAATTGAACATAGATCTAGTTAAGGTTTAGCCAACCGATTTAAACGTTTATATCTTGACTCCCAGGAGAGTAATAGTATTCTAAGGAAAAAGATTAGCAGCCTCATAGATGATAAGGATCGCATTGCTAATCAAGGTGCACAAGCATTAGCAAAATTCCAAAAGACTATTCTTGAAGTCCAAATTGAACGAGATGAATCCCTTCGCCAAAATGCCATACTTAATGAGCGAGAAAATCAAATTCGTTCACTTCTTGTCATAAATAATGATGATGAATTCGCTTGGGGCTGCGAAGGTTCTAGATAATGCCGAAAATAACTTAGGTGTTAACGTCGGTCTTCATGCTGAGCATTATGCCTTGGTTAAAGATATGATTTCTGACAGAGAAGGTTGTTTTACTATTCTTCATTATTTTTCCACTTCTTTTTTACGAAACCGTTGTTAAGCTGCTAATTCAATGTCCTTTGTTCGCAGAATCTGAGAGGATATTTCAAACTAGAATCAAGGAACTTGAATCTGAGAAAGCACAACTCGCCAAAGACTTCTCTCTTCGCTATGACAAATATTCTAAGATGAAGAAGCAACTACAAACTACTGTGGCGAATTTCAATAATGATGCAGTTCGTTTTCGCAACCAAACTATTGAACAAATTTGCAATGATCACAACATTCCTCTTTCTTCATATCCTTGTCTTCGTGAAGAAATTCCTGATAATATGCCTTGTTCAGATGTCTCTGATAGTGATGTAAGCGAAGAAGCAGAATCTGATAAAGAAGAATAAGTTGCTAGATTGTTCCATTTTCCTCTCTCTTCTTGTGATATTTGTATATTTATCCTTTTAACCTTCCATTTGTAACCTCTTATTGTGATTTATCTCATGTGAAAATAAATAACAAATTTTTATTCTAATCATTCCCATACTTGCCTCTGTTATTTATTTTCACATGAGATAAATCAAGTCGATAATCTTTAAGTAATGATACTTCTTTAATTTCGCAACTGCTGTTGCTGATTCTTCACAGATAAATGAAGAAATATAATCGTACTCGCAAGATTGTTTGGTTACTCGATTTCTTGTGTTATTTTATCATCATTTATGTTAAAATTCATCATTGCGACAAAATCGCAGGACGTCTTTACATTTTCATGTAATGACCCATTGATCTTGTCTTATCATCGTTTTTGTGTGGTCTTATTTTGCCTTCCTAGGTAAAGGTCTTATTTTGCCACCCCTCATTTTGCATCAATATGACAAGTCTAAATATTCCTGTGAATATAAATCCCATGACAATGACGTCTTGCGACAAGATCGCAGGACGTCCTTACACTTTCATGTAATGATCCATTGATCTTGTCTTATCATTTCTTTAGTATTTTTGCCTCTGCAGGATATTTCATTTGCGACAATATGACAGGCCTAAATGTTCTTGCGAATATAAAGCCCCATGACATTGCCGTCTTGTGACACTTATCACTCCCTAATGGAGGGTGCCGCCTTATCATCTCCCCGGTTGCCCCTTCAAGGAGGCGTACATCGGCCATACAAGACTAGCTCCTCCCATCCGGTCTTAACAACAACCAGTTGTTTTCGCAGCCTCTTATCCCTTATACCTATAGGGTTTATGGTTACGAGACTACACCCTAAGTGGAGTTTTCTTCGGGCCGAGTGCAACATATGCCAAGACTTGCCAAGAATGGCCGAGACACTTCAAATGCCCCAGGCACTCTTGGCTCAACCGTGTACCCCGGCGCCTTGAGCATACACTGACTCCTTGGAAGAGACCCTCGGGCAACCAGGGTATAACCTTATATATATAGTTGGAAATCCAAGGTATCTTTCCCGGATAGGCTTTCATGGGCCCCAAACTCCATGACTCAGGTTCCAGGAGCGGTGTAACCTTTTCACTGAGCCATGTCAAGAGATACCCCCTTATATGACGCACTTTAGGTCTTACATTTGCCTCTTGCGAAATATCATTCGCGAACTAGGGTGTACGCCATAAAGGTTTGTCCCATTCACTCACTCTTTCATATTTGTTAATTCATTCAATCATTCATTTTTGGTTTTCTCTTGTTACTTTGTTTGCGATAGCTATCGCACAATTTTGCATTGTTTATTCATTTTTGTTTTTCAATTATTCAATCAGATTTTCATACATTCTTGATGGCGAGATTCTCGCGTATTTCTTCTTCAATTATTGTTTATTCATTTCTTACACTTTTTGCTCTTGCTCACGCTCTCGCCTCGCACCATTCAAATCTCTTAATGATTCCTTTCCATCACAATTTTCAACTGTTTTCATGCACTTGCTTCACGATGTATCTTCACCTCTTGTATCTATGGTATCCACCATCAATCTTTCTCTTCTTTGTTCATCTTTTATATTTTGCTTCCAGCCCTTTCTTTTTGCAGCTCTTTCCTCGCAACTCTCCACATCACTCTCATAGCATTTTTGTCCTTCCATCCAGTCTCCCTTTATAACTCCAATACCGCTAGGATGAGGAAACTTTATACACTGATGATAAGTTGACGCAACGCCCAGAATTTCGTGCAACCATGGCCTTCCGATCAATGCATTATAAGGGGACTCCACATCGACTACACAGAACAAAATTTCAGTTGATAATCCTTGCAAAGGTATTCTCATATGAACTTCTCCTTTAGGCTTATTCGCTGTGCCATTGAAACCATATATTTTATACGTCGAAGGTATCAATTCTTCATCCTTTCCAACCATAGTCTTGTAAGTATGGTATAAAAGAATGTTTACTGAGCTCCCCGTATCAATTAAGATTCTATTGATCACCCAGGAATTCTCTGCTTCATCGTCTTCGCCATCTACAGGTTTTTGGATTAATTTCCAATTTTACAACCAATGGACTATCATGCGTCTCTCTGCCTTCAGGAATCTCTTCGCGGTGAAAGAAATAATCTGCATTTTCCATTCTTTTAACTGCGATGTCTTCGCGATGTTCATCACTTCTTTATTATCAGCATCCCTCGCGAAAACCCTATTGAGAACATTATCATGAAAATCTTCAATTGTTCGGTATGAATGTACAATGGAGTTGAAAAACAAATTTTTAGCTTTCGATCCAACTTCTATTACGAATGTTTCTTTCCCTTTGCTGAATTTGTTCTCAGTGCATTATCATGCGGTGGTGGTAATGGTTGAACCTTCTCTTCACTTTTTAGAAAATGACTCAACTTTCCTTGGTCAATCATTCTCGAGGATGATTCTTTTTATATTTCTCAGTCATTTGTTAAATATCCATGAAAGCGGTGGTAAGAATGAACTCGTGACTTCTATCACTTGGTGGTGGCTCATTCCCCATGTTCCATGGCGCAGTATGTTTTCCATCAAGAGTATAGCTTCCTATATTTTTTCAACACTAGTATTTAATGGTGGCATTTTGATTTCCTCCCCACACTACTCGTGACTTCGCTGCCCTCCATGATAATTCTGCCTTCGACTTCCATAAGTTTCTTGTGGATGATCAAGTCTTTGAATTTTGTTATTGCCGCCACGGTTGTAGTAGTTCCTTTCTCTTTCAAATTCTTCCTGATCACGGCTTCCCATAGCTACTATCTTTGGCTGTCCATCATCTATTATCTTTTCTTGTTGCCCTTGCGAAGTGCTCGCCACTGTGTTTATCAACTTGGGTAATAAGCTTGCATTCGCAGCGTTTGAATTTGTATTCGCAATTGGGTATGATTCCATCTCGTTTTGCCTTTCCTCTAAAGCAATATATTACTCCTGAAGTTCTCGCAACTCAATCATTGTAATTGTATTCTTGACTCTAAAGATTTGAATATATAACAAATTGGTTGCGAACATAGCGTTTATGAATGATAAAATAAGATATCTTTCATCCACTCGTCCAGCCATCTCGCTACACATTGTCTTCCATCTCACAGTTAAGTGTCTTAAACTTTCGCCAACTCTTTGTTTCAGCCCAAATACATCTTCAATTCCTGGTCGCGAGGAGTTGTTACTTATATATGCCCCTAAGAATATAGCTTGTAAATGATTGAATGACGTGATTGTGTTTCTTGGTAAACCTTCAAACCATTTCAGTGCTTCTCCTGTTAAACTTGATGCGAAATATTTGCACAATATGGCGTCATGATTTTCCCACTGTAGCATACATCTCACATATGCTTTGATGTGTTGTATTGCGTAAGTTGTTCCATCAAAAATGCTTTGTTAACGCGGTAAATTGCATTTTGGGGGTATTCCTCCTAACTCGCACTTCTAGTGTAAAGGGGTTTTCGCAGCTTCTTCGATGGCCTCATCCAATTGTCTTCTTCCTCCTCCTTCTATTGTTCAAAGATTCCCCTCATTTCTCGCCAACTCTCTTAAGATTTGTTCGTTTACATCGGGATTCGAATTCATTGGTCTTTTTAGCTCGCCTCTCTCCTTCTCGCGTTCGTGTCTACCTTGATTTTCTTGTTCAGCATTTTTTTTTCTTCTTTCTCTGCGACTTTCTCCTTCATCTCGTTCACGAATTCGCACACCATTGTATCTATCATTTTCTCTTCTTGGTTGTCTATCAGTTCTCCTTTGTATTCTTCATTGATATTTCCATTGTTGCGATTTTGCTCACGCCTTCTTTCTCGATTGTCATGATTGTTCTGCCGAATTGCTTCCTCCAATTCCCGTTCTTCCATTTCTACTCTTAATCTTTCCCTTTCGCAAGCTAGACGCGCTTGTTCAATATAATGCTTTTCGATGTCATCTTCAATCTCCTTTTGTTTCCTCTGTGTTTCTCTCCCATGCAGTATTCTTCTTCCTTCTTCCTGATTTTCTTCATCAATTGGACTATTCTCCTGCCTATTTCCTTGATTTCCGTCATTTTGGCCATTCTATAAAATCTCAGGACGTGAAACACACACCACTTCCCTTCTTTCGCAGCATTCTTCACCGAGATTTAGCTCTCTTTCTAGATTTTCTTCATTAACATTTTCTACAGGTAATATCCTCCTCATATCATCTCTAACCGATCCTGATCTTGACTTGGTATTACTTCTCGACCTCCTATTTTGCAACCTCATATTTTCCATTCTTAACTCATGGTTTTGCCTTGTTAGATTTGCACGTTCTTCCGCTTCTAATCGCCTTTCTTCATATATTGTTTGCCTCAATGTTTCTAATGCTGCGACTTCTTCATTTCTATGAGTTGTTTCTCCCATCTCTTCTCGATTTCTCTCCTCTTGTCTATTATTTATCAATTGTTGCACTTCTTCTCTCTCTTCCATAGAATCTGATCTCCATGTATGCACACTCACCCTATCATAATCTGCTACTCTATTCTGGTCTTTGGTTGAATTGGACCTTCTTCTCTATTTCTTGCGTTTATTCTTGATGGTTCACCTACTTCATTTCTCCTTTCTCCAGCTAATCTCCCGCTTCTCCTTACAATTGTTGGTTGTTCTGATGCATTCCTTCTTCTAGCCATTTCTCAATTTTAGTAAGTTGTTGAAAATTATACGAAATTTCTTTCTTGTTACTCCTGATTATTTGAATTCACAAGGTTGATCTCTACTCAATCCCTGTTTCTAGCGCCATTATGTAGTTGCAGGAAATCCTACACTACACCCCTCACTAGAATTTACACAACTAAGTCATTTTAAGATGAATGATTATGGTTTCTATTGATTGAATACTTGAATCTTTACAATTGGAAATAGGAATGAGTAAAAGAATTACAATCACTCTAAAACTTTCTCTATCCTAAAGATTTGCTTAACAATTCAAAAGAACCTCTCCCACAACAGACTGACTCAACCCTTTATATAGGGTAGTACACAGTGGATGACAGCTAAGCTGTCCTTTATTTTCGGGAATGGCTTGCGAGATATCACAAGTGTACAAGTATACAATCTCGCGACACTCCTAAATTTCACAATCTTCACATCTTTCTCATGTTTTGGCTGTTCGTCATTCATTGCGTCATTTATTTTACTTCTCATGACTCCCTCGCGATGTCGTCATTTATTAATCTCGCGAAGTATCGATGTCGCGATATTCTGATCCTACACCCCATGACATTGCCGTCTTGCGACGAAATCGCAGGACGTCCTTACACTTTCATGTACGGACCCATTGATCTCGTCTTATCTTTCTCTTTTGTATTATTGCCTCTTCAGGATTGTTGCACAAATATGACAGGCCTAAATATTCTTGCGAAAATAAAGCCCCATGACATTTGCGTCTTAAGACACTTATCAGCTCCCTAATGGAGGGTGCCGCCCTTATCTTCCCCCTGGTTGTCCCTTCAAGGAGACGTACTTCTGCCATACAAGACTAGCTCCTCCCATCCGGTCTTAACAACAACTAGTTGTTTTCGCAGCCTCTTATCCCTTTTGCCTATAGGGATTATGGTTACTGTAGTTGCAGGATTTCCCACAACACACCCCCTATAATATTTTATAGATCTAAATCTTATTAATCACCTAAATCTCAACTATAAATAGACACACAATTTTTTTTACATGGTTCGATCAATGTGATCTACATCCATGGTTCTTCACTAGTGATTTTTGTAATTACATGAGTTTACATTTAGAATCTCCATTAATGAGTATTTGGAGCTTTCTAGATCTAGTTTTGGGGAAGAAGATGATAAAGAAAATAAAATCTCTCTCTCTCTACGAAATGTGTCCTCTCCAAAAATGTGTATCCTGTTTTATCTCTCCTGCTCTCCTGTTTATATAGGTGTTTACATAGTGGATGACAGCTCATGTACAACTAATATTTCCCTTAATTTCGGATTTACCTTGCGACATTTTGCAGGTCTACAAATGTTAGTCTTCGCGAGTCTTTTTGACTCTTCGCTGAATCGTCACACATTTCTCATATTTAAGCTAATGTCATTTGTTGCGTCATTCTTTAAGTACTCTGCGAAGTCTTTGTGAATTCTTATTAGTCACAATTTCGCTAGCACATAGTTGTTGCGAGATTCTGCTCCTACATTTTGCCTCTTTTTTCTTGAATATTGCTTGAAGAGCGACCTTTAAGAAAAAATCCGTTGTTGTAGTAGTCTTTGATCTTTGTTGATGAAGGAACGAGCGAAAGAATACTGGACTTGAAAAGTACGTACTTGCCTCTATTCTTTTGCGAAGTTCCGAAGCTTTTGCGAAATAAATAAGAAATATCAACCCGAAGTATACGAAGTATGAAGTATGAAGTATCCTTTGAGAAGTATAAGAAGTACTTAATCCTCGAAATATATAAGAAGTATGGAGCATGAAGTATCCTTGAATAAGTATGAAGTATGAAGTATCCTTGAAGAAGTATCCATCCTTGAATGCGTGTAATAAGTATTGCCTCTATTCATGCGAAATTATTACTCCATTTTTGATGAGGATTCTTGTTGTTCATTAGTGAACGTCCATTTTGGAAATGATTCTTGCCGAGAAGATAAAGAACATAAAATGTTTTCTCGGTATTCCATAGTTGCCTCCTGTTCTTTATCTATGAGGATAGAATCCTTGAGAAATGTTGAATGAGCGAGTTGTGTCTTCATTCTCATCTTGCCTCTGCCTCATGCTTTGTGCTCATGTGATAGTATAATCTCTTCAAATTGCTTATAATTGTGTGAAATAATTGAGCGAAATAATCACATCTTGTGAAATGATCACATCCTGCGAAATTCTGAATAATCTTGCGAAATTCCGAATAATCTTGCGAAATTCTGAATGATTCTGCGAAATTTTGTAACATACTTGTTCGAATCTAATACTTATGTAATGATTATGTTATGAAATGTGTATGCGATGTTTATTCCATGAAATGCTTATGTAATGCTTTCATGATGCGAGTATGATGCTTGTATGATGAGAATGCTTATCTATTGCAATGTATAGCTAATATTTGTGTTACTTAGCTCATTTTGCCGCTCTAGAATTGATGTAGCTTTAAATTGCCTCCATTCTTCATTTCTCTGGCTTTATCTTTAATATATGCATTCTTCTTCACGTATTTATTGTTCCTCGCAAGTTCTTACTCCTCTGTTATTTGTATGCAAATGGAAGATTAAGCATAACCTCGCAAATGTATCTGCTGAATTTGTCATTGCGACAAGATCGCAGGACGTCTTTACATTTTCATGTAATGACCCATTGACCTTGACTTATCATTTTGTGTGGTCTTATTTTGCCTTCCTAGTTAAAGGTTTTATTTTGCCACCCCTCGTTGTTGCGACAATATGACAGGCCTAAATATTCTTACGAACATAAAGCCCCATGACATTGCCGTCTTGCGACAAAATCGCAGGACGTCGTTACACTCTCATGTAATGACCCATTGATCTTGTCTTATCATTTCTTAGTATTATTGCCTCTGCAGGATTTTTTTCGTTGCGACAATATGACAGGCCTAGAAATTCTTGCGAATTTGAAGCCCCATGACATTGCCGTCTTGCGACGAAATCGCAGGACGTATTTACACTTTCATGTAATGACCCATTGATCTCGTCTTACCCTCGCATTAGTATTATTGCCTCTTCAGGATCATTGCACAAATATGACAAGCCTAAATTTTCTTGCGAAAATAGAGCCTCATTACATTTGCGTCTTAAGACACTTATCAGCTTCCTAATGGAGGGTGCCGCCCTTATCATCTCCCTGGTTGCCCCTTCAAGGAGGCGAACATCGGCCATACAAGACTAGCTCCTCCCATCCGGTCTTAACAACAACCAGTTGTTTTCGCAGCCTCTTATCCCTTATACCTATAGGGCTTATGGTTACGAGATCGCACCCTAAGTGGAGTTTTCTTCGGGCCGAGTGCAAGATGTGCCAAGACTTGCCAAGAATGGCCGAGACACTTCAAATGCCCTGTGCACTCTTGGCTCAACCGTGTACCTCGGCGCCTTGAGCATACATCGACTCCTTGGAAGAGACCCTCGGCGTCCAACCGGGGTATAACCTTATATATATATAGTTGGAAATCCAAGGTATCTCTCCCTGATAGGCTTTATTGGCCCCAAATTTCCATGACTCGGTTCCAGAGCGGTGTAACCTTTTCACTGAGCCATGTCAAGATATACCCCCTTATATGACGCACTTTAGGTCTTACATTTGCCTCTTACGAAATATCATTCGCGAACTAGGGTGTACGCCATAAAGGTTCGTCCCATTCGTATATATCATTGATTTTTGATTATCTCTTGTTATTTTCTGTGCGAAATTTTCGCATGTCTTCATTCTTTCATTCATTCTTCCATTCTTCTCTTTCATTCATTCCTTCATTATCATATCTTTTGTGGTTGCTGCTGTTGTTGTCTCTTGCGAAGTATATGATTTGCTTGCGAAGCTAGCATCCTTGAATGTATAAACGTCGCACAAAATATAATTATCTCGCAGCAAAAAGAAGTGTGAGAAATGGGATTTGAACCCTTGACCTGTCTCTTGCATATTCTCGCACCACACCAACTGTTCTAACCCTTTCTTGCGAAATAATCATCAACTTTTTTCTTTGCGACCTTCTGCTTGCATTCATGCCTCCTGACCAACTGTGCTACCCCGGCCTCTGCAAAGTGTTTCTGTGAAATAATCACCTACTTTCTCTTTGCGAAATACTCTTGCGAAAAATCCATGCGAAAAATAGACGTTCGTTGGGATTTGAACTCGCGACCATGAACTCATTAACTTCATGAGATAACCAATCTTGTCTGCCTCTTGTTTGCGAAATAATGAAATAACCTTGCGAAATTATCCATTTTTTCCCCTCTGTAAAAAAGAAGAAAATTATGCTCGCAAGTGAATTCGAACTTGCGACCACGAACACACACATTGCTCTCTGGACCAACTGTTCAAGAACTTCTCTGCGAAATTAACTCATAACTTTTTTATTTATTCTCTTATTCGCCACTGAAAAATAAAAAATACGCGTCTCTGCGAATTCGAACCCGTGACCTCTTGCTTATTCGCTCCAACTCAAACCATCTGTGCGAATTTCTGTTTGTGATAAAAATCATAGCGTCTGCCTCTTATCTTTTCTTCGCCTTCCTTTATTTCCTTCAACAATTTTTCTCTTTCTTTTTCTCCTGAACATGGAAATCTTCCATTGAAACCTTGATTTTCTTCCGTGAATTTCACCACAGAAACTAATTTTTTCCTCTTCTTCTTTTCATGTCTTTAAATTGTTGATGATGTTTACTCCCTGAAAGTGTAACTTCTTCCATGAAATTTCCGTTTTTTCTCCTGAAACTTTAAGATCTAAAAATAAATATGAACAGTAGCTAATCTTCATGGAAATTTCTTAAACCAACAAATTACAGGAAGGACAAAATCCATTACTCTCTCCCTGTTTCTAGCGCCAAAAATGTAGTTGCAGGATTTCCCACAACACACCCCCTATAATATTTTGTAGATCTAAATCTTATTAATCACCTAAATCTCAAATATAAATAGACACACAAAATTTTTTACATGGTTTGATCAATGTGATCTACATCCATGGTTCTTCACTAGTGATTTTTGTAATTACATGAGTTTACATTTAGAATCTCCATTAATGAGTATTTGGAGCTTTCTAGATCTAGTTTTGGGGAAGAAGATGATAAAGAAAATAAACTCTCTCTCGCTCTACGAAATGTGTCCTCTCCAAAAATGTGTATCCTGTTTTCTCTCTCCTGCTCTCCTCTTTATATAGGTGTTTACATAGTGGATGACAGCTCATGTACAACTAATATTTCCCTTAATTTCGGATTTACCTTGCGACATTTCGCAGGTCTACAAATGTTAGTCTTCGCGAGTCTTTTTGACTCTTCGATGAATCGTCACACATTTCTCATATTTAAGCTAATGTCATTTGTTGCGTCATTCTTTAAGTACTTTGTGAAGTCTTCGTGAATTCTTATTAGTCACAATTTCGCTAGCACATAGTTGTTGCGAGATTCTGCTCCTACAGTTACGAGACTGCACCGCAAGTGGGGTTTTCTTCGGGCCGAGTGCAGCATAAGCCAAGACTTGCCAAGAATGGCCGAGACGCTTCAAACGCCCCAGGCACTCTTAGCTCAACCGTGTACCTCGGCGCCTTGATCAGATGCTGACTCCTTAGAAGAGACCCTCAGTCGTCCAACCTAAGTCATAAGCTTAGGTTGAAAATCCAAGGTACCTCTCCTGGATGGGCTTTATTGACCCAAAATCTCCATGACTCAGGTTCCAGGGGCGGTGTAACCTTTTCGCCGAGCCATGTAACAGATACCCCTTCTATGACGTACTTTAGGTCTTACATTTGCCTCTTGCGAAATTTTATCGCGAACTAGGGTGTACGCCATAAAGGTTCGTCCCATTCTGATCTTAGGATTTTTACGGATCTAAGATCGTCTCTCGCGAAATTATCGCATGTCTTTATTATCTCTGCGAAATTATCGCATATCTTCATTATTTCATTTCTGTCATTTCTTTCATTCATTCTTTCATTCTCATAATATCATATCATTTGAAGCCAAATAAATATTCAAGAGAAATTCTAATACATTGTAATTCTGGAATTTTTGTAGTTGTGAAATCTTTGTAATTCTGCGATTGTATCGCGTTTTGTAAATCAAATCAAAAATCTTTTATTTTCTGTAAAAGAAATATTCTAGAGAAATATATAAATTGAATTTTCTCGTTTTTTTGCAATTTTGAAATCTTTGTAATCGTGCGATTATATAGCTTTTTGTCAATCAAATCAAAAATCTTTTATTTTCTGTAAGTAAAATGTTCAAGGAAATGGTACTTAGCTTTCATGTGATTTTCTGTTGCTGTCGTCTCTCTCTAAGTATATGGTTTGCTTGCGAAATTGGCATCCTTGAAATGTATAAACGTCGCACAAAGAAATGTAATTATCGCACAACAAAAAGAAGTGTGAGAAATGAGATTTGAACCCTTGACCTGCCTCTTGCATATTCTCACATCATACCAACTGTGCTAACCCTCTCTTGCGAAATAATCATCAACTCTTTTCTCTGCGAAATAATCAAAGACCACGCGAAAAAATATGCTGCCACTTCTCTTGTGCGAAATGAACGCACCATGCTGAAATTTGACTTCATTCGCTCTTTGGAAAAAATATATGAAAAATATGAGGCGGATGAGAATTGAACTTGTGACATCAACCTTGTTCGTTTCGCGCACGACCATCTGTCTGGCTAGTATTTTGCAAAAGAAAAGTAAGATTCGCGTAACTTTTTATTTTATAATTGCTCTTTGCATAAACCTTGTCTTCGTCCTTTCTTCTTCTTTTCTCTACGGATAGTTTTCTTTTGAAATCAATTTTCGCTGGCACTTCTTTGGCCTTCCTTCTTCTTTGTCTACTGCTTTCTCCTTCCACGAAGTATTCCTTTGCTTTATCTTCACGAAGTGTCTCTTTGCCTAACTTTTATTGTTTCACGAAGTATATCTCCGTTTTCAGTGTAAACTCTTCACAAAATCTCCTCCCTTCACCAAAGTTAACTGTATTGATGTCTGATTGTCTTCTTCCTCTGCCGGTAACCAAGGGTAACTTCAAAACTTACTTCGCTAATAACTTATGTAATTTGTTTGTTCGGTGAACTCGTCGTTTTGTTGATTTTGTTCCGGCGAATTCAACTTTGATTATATTTATTTCGTTAATTATCCTTGACGAAAGAGGGATTTCTTCTGGTTTTCACTCTCCTTCGCTGGTGCTAGTTCACAGATCTTATTCATATTTCGCTAGATTTGCTGGATCTTCTCGACCACTGAGACTTTTCTTTCGCCGAAATTGAATTGTAGTGCTGATACTTCTTATTCGCTAGAATGATATTCCTTCGCTGGTGATGTGGTTGACCTGATTTATTATTTTTATGGCTTTGACGAGATCGAGTTTGTTTGGAGTTTGCGAGATGATAATGAAATTCACAACACTGGTCTCCCACGAGCTAAGTTCAACTTCGTGTCACAATAGTGAAATTCAATGATCAATTCAATTAGCATCTCCTTCTCAGATGTAGAATTACTTCCATGAAACAGATTTCTCTCCTCCCTTGTTATTGATAACTCATGTATAGAACGGGATTCGATTTCATTCCTTGTAGTTTCCTCTATGGCATGTTGGTTTAATTTCGCAGGTACTGAATTTTGCGAACTGATAACTGAGATGATGGTGAGCTTCGTCTGCTGCTTGAATAGGTAATTAATTCGCAAGTTTTATTCGCTGGTAACGGCGAGAATGGACTCCTGTTCAACAAATAATCGATAAAGAAGTTAAATTCGCCTTTTAATGTTCCTGCTGTTTGCTAGTTTAATCTACAAATCAAATCGGGATTTCAATACACGGTGTTTCCAAAATCAATTAATTGGGTTTGTAAAACAGGTCTTGGCTGTCTTAAATCTATAAAGAAAACTTGCTTTGGTGCGAAATTCCAGAAGGAAATCAGATTTTATGAAGTACGGGTACTGGTTTCATATCTAAGAGAGATAAGAGAGATAAGGTAGTAGTTTGCTGTTGAGACTAATCGTTGATGTAGATTCGCCTGATTTCACTGTATTGTTCAGATTTGTTTCCATTGATACTATTACATCTCTTTCTCTTGATTTTCTGCTGAAACTTCCCATTCTAGCCTTCGAACTTAAAGATCCACTCCTCTGAATCGAAGTTAGCTATTATTGTTTTGAACCATCAAATTGAAGGTGGATAAATCCTTTAGCTGTTTTCCCTGTTTCTAGCGTCAAAAATGTAGTTGCAGGAAATCCCACAACACACCCCTTATGATATCATGATAATAATTTCTAGATCTAAACTTATTTGATATGAAAATAAAGATAAAAGTACTGAAATTATAAATGGAGACACAAGAATTTACGTGGTTCGATCAATGTGATCTACATCCACGGGGTTAGGATTCTTCACTATGATTATTGAAATTACATAAGTATTACATTGGGACTCCATTAATGAGTATTTGGAGCTCTAAGTCTAGTTTTAGGGGAAGAAGATGATAAAGAAAATAATAATCTCTCTCTAAAAATATCTCTCTCTCTCTTACCAAAATTATCTCCCCCTTTCTCTCTCCTGCTCTCTTCTTTATATAGGTATTTACATAGTGGGTGACAGCTAATCTAATCTTTATTTTCGGATCTAGTTTGCGAGACTATTGCAAGCATACAAGTGTTTATTTCGCAACATTCTTAAATCTCGCAAGATCTTCACATCTTTCTTGTTTTTCTACCGACGTCATCATTCACGTCGTTTCTGTAATCAACCTGCGACGCCTTCGCAATGTGTTGTAAATGGTTCTGTTGTTGCGAGATTCTGGTCCTACAGAGAATTCGGAAGGAGAAAAACATCAGACAGTTTACTCGACGCTTCAAGCAAGAGTTGGCCGATGTGGATGGTGCCAACAATCAAGTCGTCATCGCGGTTTATAAACATGAATACCAGTATGATCAAAGACGTGTATACGGTTCCTTGGTCAAGAGACCACCAAAGACTCTGGAAGAACTGTATGATCGAGCAGAAGAATACGCTCGAGTTGAGGATGATTCCAAAGCTCGAGAGACAAGAGAAGTTAACAGATCATCCAATCATCCAAATGATGGGAAGAAAGACAAGTCGAAGAACCGTTCGAATGGACAACACAACGATCGAGGTGAAGTTCGAGAAAAAAACCAAGGGGAACGAATGGAAACCGTATATCAGAAACATCATGGTATGAAGCTGACACCATTGAACATTCGGCTTACAGAGTTTTATGAGAAAATGATGCGTGTCGTAACCACAACAAATTAATCGAGATATTTCCCACTAATTAACTAGTAATATAGCGGTAGTAAGGATCGTTCCCACAGAGAGCTGTGTAATTGATAGGTTATTTGATCAACAAAATAAAGTAAAAGACAAGGGTTTTTTGGTTTAAAGTAAATAAAAAGAATAAAACAAGAATAAGATGAAAGGGATGATCAAGGAGTCCTTCCCCGTTACCAAACGTTGACTCAATAGTATATTTATCTATCTTCGTTAGAACCATTCATCACCAACCGTAGGAAAGCATCTAGAGCAGTGCTATCCCCAAAGTTCCTCTTTTAACCAGATGCCGAAGCGCTCGCATATCAAGTTCTATCCAACTGAACCACCAAGTAGTAGCGCACTCAAGGTGTAACCCAACGAAAGCTTTAAGTTATGTGAACTTAGTTTGATCCTAGCAGTTAGACTTGAAAAAGCAGGGGTACTACAACCACACCCAATATTTCGCTTAGCAATTTGTATGGACAAACTCCAATATACTTTTAAGAGAATCAACAAGACTCAATTTATAAAAAGTATATCAAAGAGTTATATCTCTCTTTCTTGATTCAATTCTTTCTCAAGCAAATAGAAATCTGCGAGTCTAATTGAATACAAGAGAAATCACTTGAACGGTACCAAAGACCAATGTTCAAGGATCAATCAATTTCAATCAACAACCAAAGGTCGGATTTCCAATTGATTGATTCAAACGCACAACCTGTGATATTTCAATTATATAAAAAAATATAATGCGGAATAGAAATAACACAGATACCAGAATTTTGTTAACGAGGAAACCGCAAATGCAGAAAAACCTCGGGACCTAGTCCAGATTGAACACCACATTGTATTAAGCCGCTACAGACACTAGACTACTACAAACTAACTTCGGTCTGGATTGTAGTTGAACCCCAATCAATCTCACACTGATTCAAGGTACAGTTGCGCTCCTTACGTCTCTGATCCCACCAGGATACTACGCACTTGATTCCCTTAGCTGATCTCACCCACAACTAAGAGTTGCTGCGACCCAAAGTTGAAATCTTTAATAAACAAATTTGTATCACACAGAAAGTCTACGATAATAGATAAATCTGTCTCCCACAGAAATACCTACAAGTTTTGTTTCGTCTTTTGATAAATCAAGGTGGACAGGAACCAATTGATAACCCGGACTTATATTCCCGAAGAACAACCTAGTATTATCAATCACCTCACAATAATCTTAATCGACGCGGTGAAAGAAGATATTGTGGAATCACAAACGATGAGACGAAGATGTTTGTGACTACTTTTATATCTTGCCTATCGGAGATATTAATCTCAAGCCAATCGTTACGATTGTACTCAAAATGATAGAATCATCAAGATCAGATCACACAACTACGAGAAAGTAATATCGACCTGGCTTCACAATCCCAATGCAGTCCTGGTTTTCAAGAAGAAACCTAAGGTTAAAGGAGAATCGACTCTAGCTAATACAACTAGTATCACAAGGAAGGGGTGGGGATTAGGTTTCCCAGTTGTTAGAGTTCTCCCTTATATAGTCTTTCAAATCATGGTTTGCAATTAATGTTAGCTTGGTAACAAAGCATTCAATATTCACCGTTAGATGAAAACCTGATTAGATTCAAGCTAATATCTTTCAACCGTTGGATCGAAAACTTGCTTGTTACACACAAATGAAATGCACGATTTTAGGTTTGTGTAACCGTACCCAAACATGTACATTTTTTGGTTCAACAATAGTTAACCAAATGGTTAGCCATATGAGCACTTTCATATAAACCATATTCTTCTTCACCATAACTAGTTCAAATGACTCAATTGAACTATTTAGAGAGTTTTCAATTGCCAGGAAATCTTATGTAACTACACAAGACACAATCGAAGCAAAAACGATTTGATATACTCGAATTGGCTCATGAACTTTATAGCCACGGTTTGCATTTAGCATTCCTTAGTTAATATAGATAAGTTCACAAAAAATTGTTTTTAGATATAACCAACTCAAGTTCGCAGACTTAGTTCGTGGACTTAAGTTCCCGGAAGGAGTTCTCATACTCCAGCAGAATTTCTCGGGTCGAGAACTTCCGCCAGTTCGCGGACTGAGTTCGCGGCTCTTGTTCCGGTTCTCTTGATCAACAAAGTTCGCAAACTTTGGTTCAAGGAAAAAGGACTTATATATATATGTGTTGCCACACAATGCTTGTATCCAACATTGGTTATATAATCTAAACTCTCATTTCAATCATTGAAACATTCTTAGAGGACGTTATATAGTTGTTATTCACAAACCATTTTTCGTTAAAGCCATTTTCAAAGTGATTGAAACATAACATGACTTTCGTCACTAGGTAAAGATGAACTTGGCCAAAGCGAAAGCTTACCAACACATATTTCGTGAAATAGATAGGCGAGATAAACTCGGCTCGAAATAACAAATGTGTATAATCAAAGTCTATATAGCGAAACGACTTTTGTCTCAAGAATAAGAGATATAGTAGATAGACTTTTGAGTGATAGATAAGTTCAAGTCTCCACATACCTTTTAGTCGATGAAGTTCCACCAGTCCCTTGAGTAGTCCTTCGTCTTGTATGATGATTGCCATGGAGTTCTTGAGCTCAACTACACTTTCTATCCTAGTCCGAGACTTAGCTATAGTAGACTAGAAATCAAGACTTATAGCTTTGATCACTAGCATTGACAAACATGCTTGAGATAGCAACGCATGCGAGTTCGACCGAGCAATGCTCTAACAAGACTCTTAGCGCAAGGTCCACTTACTAGTGTTGTCTTCACACATGATTGCTCCACAGAATCCCTCTGCGAGGTCTCACGTTCTCTACTTGTGTAAGGATTATTCAACAATTACACGGATATCCTAACCCTTAACTAGCAATAGAATGATCAATATAATAATCCAATTGTACACTTGAACAATCTAGAAATCAATCATAAACCCTAATTATAGTGAAAACAAACGATAAGATGATAAAACTATGAATAGATTTTGTATAATAATAAAGCTTCACGCTAGAACATTGAATTCATCCTTAATCATCAAATGTTTAGCTTCTCATGATTACACAATTACCCGGTTTGCCCCTAGAATATTTTATGAAGAATAAAAGTATAATATGAGATGTGATTTTTTTCTAATTGTTGTGGAAGTCCTCTTATATAGTTTTCATGAGATCTAGGTATAAGAATCCATCAGGGACCGTGTTTCCTTGATTTGGAAGTCAAAATACGTCAAAAGGGACCCCATAGGTTTTTCTCAGTCGGCATTGTCGAATACCCCAAAGCAACGCCGAAAGTTGGGGTCTAAAATACACCTATTCTGCCTGAAATATGGCCACTTTCGGTATTGCTTTAGCAATGCCGAAAGTCGTGTTGTAGATCACGGTTTTTCGTCTCGACTGGTTTGGCCGTAACTTCTTCTTCCGAACTCGGAATGACCTCATTCTTTCGCAGTTCTCTTCATAATTGAATTCTCTTCAAGAAGGTGATAAGAAATCCTGAATTTGGATAAGTTAAACTTGGTGTTCTAGTTCTTCTTATGTTTTCGACCTTCTTTGCTCCTTTTCGTCGCACTTCTTCCACTTCTTTCGGCTTTAGACACTTGGATCATCAAGAACTTCACTTTATATCTCTTTTGCAGCTCTTTTCACTCTTCTTAGAATGATTCACCTGATTTGACACATAAACTAGAAAATAATCATAATAACAAGTAATATGCAAGAATTATAGCTAAAACACGTATGGAATTGACATTCTAAACATGTAAATTAAGTACTTATCAAATTCCCCCACATTTAGCTTTTGCTAGTCCTCGACCAAACTGCCTAAAGTACAACAACTCCATGTCATCGAGGATATGGATGCACTTAGCAAATGCAACATGCCTTTAAACCCCTAGGTGTCCCTAGTGGAAGAGTTATAGTCTCGTGAGGGCTTACGAGAGGTATACCCACAAAACCTAGTCTAACTTCAAGGCGTTCCAGCTTCCCAAACATACAAAGAGCTATGAGGACATAGAGTTTCTGCATGCTAGTAATAAGAAGTTAGAAATACCAAAGAACATATTCTCATTCTTAAATGTTGAGTGAGAAATAACCACACCATAATGAGAGAACGCGTGTTTGAGAGCGATCAATAAACATTTCGCCTCGACTTTTGCCTCACTTAAAAGGATTTTATGATAATTGCACTCAATAAGACAGCTTTTTTATGGGTCTCACATGTGTGTAGGTAGGAATGAAAAGAGAATCCTACACACGTTGAATGGTGGGAAGGAGACCTTTCGAATTATTTCTGGAGACCCCACAAGATCGTGGGAAATAAAATATTTTCAGATGATCTCTAAGAAAGGAAATCAACCATTATTATTGAGGATGAGAGTACTTACCACCTTCACATCCGATTGCAATGATGATAACACCACTCTCACAGCATCCAATAGAAACGTAGTCTTCAGCTCGTCTTCTTCATCTTCTTGGTCTTCGTCTTCGGTCTTCAAATATTGATGATAAACTCTTGAACTTCGTAGATCCTTTGACAGTTTGTAATTCTTTTCCTCTATTCATTGTTGCTTGAAACTTCCTTATAGATTTTTCTTCCTTCCCCACGGCCTTATTAAATAAATGAAAATAATATAACAAAATTTTCTTGTTTTTTTTTTAATTATTATTTAATTTATTTAATTTTTCTTTTTTTATTATTTTATAAAAAACAAGAAAATTTACACAACAATGGTTGGAAGTCGGGCAACAATTTGCGCTCCAACACCTTTTTGAATAATAATACCCAATCTATGGAAAAGAGAACTACCAATTTTATGATTAAAATCATATCTAACAAGGCAGTTTCTCAAACGCACAAGGAAAGAAATAGTGTCTTCACTTAATTCACCTAAGGTGGTGAAGGCCAAAACTTGGAAGCCATAACCATGTGTTGTGCATTAGTCAAGGTATTTGTGCAACTTGCGCGTTACACCAGCCGAGATTGCATGGCCGGGTGTGAAAGATCGAGTACTAGCACTTGTAAACGGAGAGACCCCTGTGACATCAAAGCAAACGTCTTCACCAACTTCCTAATTGTAGACCAGAATATCCGCTGGCTTTAATGTGGTTGCGCTGTTGGAGAGAAAACCCAATGAGACTTATTTCCTTGCGGCAACTCCGGCCTTGTAGCACATGTCAGCAAAGACGTCTCGACCATGTCATGTTGATCGGTTGTCAATCCGTCAAAAATAATTTCACTTTCTTACTCACTAAATTTAAATGAAGTACAAGGTAAGGAAGAGTTCGTATCCACAGAGAGGCAATTGTTGTTATGCAATTTTCAGTTTCTAAGGTAACCAAGGGGGGATGTTTGTTGTTTTAACGAAATACTAAAGTAAAAATAAAATAAAGCAAAGCAAATAGTTGGAATAATCAATAAGGAGAAGATATTGGTCACGAGATAGTATCATTCACAAACATGTATTTTCATCAATGATTAGAATTTGTATTTTAATCTCTCATCTACTAATAGTCCTAGGATACCTTGATCGCAAGTATATCCCGCTAATTCCCTGTTTTCATCACAACCACATTAAAAGATGCATATGTGAATTCTTCCTAGAAAGCAACCTAAAGTGTAAAAGCACAATTAGATTTAACTCCCTAAAAGCAATAAGTTCTATGGAATAAGACTAATCAATGCAAACGAATGTGTAAAAGCACTAAACGTTTTAACAAAAGTTATGATTCACTTGTGACTAGTAGGATATATCACTACAAGCACTACCCACAATTATGCTACTTAGAATCAGGGATAAACAACTTTTTCGTATTGAAAACCCTAATATAGCTCTAGAGATGAATGTAAATCGGATTGATTCCGGACTCAACCAAACAAACTATCAAATCATGTAAGACTATTAATTGTGAATCACAAACAATAAAATATTGAGACAAAACTAATTCATTGAATCATATAACATATTGAGAAATCAACTTTATCCCATAACCAATAATATGTGTTTAGATACTCATAGCTATGGAGTTCATCATAATAATATTAATTGAAAAGAAGAAGATGAACAAAAGCAAACCCTAGAAGCGTAAACAAAACCGGCTCTCCAAAAGTTCCAAGAAAAATATGTGATAACCCAAAAGTTGTAGAAGTCTTTCCTTTAAATAGCTCTCTTGTTTCCAAAATTAGGTCTAATCTTCAAAGGTCAAAAAGATAGAAGTCCACCAAGCCCATGTGTGAGAAAAACCCATGCGAAAACTCTGCCCAAAAACGGTCGCCGGTGTTTATGGGTGAAAACTACTCCTGCAGAATTTGGTAATTTGGGGTGTGGATGAGGAATGAATTTAAACCTTTAAACAAATGCACTGCGCGGTGAGTGCTTGTAGATTCGAGAGATCAATCTGCGGCAAGTCCGGCCTAAACCAAGAAATGGCCGTTCAGGACTTGTTTCGGTCATAAAGTGAAGGAGATGGGGTTGATCTTAGGGAGGGAAGCGAAGAAGGTGTTGAGATTGTGAAGGCGTTGGCTTGCTTATGACTTGTGACAGAAAAGTGAGCAGGCTTACGGTTAATGTAAGGAGGCTCGGGTGTTGATTTTCTTTGTCTTGTTTTAACTTGTGTTGTCGTTTGAAATAGGGCGGAGAACCTATTTATACAAGTCATTGAGCCTCATTCACGTCTCTCGTGGGAAGTGGAGGAAGTGGAGTGATGGAGTAGTGGAGTTGTGCGTCGACCGGTCTTGCCCACTTCTCCTGTTCATCTCTAACCGTCCATGACTTCCTAACACGTTCTTGTGATGGCGCGTTGCACGTTGCACGCCGTAAACCGCCCGGACCAATACCCCGATATGTATCCCCCAGTTTGTGACATGATTGATGTCTGAAATGTGCGGATCGTGGATCCACGAAAGATAGCATGTAATGCTCAATTGAATAATCTGCGTTATTCGGAAAGTCGATACTTGTGAAGTATCGTGTGTATTTTATGCGGAGTGCGCATTGTGGTGTGGTAAAGTGATGGGTAATGACGCCTCACTAACCAAATAACTCCCGACCGGGGTTGTATAACCAAGTCTGGTGAAGTTGAACGGATGAGATGATGTTTGAGACACTCATCTGCGACCGTTAATGAATACTAGGATTTTTGAAGAGTGCGCAAGCATCACTCTTGACTTGGTGAAACCAAGCATGGGAAGGGCTTTGGAGAGGACCGACCGGGTCATGCATGTTGATGGCATGCCGGTGTACACGTCCATGTCTCACTTTCCCAAGAAGGCGCGATCTAGGCCACTCAAATTGACCAAGCACGGTTGAGTGGTTGAGATCGATTTGCGGCAGAAATTTCTTACCGCAAAGGAGTTGATAACCGCGTGATATTCCGCACGCGTTCCAAGACAACCGTCCTTAGTCGGTCTTGGTCGATCACTCCAGCATGTAGGTGGTAGGTTGATGTTCACACCTATACCCGATTATCCCATGAAAACGTGATCTAAGCCATTCAAATCATCCTAGGTGAAGTTGAGCGGTCGAAATCAATTTGCAATTTGGGAAGTGTAACCACGCATGTTTGGGCGGGCATTTTGGATTAGCCGGGCATGATATGCCTTGGCCGACCGCATGAGGAGATAGATGGGCCCACGGTGATCATGCTTTGTATGACCGGACTGTTTAATCTAATCTGTGACCCTCCATTCGTATGCGAGAAGATGGACGCGCGTGATGGCTTGAAACCCTAATTTGGCTTTCAAAGCCGTGCGCCACCTCTTGTTTGGGTGACGATTTTGTCACGGCCAAACATTGTTGGTCTTGGCCGACGGGTCAAGTTTGTAGGCGGTCTCCATGGTGATCGTGTTGACATGCTCTGGGGCCCTTTAAGTCTACATCTACACCCTCCATCTATACCTGCGAAGATGGATGGTTGAGACTATTTTGCGACACATGTAATATGCCGCAAACCCTTATTTAGGGTTTTCCGTCAAAATGCTTGGTATGAACGTCTTTTGGCAAGCAAAGGCCAATGGCCGACCATGCGGGGGTCGGCCGTGGGTATTCCATACACCTTGGGGGTGATGGAATTGATGCTGGGGGTCATCCAATCATGCTTACGGAGTTGGATGATGCGATCGAATCATATCCGGAGACCGATACGATCAAGTCCGGATGCTCAATCGGGCTAGTATAACACACCGAGAGGGGCTCAATCGGGCTAGTATAACACACCGAGAGGGCTCGGGCTAGTATAACACACCGAGAATCGGCTGTCTGGGTATTTCGTACATGGTTTCATTATAGTGCTTGGAGGTTCGTGTTACTCTATATGAGTAACACTCGGTCATCATGCCACACCGATAATGAGTACAGGAAATACAAGGTCGATATGAAATTCACTGAGAATGGGACTGTTGCTACAAGTTCCATTCTTGGTGAATCAAGTGAGGGAGTATCCAACACTTATAGATGGCTTTATCTTTTACAAGATGTCAGCGCATGATCTTTCTGTTTTTTTTACAAATTTAACCTTGAACGAAAATCCACCATCAACATTAAGTCCCCTGCCTAGCACACAATGGTTACACTATTGCGTGGTAGGCATGAGATGGTGACATACATATGTGAGAAAGACAGGATAAAAGGAGTTTACCCGGAAGAGTGCTGGCCGACCGCTAATTTCTCATACCGTCACGCTTGTATGGAATCCTTTGGCGGGGCCGGTTTCTTTCTTTGGGTATTTGAATCAAAAAAGGAAACCAAATAAGAGAGGAATCCTTCTTCTATTAGGATTCTTCTAATTTTTGTCTATAAAAGAGACAAAAACCCCTTTCTTTTCCCACGATTTTTTTTTTTTTGTTGGCTGCTCTCGTCCGCAACCTTGCTTTGCCGCCAATCTTGTTCTTAGGAGCCGTCGCTGCCCATTGCTAGAGTTGCTCTGTCTGGCGTCCAAGGTAGGTTTCGCTCCCCTTTTTTTTTTTTTTTTTTCAACGGTCAAACCCTAGTTTGTTAGGTAAATACCTTTTGTAAGACATGTATATGCTTAGCTTTTTCGCCATTGCATGCAAGACCTAGCTTTTGGGTTGTATCTTGAAAAGGAAAAACCTTGGCTTGAATCTCGCGTATACGATTCTCATGAATAAGGAAAATCGTGTTATGATGCGTGAGAATGAACGTGGGTCCGCCGTGCATGCTTGATTGACCGTGGGTCTCACCCACACACGATTGACTGAAATTTGTGCCGAACTTGAAACTTGTACCGGATTTGAAATTTATGCCAGACTTGAAAACTTGAGTTATACCGAAGCTTGATCAATACCAGACTTGAATGATGTTTGGGCCGGCCATTGTATGCTCCGATGTGAGTTGTGTCTTGCCGTGTATGACTATATTTCTTCCGTGCTTTCATACAAGTTCTAACTCCTGTCTTTTATTTCATTGCGGTAGAAAGAAAAGAACTCTGTCAATATGTCTTTTGGAGATAATCTTTGGTGCCAAGTCGAGAGGTGTTGACAACTTCAAAGATATGCCGAACATTGATGATGAGTTGTTCACCTTGCCTTTTCCAAACATTAGGAGACATCCTTCTCATAAGATAGTCTTGCTTTCCGGTTCAGAAAATATGGACGCTGATCCATTCTCTTCTTCAGCACTTGTGATGAGATTTTGTCTCCAGAGAAACGAATATCCGCCTTCTCCTATTGACTTCAAGACTTTCCATACTCCACTGGGTTCTTATGAAGGATGGATGAGACGTATGTTGAGCAATAAGGGCATTAAGGACAATTTGACCAAAGCACAAATCCTCAATGCGGTCATGGCATCTGCTACCCTCGAAATTAGGAAAGATATTGCGGGTTTGATTACCTTCATTTCTCGGTGGCGCATTTCTACTCACACAGTCGTATCTAGATGGGGAGAGATGACTATTACTTTGGAGAGTGTAGTTGCTTTAATGAACCCGCCCTGTTCTTTGAAGTCTTTCTTATGAACTCTCCGATGCGAAAAGAGTAACTATGTTTGCTATACTTCAAAAAGTGGCGGAATTCGACACTGGACAAGGAGGAGAAAAAGGATGCGAGATGCTTTTACACTTGGTGGGTGTCAGAGTGGTCTCCTGCAGACCCAGCGCCGGATCAAGAGTTGGAAAATGAGCTTAGCGTGATTGCGTTCCTGTCTTTATGGCTATCCAGGGATATATTTGATGATGGTTCAAGAAAGAAGACCATAAGAGATGAGCTTGTTAGGATTGCTATAAAAGTGGGCGAAGGGTGAAGTTCTTCCTCCGGGCTCATTGTTCTTTGGATCACTTTGTATTCTCATTTGGACGCTTTAGCAATGGACATGCATGTTTCTAACGGGTACAAGAAGGTGGAATCGCACGTTCACTTCGCTTTTCTTCGAGCATTCTTATGGGAACACTTCAAAAAGCTATGCTCCTGCCTTTACAAATTTGCTCACCAACTTGTATGGTGGCTCGAGAATACTCCTTTGGAATAAGAAGCGCCCCGAGAACCGGTGCGAGACTTGTGGACGTATTTGACAATGTGTCTTCGTAGATTTCGTCCATGGGGCCGGTCCATTCTTAGTTGTTCACCAAAGACTTTTGCTATTGCTTCGATGGCCCCGATGTTGTCTTTGCGTGACTGATGTTAAGACTATGAGATCCGGGGAAGTTGTTTACATGCGCAGCTGCATCCCAGGATATGTCCCGTCTCTATTTAACGAAGAATTTGCTGTGACTCCGTACAATATTGACAGGGATGCTCGTCAAATGGGATTTGATCAGGGTGTTCCATTTATCCGTCCACCGGTGGTTTCAAAGGAATTTCTCCTGAATAATCTTGATGCTGACGTGTTCTTAGAGCGAGTGAGCCTTCCCTTCTGGCCTATTGGGAGAAAACCAGTGGTGACCGATAAGTACAAGGAATTTTGGAGGAGGCAACTCGTTGGTTTTTCGAGGATTCTCGGAGAGTGTTGTGACAGATCCGCGTGGTGAACCATCTTCCGACGTCTTGACGAAGCATTTCAGTTGAAGCCACTTCCAGTCAAACGGACCCCGAGCCGAGGATTGCGGTCCCCAAGTAGGAGAGAGACCTAAGAGGCAAGCATGCGAACTGGTATTTAAATCTCAATTCTTCCAAAGATATGCGGTATTTAAATCTCTTTTCGTTGATTTCTTCATTCCCCCAAAGTAAATTCTTCTAAAAAGCGATCTTTACTTGAAATCGGGGAATTCCAAAGAGAATGTCTTCACAAGGTTGGCGCATTCAAAATGAGAAGGCCGGTAATGTTGGCCTTCGAATTCGACGATCGACCTTCATCTTTGAGAAATCTGGCGATCACCGACCTCCATGCTTTGAGAAGTCCGGCGGTGCGACCTTCATGCTTTGAGAAATCGCGGTCGACCTTCATGCCGAGAAGTCTGGAGAAACCGCTCCTTTTCCGACCACGACGGAGATGATGCAAGCTCGGTTGAACAAGGCGCTTTCCTTAGTGATCTTGTCGACGGGGTCGTGATGGAAATCAGCACCCCGGAGCGAAATAGATGCCTAAGGGATGTAAGAGAGACAAGGTCTGGCGTAGTTGAGACGGCTCCCCTTGAAATCCGTCCGAATCGGTTCGGGACAATATGGCTATTGTGGTGACTCCTTCCGAAAGGCCTCCCCGCAATCGACAAGGCTCTTGCGGTTGGTGAATTACCGGTGATGCAGCCTGGGGCTTTGTTTGATCCTCCTTTTACTACTCCTTATCCAGGACATGTGTTGGTTGGTGGATTCAGCGTGCCGATTCAGTTCAAAGAGTTGTACACAGCGATATGGGAGAAACACGGTCACATTGCTACCACCACGAAACTCAAAAGTCGTCTTGCGTTGGTCAACCGCGTCCAAGAAGCTTTAGTTTCTATCAGTGGGATGAGCGTCACGACTGGTCGAACAGTTTCCGAGGAGATGATTGAAGATTGGAGGTGCCATCGGGACGTGTTTGTGCGATATGGCTTGATGCTCCTTGGTTCCTTGAAGGTTTCTCCAAGATTCGGGAGCTCCCGAAATTACAGGGATGAAGTCCCTTCCGCGGACTGTGTTGCTCGTCAGGAAGAAGAGGTTGAGAAGTTGTCTAAGGAACTGGAGCTGAAGCAGGCTGTGCTTCAAAGGATGAAAGTCTCTCTCGCCCAGAAGGACGAGTTGTTGTTGAAGGATTTTCCTTGAAGTATTCATGTTATATACTTGTCTCTTCTTTTAGATGTTTTTTCTTTTTGAGTGATAGTGAGGATTTTCTTTGATCTCCGGTTTTGGATTGATAGGTGATTGAATTGGCTTATTTTGAGATAGTTTGTGAACAACCTTTTTGAAAGAGATTATGTTAAATGAAATCTGCATCTTGGTCATGAATGATTGCACATATCGCATGAAATTGCAAATGTTATGCAAAAAGGGAGGTACAGATGGAAACAAATACGATATTTGATCACTGAGCCTCTTTCTCCACGTGCGGGATGCCAAGTCCCCAGTGAATTCTAAACTATCTTTCTTGTAAAATTGTTGAGTAAAACTTACTTGCTTTTGAAGCCTCACTTGTATTAAACCGGAGTAGCCTCTCTAAGAAAATTCTCCGCACCACCTCCTCAGAGCTATCCTTCTGAACCAAGTTTCTCCTGAACAATACGCTTCAAAGCGTTGCATTCACTGGTGGGGTGATGAAGGGACCGGTGGTAATGACAGTACCTCGGGTCCATTACTTCTTGATCAGTAGGTGGGCGTCGTACCGGGGGTAGCTTCATCTCTCCGTTTCGCACCCATGTCTCCAGTAGCTCCAGAATCTTCTTCATTGGGAAAGGGAAATGTAAGTACCTTGTGTCTAGCTTTTCCTGCGTTAGCGGGTGTTGCAATGTCTCCCCGTGGCTTTGATGTGGAACAGGAGATGAGGTTGGAAGACTTGCGAGTGCCATCATATCTGCGGATTGCCTTCCTAAGTAGAGGGATGTGGAAGGTGTCGCAATGTCACTGCTGAGTGGCCGGATTGAACGCTCCCATCCTCTGTATTCAGGCATTTCTTGATTGATTTCTCCTTCCTCAAGCGTTTCTCTAGTTGGTTGGAAGGCCGACGCGGTTGGACGATCTTTCGACAAGAGTTTTGAGGTATAAATCCTCTAGCAAGGCTCCATAGGCTGCAGGTTCCCCTTCTTCATCCACTTCAGACATTGTAGTATTCCGGATAAGTCTCTTTTCCTGTGGAGTTGCATCGGGTCTCCGTTGTTGACCGGACCATGTTGTTCATCTTCCCTGAGTCTCCTGCGGTTACGCGCCCTTTTTGCTTCTCCACCGGTAAAGGTGTGATTCCTGGTTAAAGTTTCAACGTTTCTTACTTGTGCATGAGTGGAAGCATCCTTCTTGTAATTGTCTTGCCATATCATTCAAAAGGCGAAATGTCTCGCCCTACCTTCCGTGATTCCGACTTGATTTGCCAAGACATCCTCCAACATTCCAAATATGCTTCCTATGATATCCGAACCACCTCCTGGACTCAGGGTGAGGATACATCGTGAGATGAAAATCGAAAAATTCAGAATTCGATTTTTGTAACCGAGAGATCAACCTCCCACCGTGGTCGCCAATTGTTTATGGGTGAAAACTACTCCTGCAGAATTTGGTAATTTGGGGTGTGGATGAGGAATGAATTTAAACCTTTAAACAAATGCACTTTGCGCGGTGAGTGCTTGTAGATTCGAGAGATCAATCTGTGCAAGTCCGGCCTAAACCAAGAAATGGCCGTTCCAGACTTGTTTCGGTCACAAAGTGAAGGAGATGGGGTTGATCTTAGGGAGGGAAGCGAAGAAGGTGTTGAGATTGTGAAGGCGTTGGCTTGCTTATGACTTGTGACAGAAAAGTGAGCAGGCTTACGGTTAATGTAAGGAGGCTCTGGGTGTTGATTTTCTGTCTTGTTTTAACTTGTGTTGTCGTTTGAAATAGGGCGGAGAACCTATTTATACAAGTCATTGAGCCTCATTCACGTCTCTCGTGGGAAGTGGAGTGATGGAGTAGTGGAGTTGTGCGTCGACCAGTCTTGCCCACTTCTCCTGTTCATCTCTAACCGTCCATGACTTCCTAACACGTTCTTGTGATGGCGCGTTGCACGCTGCACGCTGTAAACCGCCAGACCAATACCCCAGTATGTATCCCCAGTTTGTGACATGATTGATGTCTGGAATGTGCGGATCGTGGATCCATGAAAGATAGCATGTAATGCTGAATTGAATAACTGCGTTATTGAAAGTCGATACTTGTGAAGTATCGTGTGTATTTTATGCGATGCGCATTGTGGTGTGGTAAAGTGATGGGTAATGACGCCTCACTAACCAAATAACTCGACCGGGTTGTATAACCAAGTTTGGTGAAGTTGAACGGATGAGATGATGTTTGAGACACTCATCTGCGGCCGTTAATGAATACTAGGATTTTTGAAGAGGTGCGCAAGCATCACTCTTCGCCTTGGTCGAAACCAAGCATGGGAAGGGCTTTGGAGAGACCCACCGGTCATGCATGTTGATGGCATGCCGGTGTACACGTCCATGTCTCACTTTCCCAAGAAGGCGCGATCTAGGCCACTCAAATTGACCGGCACAGTTGAGTGGTTGAGATCGGTTCGCGGCAGAAATTTCTTACCGCAAAGGAGTTGATAACCGCGTGATATTCCCGCACGCGTTCCAAGACAACCGTCCTTAGTCGGTCTTGGTCGATCACTCCAGCGTGTAGGTGGTAGGTCGATGTTCACACCTATACCTGATTATCCCATGAAAACGTGATCTAAGCCATTCAAATCATCCGGTGAAGTTGAGCGGTCGAGATCAATTTGCAATTTGGGAAGTGTAACCACGCATGTTTGGGCGGGCGTTTTGGATTAGCCGGGCATGATATGCCTTGGCCGACCGCATGAGGAGATAGATGGGCCCACGGTGATCATCTTTGGTATGACTGGACCTGTTTAATCTAATCTGTGACCCTCCATTCGTACCGGAGAAGATGGACGCGCGTGATGGCTTGAAACCTAATTTGGCTTTCAAAGCCGTGCGCCACCTCTTGTTTGGGTGGCGATTTTGTCACGGCCAAACATTGTTGGTCTTGGGCCGACCGGGTCAAGTGTGTAGGCGGTCTCACGGTGATCGTGTTGACATGCTCTGGGCCCTTTAAGTCTACATCTACACCCTCCATCTATACCTGCGAAGATGGATGGTTGAGACTATTTTGCGACACATGTAATATGCCGCAAACCCTTATTTAGGGTTTTCCGTCATAATGCTTGGTATGAACGTCTTTTTGGCAAGCAAGGCCAATGTCCGACCATGCGGGTCGGCCGTGGGTATTCCATACCGCTTGGGGTGATGGAATTGATGCGGGGTCATCCAATCATGCTTACGGAGTTGGATGATGCGATCGGATCATATCCGGAGACCGATACGAGTCAAGTCCGGATGCTCAATCGGGCTAGTATAACACACCGAGAGGGGCTCAATCGGGCTAGTATAACACACCGAGAGGGGCTCAATCGGGCTAGTATAACACACCGAGAGGGCTCGGGCTAGTATAACACAGAGAATCGGCACATACGGGTATTTCGTACATGGTTTCATTATAGTGCTTGGAGGTTCGTGTTACTCTATATGAGTAACACTCGGTCATCATGCCACACCGATAATGAGTACGGAAATACAAGGCGATATGAAATTCACTGAGAATGGGACCGTTGCTACAAGTTCCATTCTTGGTGAATCAAGTGAGGGAGTATCCAACACTTATAGATGGCTTTATCTTTTACAAGATGTCAGCGCATGATCTTTCTGTTTTTTTTACAAATTTAACCTTGAACGAAAATCCACCATCAACAGCCGGAAAACTGGTATTGTGGCCGGAATTTGTCCGGAATCCGGTACCGGAAAGTATCTCAGGTGACCGGAAAAGTCCACCCGGTCACAGGTCAACGAGTCAGCTCGGGTCAACTCGGTCAGACCGAGTCAAACCGAGTCAGGTGGTCTAGTCAGACGAGTCAGGTCTGAGTTAAGGTGTGAGTCAGTCACTGACTCGGCTGACTGAACTGATTTGGCCTTGGCTCAGGCCATTGCATAGGCCAATCTCTATGTTGCACTATCATTGTGCTTCACCATCTAATTTTAGTTCATGCCTGCAATAGCCTCATTTGGGTTGCAATCATCAGCTTATTAACCACTGCTACATCAGACTTTCGGCTTCCAATTGATAACAATCATCAACTTCATTCTTCCTTGTACAAACCCAGTTCTTCTCAGTTTCAGAGCCGCTTCCTTAATTCCATTCTGTCTAATTTACTCACCACTTGCATCTCAATCTACCTGCAATCCAGATTTACCCAGCTCTGTAGCTCTACTACCTCAACTTGCAGCTCAATTCAGTGCCATACTGCAGCTCCATGTAATGCCAATATATCACCAATTCTCTTAACTGTCACAGCAAACACATAACTGCACTGCACTGCTCCCTACGTATTAGAGCGCATCTCCATTCCTGCGACAGCATTCTCTGCACTGACTCAAACCAGCCACTAATTCAGTTAGCAGTATTATGGCCTCATCTTCTCTATGCCATACAAACTCAGTTCAAACCCACTTCTTTGCTGCAACTTCTCAAGCTACTGTTAATTGCCGTTCATACCCAATCTTAAATCCAACCTGCAATCATGCGCACCATTAGCAACTCCACCAGTGCTTCAATTCTTCTCAGCTCCATTCTTCACTCCATCTGAAACACCACCTGCAACCATAGCCACTGCAGTTCACAGACCACCACCATTTCGACTCAACTGCTGCACTTGAACTTCAACTTCATCTCAGCTTCAAGACCTAGTCTCATGTGTCTGCAATTCTTGACCACAAATTCATCCAACAACATCTACCAGCTCAACTCTGCTGTAATGCAACTTCATAATCTCATTACTAGGTCTAACCCTATCTGTAACTGCACCCTGGCTCAACATCACCAGAGCCTGCATTCATCTACAGCTTCAACTGATCAAAATCCCCACCTGAGCTGCAACTACACTCACTCGTGAACTCAACCAGTCCCATCAATTCCTCTTCTGGTTCCCTACAAATTCTCAACTCACACAACCCCTGGTTCATCTCCATCGCAGTTAATAGCATCACCACAAGTTCTATAGCTTTTCCTCTGCAACTCATCATTCCAGCAACTTCATCTGAATCACCACCATAAGCAACAGATTCAAACCCATAGATCATAACCACCAGTATCATCTCCCTGTTCAATTACCAGCAACAAAAACTCAATCACAACACCGAATCACCATCATCATCCTTTTCAACACAACCCAACGACTACAACCCTGAACCCATCTCTTTAATATTCCATTAGCGAGAACGCCATCTTCATCTGCTCAGAAACCCCATCAACACAGCAAGAATATCATCTTCTCAAAATTACAATTAGAAACCCTAATTCCAACGATTTTTCTCAATCCTCCAACCAAACACGAATTCAGGGCCAACCCATTTTCTACAACCCTGCCAGAACTTGAAAATCCCGCTCAACCACTTCATTCAACACCAAATCACGGCTTCAGATCTGCTTCCTTCACTGTTCTCTTCCTCTTTCTGAACTTCTGATTCTTCTTCACCTAACCAAGTTCGTCCTTCGAACCAGCAGCATCATATTGTTTCACTACCACTAATTCCATCTCTCGAATTTCTCGGTAAACAAAGAATAGCTCGCTGCTCTTTTTCTCGAATTAGGGAAAAATGATTGAGAAATCATTTTCTCTGATATAGGTTTGTTGTAGGAAGTGAAAGTGGATATCGCCACCCCAGGTGAGCTAGATAAGGGTCAACCAGAATGATTCTAGGCACCCCATAAGTTGATATAGGCCACTAAAATGGCAGCCCCTAATTCCTTGGGTTGACTCACAAAGATTCGCCCTTGAAATGATGTTTTTGCAGATAGAGATGCCCCTTAACCGTGGCTCAGTTCCAGATAGTGTTCGTTATTGCTTTGAAATGACAATTTAGTGATAGGGTGTAGAATACATCCTATTTACTATCTATTGTTTATGCTTTCTTTGCTATTTTTCTTGTAAATTATGTATTTTACGCTTGTTTTGAGTTTTATAGCTACTTTGGAGTCGCACGGAGGAAAAGAAGAAGAAATCACCTAATTTGAGCAAAATGGGTAAAATTGTCATTTCATGGGCGATCATTATCTGGAGCCCGGTCAAGGTTAAGGGGCAACTTTTGGAGAAGTACTAAGGGGCGACCACATGTGTTATAGGGAACTCAATTTGGGGTGTCCCCTAACCTGTGTAGTGGGGCATCTTTATCCATCCCCTACTTTTAACCCAACCCTAGTTCAGTCGAGAGGATATTTCTCCTCTTCTCATTTTCACCTGAAATTGAGAGAAGAAAAGCAGCGCAGCTGCTGCTGTATTTGCTCTGTCCGAGAGGTGTAGAGATGATTAAAGGGTGAATTCGAGAGAGAAAGCCTAGAAGCTGTAGCCGCCTGAGGCATTAATGGCAGCAACTGAGAAACAGATCGAGAAATGTTAAAGAACATGAGACTCTCTACTGTTGATGGAACTGCAGTCGTTGAAGTGATGCAGTGAATGAAAGATGATTGAGAGAAGTAGAATCGACGATAAATTAGAACTGAGATTTGTTGTTGAAGCTTGATGAGATGAGATCTGTGAATCGAAAGAAGAAGACGGATTCGATATGAGTATGGGCTGTAATCGAATCGGGTAATGGATATGAGGGTTTGTGGTTGAATCTCAAGATGGTGATGAAGTTCGAAGAGATTAGGGCTTGACACTGAATTGAAATCGAAGAATTGGGGGTTTGAATCGAGAAAACTCTCAGGGGATTGATGTTGTTGGTCGCTATAATTGAAGCTCAGGAAGAATTGTTGGGTCAGTTGCAGAAGAAATTGTGAAGAACGGTGGTGATGATTAAGGGTATGAAGAATCGGTGATGCTATGATGTTGAGAAGGTGGAAATAAGAGATGGGTTCTGTTCAAATTCGAGTTATGACCAGTGGTGGGTGCGGTTAATTAGAGAATGAGATACGGATGGTGTATGAGTTTGAATTGCAATTGAAGCAATGGGATTTGAGTTACAGTGAAGATGGAGTTGGAATCGGTGACTAGAGATGGAATCAAGGGCTCTGGTGGTTAATTGTTATGAATTGAAGAGAGGGTTTGAGTTCAAAGAATTTGACAGAGAAGTGCCAGAACAATGGTGGTCTGAGGTGTTGATGCTTTTAGCAATCGATTGAGCTGGTGGATTTGAAGATATGGTGGAGTCTTGGATTGATAGGAAATAAATCGATGCTGCTGTTGCAATCGATTCAGGGAAATGGAGATGATTGAGAACTGGGTCAGTTGCAGGATGGAGTTGTTGGTAGATTGAATCAGTGGATGTTAAAATGGGTTTGGTGCTGTTCAAGGGAAACACTGGTGCATTAATGGAAAGTGGAGTTGGAGTTGCAGGTCATTGACAGATTTTGGAGCTGCTATTGGTATTGATGGATTGCAAATGGTTGCAGTTTCAGGTGGTCTGGTAGATTGCAGATACAGGTGATGGGTTGGTTGGTGAAGCTAAATGATAGAAGCTGAAACTGGTGTTGATCTTATGAGATGGAGATGCAGCTGAGGTCGAGAATTCAGTGCAGGGGAGATTGAGCTTTGACTACACTGGAGATGGTGATGAACTGGTGGTGACTAGTGAAGTTGTAATTGGGAATGATTGAAGTTGCGGTTCTGCCAGCTCGGAAGGAGTTTTGCGGTGGAGTTGAGCTGGATGCAATGGGTCATTTGTTCTTGAAATGATGAGCTAAAATGGAGCCGATGCTATTGAATTGGACGAGAGGAGACACAAAGAACTGGAATGGCTAGGTTGTTGGCGTGGAGTGCTGCTGCAAATGGAAGAGAATGAATAAAATGGTGCAGCTGGTTTTTAAGTGGCAATGCAGGCCATCACGGCTGGATTTTCCCAGCTGAAGTGCCATCTTGGTGCAGCACAGAGTCTAGGCCAGTGCAATGGCCTTGGCCAATACTAACTCATTCAATCAGCTGAGTTAGAAGCTGACTCGGTCGATTTGACCCGAGTTGACTCAGCTGACTCCTCCTTCCCTTGACCCGGTTGACTAACGGTTGACTCGGTTGACCGTTATCTCTAACGGTGGACTGACGGAATATTCCGTCGAATATACCAATGACGGCGAAGAACTCAGGTGGCCGGCGGTGACGTTTTCCGGCCATAATACCAGTTTTCCGGCGAGCCAAAAATTCCAGAATTTTCTATGGACTTCTCTCATGGGTGTGAAGACTTGGACTAGGAATTGGATGGAGAATTGGGCTCAAATTTGGAAAGAGAAGATGGAAGAGTTGGGAAAGGCTTGGATTTGGAAATTGAATTGCTAAAGGAAAAGGATTCTATTCCTTGGAAGATTTGGAGAATATTGAAGCCTATAAATAGAGAAGTTTTCTACATCTTCTACATATCTTTCACACCTCTCTACACACACAATACTTGTGTTTTTGCTTTTGATAATTCTTCTTTTTAATTATTGTGTGAACTCTTGAAAATTCTCCTTTTAATTATTATTTGTGTGAATTTCAAAAACATGAGTAGCTAATTTTCTTATTGATTGAGGATGAATTCCTAGTTCTTAATACATGATTTGAGTTTTGTTTCAATTCTATCTTGAAGTTTTTCACATGATTATCGTTTGTTTTTACTAATAGGAATGTTTATTCATTCATGATTGATTGATAGATTGTTTAGAGTGCACGCTAAATTGATTTGTTAATTCAACCTAATTCTAGTATAAGTTAGGGAATAAGTAATCGTTCTCGACACTTTACACAAGTAGAAAACACGAGACCTTGCGGTGGGATTCCGTGGAGCGATTGTGTGTAAAAACAACGCTAGAAAGTGGACCAAGCGAACCGAGTTTAACTACTAGTACTAAACCTAAATTCATAGATCTTAATGCATTCAGGGAATTACATCTTGTAAGCGAACCTCAAGGTGGTTCTTTTGAATAGAATCTGATAACTAAGCGGACTTGTTACTCAGTGAAATAAGGGATTTTGGGGCTAGCTAAGCGGACCTGCTATCCTACGGTTGGTGATAATCTGTGACTAATAACAAGTAGAAAAGAACATAACCCGAATCATTGTTTTGCAACGAAGAAGGATTCCTTGATCTTATCTCTCTTATTGATTTCAACTTTATCTTTTAATTGCTTTGTTTATTTTCTTTTGCTTTATACATCCCCCCTTTTTGTGACAATTTTTACAACTAGAATCTCTTGCTCCTCGTGGGAACGAACTTGACTTTCATTATATTATTTTTAATTGAGTGGAAATATTAATTAATTTGATTGCACCTACGACACGCATCATTTAGCCCTTTTTGCTCAATTTGAATGATTTCCGCTTCTTTTCCTCCGTGCGACTCCAGAGTACCTAACAACTCGAAAACACGCGTAAAGTACATAATTCACAAGAAAAATAGCAAAGAAAGCGTAACTACTAGATAGTAAATTAGGTGTTTTAGACACCTATCACATGTCTAAGTTTAGGACCCACTTCACTGGCACAATGTAGTGCGTGGTCACCATAGATATCCATAGGCCTTGCACAGATGGAACTTTCTTTTCGGTTTTTTTTTTTTTTTTTTTTTTTTTGTGAGACAAGAAAAATAACAATGGAAATAGCCATGGTTGAAGTACTTTACCGCTTGATTCTTCACAACTTGTATTGTCTTCAATATCATAAACTCCAATAATTCTCATATTTTGATTTTCTTCGCTCTTGTAATAAGTCTTCATACTTAGATATAGAATTCTGCTCCTTATTTGTAAGTCTTCAACATGTATATAAAAATATGTTCATTGTATGTTTCTTTACTCGGTTATGAAATTTCACTCTTCCTTGAATTGTTTCTTGTAAACCTCAAACGTCTTCAACTTTCCTTGTAGATTTTGATGTCGCTCCACTTGTTGATGATGATGGTGTTTCTATGGACCTGTTGTTGGCGAGAGAGAGAACGGTGCTAACTGCAAATCAAACTACAAGAAGGTGGCTTTCATTTATAGATGTCACCCTCATGATTGACAAAATTAGCACTCAAGAGATAAAAAATAGTGCTTCTATTGGTGGGAGGTTGGGTAGCTCACCATTCTACCCGGAATTAACGTACGGTGACACACACTCAAAAGAAAGCTCTTTAGTCAGCTACAAACAAATTTGGTCTGGTGCCTCTGTTGACTTGAAAATAGATAGTGTCCACTAATGATTGATCAACAACTCTAATATTGTATTTCTCCCTGCTCCTCATTTGCATCACCGGCATGATTAAATCCATTATTTAACACTCTAACAAGCAAGAAATCCAATGTAGTTCCCTAACACTTCCAAGTTTAGTTATGTCGGTCAGAATTCTCTATATAAACATACCTATAAAAGTATGCTAGTGACTCTAAAATCTCTACAAGTTGGAGGTTTTATGCAAAAATTTACAAAATTTTGAAAAAATCGACTCAAAAAGGCTAAAAACTCTATATGCAAAATATCCAAACACTCCCCCACACTTAAACTCTACATTGTCCTCAATGTAAATGACCCGTCTTAAGTAAAATTTAGGTGGGAAATCCTAATATGATATGCAAAAGAAGAAAACTAAAAACAAAAGGATAGAAAATACAAAACCTATGGGTTGCCTCCCATTCAACGCTTAGTTTAACGTCCTCAGCCTGACCTTTTCGTTATCAGCCGTACACCAACAATCTGAAAATCTGGTAGTCCATCCAGACAACAATCTATAATTCTAATAACAGCTTCATGAAAACATTAGCACAAGATATAAATATATAAGCTATCACTTTATTGAAGTTTCCCCCACACTTAGTCCTTTCTACACTCGGAAGTGGATAGAGAACATAGAATTCGGGAAATTCAAAAGGTTCTTTAGCTTGGTGAAGCTGCACAATGCTAGAATCAAACACATCAAGTGGTGGATACTTAGAAGCAAAATAATCCGTTAAAACTTTGGAAGCACATAACTCCAATCCTAATTGAGGTATTTTCCTACAAGTTGGGTTGATAACTCTTCGAGAAGCTACTTCAATTGGATGGAAAGGATCAATAGATGTAGAATTATGTAAAGAATTAGACAAACCTTTTTCGAGATCCTCATATTTTAACTCTAGTAAATTATTTACCTCAAGTATATTCCTCTATCGATCTTTTAATTTCTACTTCAACCGAAATCTCAGCATCATTATATTCCTTGACAAGCTCAATTGGGTCTTCCACGACTTCAATTTGGTTTCATTCTCAATCTTTATCTCTTCTACAACCTCGTCATCGGAATCAGAATCCTCTCCTAGGAAGTCTAGTTCATTGGTGCAAATCTTAAAATCATTGTTTGAGTACGTTAAACCATTTATAACAACTGTTATGTCATATTCATTCTCCTCTTTTTGAATAGGCGAGTGATCGTTATAATGATCCGGAGTTGGAATAACTTTACCATTATTGCATGAACTTTCTAAAAGTTGATCATCTTCATCAGAATCTTCGTCAACCTCATAATCTTCACTATCCCAACGATACTGGAATTCCATTTTTATGGCCCTTTCAATTTCTTGAAGAGTCTCCTCTGATGCTCTATCTTCTTCCAGTTGATTGTATCTCTTATAAATTTTTCTGATGTTTACACGTTTTCTATCATTACTCATAATAGAATACCTAGACCGCAACTCTTCTCTTTGAATAGGTGAAATATGAGCAATATGAATGGGTTTGGTTACATTATCATAAGTTTTGAGTTCAAACCTCTCTGTCATCTGCATATTACTAGAAAACAATTGATCAGAAACATAAATATCCTTCCATGCTTGTGATTGTTCACTTACATGCCCGTCATAAGGTTGTTGACATGTATGAGAGTATCCATAAGGTTCCGTAGGGCATTGATCGTAACCAAAAGATTGGTTTTGATTATACCCATAGGATGGTTGGTAGTTGTTATAAGAATGAGTCTGAAATCCATATTGATTACCACTATTATATGTTGATTAATCTTGTGCTCCATACATGTTATTTCCATAAGGAAACATGACGACTCACAAGAACAAAAGAGAAAATCAAAACAAAAAAAAATCTAAAAGCAAAAACAAGCTAAACAAATAACAAATCAATTAGCAACTGCTCCCCGGCAGCGACGCCAAAATTTGATGCGTGTCGTAACCACAACAAATTAATCGATATATTTCCCACTAATTAATTAGTAATATAGCGGTAGTAAGGATCGTTCCCACAGAGAGCTGTGTAATTGATAGGTTATTTGATCAGCAAAATAAAGTAAAAGACAAGGGGGTTTTGGTTTAAAGTAAATAAAAAGAATAAAACAAGAATAAGATGAAATGGATGATCAAGGAGTCCTTCGCCGTTACCAAATGTTGACTCAATAGTATACTTATCAATTTTCGTTAGAACCATTCATCACCAACCGTGGGAAAGCATCTAGAGAAGTGCTATCCCCAAAGTTCCTCTTGTGACCGGATACCGAAGCGCTCGCATATCAAGTTCTATCCAACTGAACCACCAAGTAGTAGCGCACTCAAGGTGTAACCCAATGGAAGCTTTAAGTTATGTGAACTTAGGTTGATAATAGCAGTTAGACTCTTAGCGCAAGGTCCACTTACTAGTGTTGTCTTCACACACGATTGCTCCACAGAATCCCTCTGCGAGGTCTCACGTTCTCTACTTGTGTAAGTATTATTCAACAATTACACGGATATCCTAACCCTTTACTAGCAATAGAGTGATCAATAGAATAATCCAATTGTACACTTGAACAATCTAGAAATCAATCATAAACCCTAATTATAGTGAAAACAAACGATAAGATGATAAAACTATGAATAGATTTGTATAATAATAAAGCTTAACGCTAGAACATTGAATTCATCCTTAATCAACAAAGGTTTAGCTTCTCATGATTACACAATTACCCGGTTTCCACCTAAAGGGGTAAACCCTAGAATATTTTATGAAGAACAAAAGTATAATATGAGATGTGATTTTTTTCTAATTGTTGTGGAAGTCCTCTTATATAGTTTTCATGAGATCTAGCTATTAGAATCCATCCGGGACCGTGTTTCCTTGATTTGGAAGTCAAAATACGTCAAAAGGGACCCCATAGGTTTGTCTCAGTCGGCATTGTCGAATACCCCACAGCAACGCCGAAAGTTGGGGTCTAAAATACACCTATTCTGCCTGAAATATGGCCACTTTCGGTATTGCTTTAGCATTGCCGAAAGTCGTGTTGTAGAACGTTGTTTTTCGTCTCGAGTGTTTTGGCCGTAACTTCTTCGTCCGAAATCGGAATGACCTCATTCTTTCGCCGTTCTTCTCATAATTCAATTCTATTCAAGATAGTGATAAGAAATCTTGAATTTGGATGAGTTGAACTTGGTGTTCTAGTCCTTCTTATGTTTTCGACCTTCTTTGCTCCTTTTCGTCGCACTTCTTCCACTTCTTTCGGCTTTAGACACTTGGATCATTGAGAACTTCACTTTATATATCTTTTGCAGCTCTTTTCACTCTTATTAGGATGATTCACCTGATTTGATACATAAACTAGAAAATAATCATAATAACAAGTAATATGCAAGAATTATAGCTAAAACACGTATGGAATTGACATTCTAAACATGTAAATTAAGCACTTATCAGAAAATAAGCAAGGATTTGAGCCCCCTCGGCCTTTGCCAGTGGAGAAACTTGATAAACTTGACAAAATCAAATACTATAATTATCATAAAGACATTGGTCCCAAGACTGAGAATTGTCGCTCTTTACAGATCGAAATCCAACGAATGATAGACGCTGGAAAGCTACAAGAGTACGTAAAAAGGGATTTTGGGAAAGGTTCGGGACAATTTGGCACAAAACATATGATTAATGCACATGTGATTAATGTCAGTCATGCCAGGATCCATTCAATGACCAGACGAGCATCAGAAGATGAGACCAGGAGAAAGCTCAGGCAATTAAAGTAATGGTACGTGACAAATCACATCGATTTTGTCAGTGGAAATGGAGCAGAAATTCTGGAGCTTGGATGCACAAAGATCGAGTTCTCTGAAGCTGACATGATACACTACAAAAAAATTGACCAAAGGCTACTTGACCAATGGTAGTGGCCTTTCTAAATCTTTGGTTGCCAATCACTTTATGCAATTAATGTTAGTTGCCCAGCCTTAGTGGCGGAAAAGGTTGTTGTCTTATGTTTAAGGCAACAAGTGCGCACTGGTTAGTTGTTCGCCGTGTCTAAAGCTACTAGTTTGGCTTGTTGACCAACATTTGTCACCTAATAGATAAAGCCACTAATTTGTCTAGTTGTCAGGTTTTTAGCGAAAACATTAAGGCAACAACAATCTTCTAATTGTTTAATAGATTTTGCATTTAGAGACTTATCCAGTGGTCAACAAAATAAAACCACTAGCTTTTGTAGTAGTTATTTTATATGCCTAATCGTTTAAAACACTAATTTTTGTCTAGTTGTTCGATAGGTTACAACTATATTATTACATGCATTTGCAAAAATATATGTGCAACTAAGTTACAGTGGCCTAACCTTTAAGCTACCAGTATTTCTAATAGTCTCTAGTAGCCAAATGGCTAAAAGCTACCAACATAACAGTAGCAGTAGCCAAATCATACATGTGAAACCAACTTAGGAGTGCCTAAACTTAAAGAGACACTAGTTCTCTAGTATTTAAATAGGTAGCGCTACTAACATCTCAAACGGACAGATGAGGGGAGAGGGCTGATTTGGGTTTGACCAGTGCTACGGACCCGGGCCTGGAAAAAAGTCCATCCATAAAAAGCTTTCCTGATTTGAGTTGATTGAATTTTCATAAATAATAAATACTAAAAAATATATATACCAAATATAATTTTTTATTCAATAGCATTCATTAAAACAAAAAAGTTTCCCAACAAAAAAAAAAATAAGAATCCCACCGAGATATCTGGACTAGACCCAAAAAAAAGAGAAAGTTCTAAAAAGAGATTCAAAATAATAGAAATAATAAATGCATCTAAACCTCAATCTTGTTCTTCTTCGTCATCCTCTTCAAGTTCCTTGTCTCGATTCTCCTCATCACCTTCTTGTTGATCATCTCCAAAAGCCTCATCCTCCTCTTCAGCTTCCCTACCACTACCTTCAAAGGCATCTCGATGTTCATGAATTTGACTCTTGTGCATATCAGCATCTTCATCATCATCATCTTCTGCATCATCTTCAGATGATAATTCCATAGCAGGCATGCCAACTTTAACAAGATATTCATTCAACAACTTCTTTGTCGCTTTCGGACCTGTTTCTTTCTTAAGCCTTTTGTTTTCTTAAGCCTTTTGTTTAACAAGATATTCATTCCATAGTTGGATGAGCCTTGCGACGCCGTTTACCCGAACATCCAGCATTACGAACTTTGTTAAATATCTCTTATGGAGTGTCATTAGTTTCTCCTCGATCTGCGGCTTCCTTCATGGCCTTAATTTTTTCCTGCACATTAAATCAAAACACAAATTAATCACAAAGACAACAAAAGGTTTCGAATGAGTTTGGGCAGGCAATAGCAGGTTTAAGGAAAAAAAGAATATTGACCACAGAAAGTAAAATTCCAGAATAAAGAACCTACTTAATGTGGCCACTATTCACAAAAATTCCCAGAATAAAGAACTGTACTTATTCACTAAAATTCTACTAGGAGCAGTTTTCACTTAGACAATATAAAATGCTGCATAAATCATAATTTCTTAAGTCTAACTATAATTAGATACATATCAAACATGTTTCATAAATATTATTTCTTACACTCATTTCTTTGCATTTGGCGTTGATTTTCTTCTCAGGGTCATGGGTTCGTCGGAAGAAAGTCACTGGATCACAAGGTCAGTCCTACTTGCAACTTTGAAAAGGAAAACATCATCATATAAAACTAGTAAGATATTATGTAATAAACACATCTAACTTGTAAATAATATAAACAATTGAAGCAGGCATAATACATACCAAATCGTATTCGGTACTAGTAAAACTTTTGTTGCCATTGCTGTGGTTGATACCGTTCTGTTGCTTCGCAGCCGCAACACGACGTCCTCTTTCAGAATTTTTCTATCGCATCAGATAAAATGCAAGTTATAAGAGTGCAGAAATATATAAGACTACATGTTAATCAAAAATCACACACCCCGAATCTTCAAGTTCAATCTATATAACTTGTGTTGTGTTTTTCAGTTCCACAACGAAGAATTTCCTTTTTGGTTTGCCAGCAAAGTAAGTGCATTTATATATACTCAAACACAATGCATGTTTTTAGGATTTCATAACCTAAACTAATATATAAATATAAATATATGTACATGAATAGATATATCAACTGCACAAAAATGGTCTGGTGAGTGATGGGAAATTATTTTAAGCATAGTTTTTCATCATTGGCTCTGTCGTTCATGGCTGATAGAAATCGGCTGAGATATTCCCGTGCGTTTCCCTGGCCTTCGTATATTTTGAATTTTGGGGAAGAGTGTTCGTCTTTCAACATGCATTGTCAAGGTCCTAATAAAGAGTGTTCGTCTTTCAACGGATACATCATCAACGGGTTCAGATTCCATACAAAAGCGTGGGAGATGCGACGGAAGACACAAAATAGTGGAGTATGTATAAAGGGAGGGGAAGGTGAAGATGATGATATGAATGATTATTACGGAAGACACAGAATAGTGGAGTATGCATCAGCCAGGAAGAAGTAATAGCTGCCATCCATAGACAAGAGGAGGAGGAGGAAGTTGATAGTGACGCAGTTTACACCACCGACGAAGACGATGACTTTGAACTTGGAGATATGGGATTTTGATAGCCTACAGTTTGGGAAGGTGAAGTTTATGCACATTGTATTTCAATATAGTTTTGCTTAATTTGCAGACTTTGAATTCTAATATCAGTTATGCTTTCAGGTATCCGCGGAACAAACGACATCCTGAAGGCTGCTTGATAGATCGAATAATGGAAGAGGACTTGCTCCACTTGACTTCGAGATACTTGAAGATAGTTGTATGACTGCACTCGATTAGGCCTAGAGTTCTATTTTTCTGTGTTAAAGGATAATGTTGCCTTCAATTGTGGTCGATTATGCCAAAATACCCTTCAATTATTGTTTCTTTGTAAGCTGATTGATTCTACGGGTACAAAATTTCCGACAGTCATTATTAATAATAATAAATACATTAGATTACTCTCGTAAGTTATTTAACTTAATCATTCTTAATCCTTCTTGTCAAGGTGATTTTGAATTGAAATGTATGGTCATAATAGCATTTGCAGTTTCTGTATAACAAGGAATTGATTACTCTCGTAAGTCATTTGCAGGTGTTTGAAACCCAAAGTGTTGCCAGGTGCCCGGAATTGGTCGTTGTGATCCGTTGAGCTTGCCTAATACTCAGAGATGTATGAGGTTCTGTAATCCACCCTGATATGGTGGAGAATGCATCATAAGAAGAGGTGTGATTGCTACTGTGAATAAGACATTCCTCCATGGGGGAACCTGCTATGCATATGTCATATGTGGATTCAAGAAGACTTTTGGTTAATAATCTAGCGTAATGAAATAATTTTTTTTTTTAAAGCTTTCTCCACAAATAATAAGCAAGACCAATCGATTAGCCTTTTATCCCGGTACTCTTCTGACATCTTTAGTGAAGTCTTATATTTAAGTTACAACCGTAATGTAAAAAGAGTGATTGCCTTTTGTATGCGTGCCAATTTTTTTCGCATTATTTATTATTCCTTTCAAATTGGACCGAAATTTTATAATGCCGCAGCCAACACTCAGCAGGCCATCTCGTGTTCCATTTGAAATTTCGTTTTTTTTTTTTTTTGTATTTCAAATATAGGTACCACTAATTTTAATATTTTCCCGGGTATTGATATTAGCAATTGGCTTGGTAATTGTTAAGAATGGTTTAGCACTGACGCCTGGTGTTCTATAAATACTCGATACACAAACAGCTTTATTACTAAATTACTCAACAACAATATCATCTATACAAATTTACATTGTGATCACAAATAACATGCGTGCCTAGATTTTGATCTTAGAGAACTTAGGGATAAATTAAGCTTCACTACACCAACAGCTTAGTCACTCCCTTATTAAATTAATAACTCGTCTTAAGTTAAGCTACTAAGAATCCTAAGTTTTTCACCAGAAGTAGCTCAATGAATATACCTACTGTAGTTGGCATGGTTAGTTCCCAAAGATCTATTCAACTAGGCTTTCTAGTAGTTGTGTTATTTTAGTGGTTGAATAGAGGGTTAGGCAACTAATATCCGGCCGTTATTTTTTTCCAAGTGGTTGAATGTCTCAAGCTACTAGTGCATTTGTTTAGTTGGCACATACTTATTTCTAATGGTTTTTAGAAACTATGGTTGCTTACGGTTTAGTGGCTCAAATCAATACACAACCCCGGTTGCCTTTCCTAGTGGCTTAAACTGTCAAGCAACTAAATTTTTTCCGCTTTTGGAAAATTTTAGTAGCCTTTGGTCAGTTTTTTTGTAGTGATAGGTGTATATGCTCCCCACAATGATGTTATCGTTATAACATCTTGGATTGGCATGTTCCGTGTACACCGTGTTCTAGTGGATACGGGAAGCTCAGTGAGCGTGCTTTTTTCAGGAGCCTATTCCTCTATGAATATCCCACACGACTTGATCAAGGAGGATGAAAATCCAATTATCGGCTTTAGTGGCGAAGTTACAAAGGCGAATGGGACAATAAAGATGCCTATAATAGTGGCTGACAAGTCCATTATAGGCAATTTCTTGTTGCTGGATTGTCGATCTCCCTATAATGCGATCGTACGATGAGACTGGCTGCATGCGATCGGTGCAGTCAGATCCTCAATATCATCAATGCCTGAATTCTATTACCCCTGAAGGGGTCGTAAAGGTTAGAAACGACCAGATGGCCGCCCACAAGTGTCACGATAATGCTATGGATGAATACAGGAAATCAGAAGTTAGCGGGAACCATATCCTGCGAGTCGAACAAAAATAGCAATTACAGAATCCTCTCCCTCCAGAATCATATATGGGAGAGGATGCGACAGAACCCCCAACAGTCGAGAAACTGATCGAGGTCCAGATCGGGGATGAGAAGCACAAAACCACGTTCGTATGGGCAGATCTACCCGCGCACGAACGCGATGATTTGGTTACATTGTTAAGGGCAAACATTGACGTTTTCGCATGGAGTTTTGTTGAAATGCCTGGGATAGATCCGAATGTAGCCTGCCACAGGCTAAATATCGATGAGAAGTGCCATCCAGTTTGTCTGAAAATTAGGAATATGGCGCAAAGCAAAAAATATGGAGTTGCTGCAGAAGTCGAGAAGCTATTGGAAGCAGGCTTTATTCGACCGGTACAGTATCCTCGATGGCTGTCCAATGCCGTTCCCGTTCCAAAGAAGAATGGTAAAATTCGTGTCTGTATCGATTTTACTGATTTGAATAAAGCATGTCCGAGTGATCCGTACCCACTTCTGTGGATCAGAGATTTGGTGGATGCAACCTCGGGGTACGAGAGATTGTCATTCATGGACGGTTTTTCGGGGTATAACCAAATACCTTTGTTCGAGGGAGATCAAGAGCATACTGCCTTTGTGACTGACATAGGAGTTTACTGCTATACTGTAATGCCGTTCGGGCTAAAAAACGCAGGGGCGACCTACCAACATTTTGTAGACCATCTGTTCAAAGATTTGATTTAGAAGACGATGGAAGTATATATTGACGATATGGTCGTGAAATCTGAGCAAAAGTAGTCGCATTTTCTCGATCTACAGAAAACGTTCGATATCTTGAGGCGATACCGTATGAAGCTCAATCCAACAAAATGTTCATTCGGGCTATCCTCGAGAAAGTTCCTTGGATACTTGATGACGCACAGAGGAATCGAGGCGAATCCAGAGCAAATCAGATCCATCAGAGAGATGCCATCCCCAAGAATGAAGAAGGAGGTCCAGAAACTAGAGCGATGATTAACAACTTTAAATCGTTTCATTTCACGCTTGTCGGATCGATTCAAACCATTCTTTGATGTTTTGAAGAAAGCAGTGAATTTTGGTTGGACGGATGAGTGCGAAAGAGCTTTCGATGAAATCAAATAATATTTGTCAACTCCCCCAGTATTGGTGAGTCCAAAAACTGGACAACCTGTCGGAGTTTATCTGGCTGTAACGTAGAACGCTGTAAGTGCAGTGTTGTTTGTTACCGATCCACATGAAAAGCCTGTTTACTTCGTCAGTGAATCTTTGACGGGGGCGGAAACACGGTACAAAAAATTGAAAAGATAGCACTTGCACTGTTGCATGCATCTCGTCGCCTCAAGCCATATTTCCAAGGGAGACAGATCGTAGTCTACTCTGAATATCCGTTGAAGAGAATCCTGGAACGTCTTTGATGATTCCAGTGACTAGCCATATGGTCAAATTTTAAGGGCGTATGAAATCAAGTACGAAACCAGAACTACAGAGAAGGGACACGCTCTGGATGCACTGTTAGCAGATTTTCCCGTGGACGACATAAAAATGGTTACCGAAGAAGAAGAGGAGCTGTTGAACAAACCCATAGAGTCAACTACTAATCATACTTGGGGCGAGTCCGCAATGGAGGTTGATACACCTGAACCACTATGGACTGTATTTACTGATGGGTCATCAAATGTTGGTGGAGCTGGAGTTGGATGTGTCATCCTTACTCCCGAAGGTTCAAGGATCGAGAAAGCGACTAGATTAGGCTTTCGAGCATCAAACAATGAAGCAACAATTATCGGTTTAAAAGCTGTCAAACAGTTAGATGTGAAGAACGTGAAGCTGATAACCGATTTTATGCTAGTAGTTAACCAGTTTCTGGGGACCTACAGAGCCAAGGAAGAGAGGATGGTCGTATATTTAGATCGTATGAGAGAGCTGGTAAATGAATTCGACCAATTCTCTATTGAGGAGCGACCACAGTTGGAAAACAGGCACGCAAACGCTTTAGCATATCTATCTTCCGCAGTCGATACTGATACCACCCGTTTCGTTGTAGTGGATTTCCAAGAGTCACCTAGCATCTCCGACAGCCACTTTGTTCTGGCTCTCGAACATGATAGTGGGGGCGAAAGGGTAACTACATCAGCACAAGGAGATGTCGAAAACATTGACAGCAATATGGATGTTGACAGTCCAGTGATAGACGATTCAGGCAATCCTGCTTGAAAAAGCGGGGGTCTAACAACCACACCCAATATTTCGCTTAGCAATCTGTATGGACAAACTCCAATATACTTTCTAGAGAATCAACTCTAGATTTGATCTTTAATTAAGCAAATAGAAATCTGCGAGTCTTTATCAAGAGAGATAACTTGGATGGTACCAAAGACCAATATCCAAGTGTCAATCAATTTGAATCAACAACCCAAAAGGTCGGATATTCTAATTGATTGAACAACGCACATCCTGTGATATTTCAATTATATAAACAAATATAATGCGGAATAAAAATAACACAGACACCATTATTTTGTTAACGAGGAAACTGCAAATGCAGAAAAAACCCCGGGACCTAGTCCAAATTGAACACACACTGTATTAAGCCACTACAGACTCTATCCCACTCCAAATTAACTTCGGTCTGGACTGTAGTTGAACCCCAATCAATCTCACACTGATCCAAGGTACAGTTATGCTCCTACGCCTCTGATCCTAGCAGGATGCTACGTACTTGATTCCCTTAGCTGATCTCACCCACGACCAAGAGTTGCTACGACCCAAAGTCGAAGACTTTAATAAACAAATCTGTATCACACAGAAAAGTCTACAGAATAGATAAATCCGTCTCCCATGAATAAAACTATGAGTTTTGTTCCGTCTTTTGATAAATCAAGGTGAACATGAACCAATCAATAACCCGGACTTATATTCCCGAAGAACAGCCTAGTATTATTGATCACCTCACAATGATCTAAATCGACGCAACGAAAAAAGATATTGTGCAATCACAAATGATGAGACGAAGTGTTTGTGATTTATTTTCTATCTTGCCTATCGGAGATGTAAATCTCAAGCCAATTATTACAATTGTACTCGTACGATAGAAACAACAAGATCAGATCACACAACTACAATAAAAGTAGTATCGGCATGGCTTCAAAATCCCAATGAAGTCTTTAAGTCGTTAACCTGGTTTTAGAAGAAGAAAACCAAAAGTTAAAGGAGAATCGACTCTATCTTAGCAAACTAGTATCACACGTAAAGTGTGGGGATTAGGTTTCCCAGTTGCTAGAGTTCTCCCTTATATAGTCTTTCAAATCAGGGTTTGCAATCAATGTTAGCTTGGAAACAAAGCATTCAATATTCACCGTTAGATGAAAACCTGATTAGATTCAAGCTAATATTTCTCAACCGTTGGATCGAAAACTTAGCTTGTTACACACAAATGAAATGTTCAATTGTGGGTTTATGAACCGTACCCAAATATTAACATTTTTTGGTTCAACAATAGTCAATCAAATGGTTAGCCATATGATCACTCTCATATCAACCATATTCTTCTTCACCATAACTAGTTCAAATGACTCAAATGAACTAGTTAGAGAGTTGTTCAATTGCTTAGATCTTATGTAACTACACAAGACACAATCGAAGCAAAAACGGTTTGATTCACTCGAATCGGTTCATGAACTTTATAGCCACGGTTTGCAAAAGCATTCCTTAGTTTATATAAATATTAGTTCAAGAACAACTGGTTTTAGATATAACCTACTCAAGTTCGCGGACTTAAGCTCATGGAAGGAGTACACAAACTCCAATAGAAATTCTCGGGTGAGACCTTCCGCCAGTTCGCGGACTTGGCTTGCGCCACTTCCATTTCTCTTGATCAACAAAGTTCGCAAACTTTGGTTCAAGGAATAAGGACTTATATATATATATATGTGTTTCCACAACAAAATGCTTATATCCTACCAATGGTTATGTAATCTAAACTCTATTTAAATCATTGAAACATTCTCAGAGAATGTTATATAGCCGTTATTCATAGACCATTTTTCGTCAGAGCAATTTCCAAAGTGATTGAAACATAACATGACTTTCGTCACTAGGTAAATATGAATTCGGTTAAAGCGAAAGCTTACCAACACATATTTCGAGAAATAGATAGGCGAGTTAAACTCGGCTCGAAATAACAAATGTGTATAATGAAAGTCTATACGTCTAAATGACTTTTGTCTCAAGAGTAGGAGATAAAGTAAATAGACTTTTGAGTGACAGATAAGTTCAAGTCTCCACATACCTTTTAGTCGATGAAGTTCCACCGGTTCCTCGAGTAGTCCTTCGTCTTGTATGGTGATTGCCATGGAGTTCTTGAGCTCAACTACACTTTCTATCCTAGTCCGAGACCTTTAGCTACATAGGCTAGAAATCAAGACTTATAGTTTTGATCACTAACATTGACAAACATGCTTGAGATAGCAACGCATGCGAGTTCGACCGAGCAATGCTCTAACACTGCTGGAAATGCTTCAGACTGGCGTCAACCTTATATTCGGTATTTGACAACCAGTAAACTCCCAGAAGATGAGCATCTCACTTCAAAAGTGAAAAATAATGCATGGAGATATTCAATGATCGAGGGACAGCTATCTCGCAAACCTGTAACTTTGGAGCCATTTTTGCGATGTATATCAGCCAAAGAAGGTCAACAGATAATGGCGGAGGCTCATGAAGGAATATATGGCAACTATTCTAGAGGGCGCAGTCTCGCGCACAGAATACTTTCCCCGGGGTACTTCTGGCCATACATGCAGAAAGATGCTAAAGAATACGTGCAGAAATGTGTGTGATGCCAAGAACACGCTCCAATCCTAAAAGGCCCGCCAACGAATTACATCCAGTTTTAAGTCCCTGACCGTTCACTAAGTGGGGACTAGACGTCATCGGACCACTCCCCCGAGATCCTGGAGGAGTGAAATATGTATTGGCCGCTACTGATTATTTTACCAAATGGGTCGAGGAAGTGGCATTGGTACATGTTACCAGGTACGACATATAAAGATTGATATGGGAGAACATCGTCTGTAGATTTGGAATCCCACACGAGTTGGTGTCAGACAATGTGAATCAGTTCGATTCCGGAGTGATCAAAGAATTCTGCGAGAACCTGAGCATTCGCTACAACTTTTCTGCTCCATATTATGCTCAAAGCAATGGGCAGGCAAAATCGACAAATCGTGTTATTATGGACAACCTCAAGAAAAGGCTGGAGAAGGCGAAGGGAAAGTGGACATAGGAGTTCCCTGAAGTCTTATGGTCTTACCGGACGACCCCAAAAAGATTCACTGGATTCTCCCCATTCACACTGGCTTATAGAACAGAGGCATTCATACCCACTGAGGTACACCTGAACACTACCAAGACCCATGCTGTCGAATCTGGAAACAATACAAGCATACTGGCTTTAGATAAAGAGCTGCTGGAAGTGCAAAGAAAAACAACCTTGCAGCAGTTGGTTCGATATTAGCAGGCAATCAAGCTGAGTTACGACCGAAAGGTCAAAGAACTCCTATGTGTTGAAGAAAACTCGAGCAGCCACAATGGAGCCAAACTGCGGAAAGCTCGGAGCAAATTGGGAAGGTCCATACATAGTAGACAGGCCCGCATCTCGTGGCTCCTACTACCTAAGGAACCTCGATGGTACTCAAGATTCAAAACCATGGAAGCCATGGAATTCGTTCCACTTGAAGAAGTTTTATCATTAGCTAAATTCGCATAGAAGTAGTTGCGTTCAAATCCTGCTGTGCTGCACTCTTTTTCCTTTATGATGGTTTTATCCCACTGGGTTTTCCACGCAAAGGTTTTAACGAGGAAGTTGTTGTTGGGCAGTATGTACTTATCTTGTTATTCATATTCAGATATTTAATTCAATATTATTTTGGTTTTCCACATTCTATCAAAATTGCTCGTGTTTAATTATAAGATGTTGCGGATGGTTTGAATCCGCAGTCGGTCCTAAATGGCGAATATTTTCTCCTGTCCAGAATGGGAAAATGTACACATCTCTGCGCGCATCTTGAATAATAGGATTGGCCTCCTGCGCGAATTCAAGATAGCAGAAGAACACAAATTCTCATTCCATGCGCGAGCAAAATGCAGTAAGGAAGTGCACCCTTGCGCAAGCATTGAGCAGCATGATGCAGTTTCATACTGGGGGAGAGTTTATATCACCTCAATCACTTGGGGGAGAGATATACAATACCTCAGCTCACAAACAAAATAATACCTGGGGTCGAGTTGCATAACACTCCATAACGCGCTTAGGGGCGAGTTATGCAAGACTCCAGAACAATGCGAAGTTCAGTCGCGGATAGAATTGGGTAACCCGAACTTCTTAACCCATAACAAGTTATGGATTACGAGGGGGCGATGTTTGTACCCTAATATTTTACATCAAAAATGGGCTTACTTGGGCCTAATATGCTCCTTTTATTAGCCAAGCATGGCTAACTAGGACTCACAAGCACTATACATAGAAGCCCATGAGCAAAAGTCCAAGTCAAGGGGACGCCACATCATCACTGCCACGTCAGCAGTGATGGATGCCACGTCAGCAGAACGAACCAATCAAAAGGTACAACGTCAGCAGATAGCACAACCAGCAGCCAGCTAGGCAGTGACGTCAGCATGTCGTCAGCAGATGCTGATGTCGCCAGAATGTTCCGTTACCGTCTTTAACACCGTCAGCATATACCGTTAAGGTTTAGATAACGTCAGTTAAATCTAACATCGTCAACGAGTAAGCAAATCGAGACTTGTCCCGAGGTAACGTCGTTATGACGTCGTTAACATGTCACCATGGCGTCATCCGCCCGATGTCACCTTTATCTTCTCCGGCAACGTCAACATCTCCGACGACAGTCAGCAACAGCAGCTTACCGGCGACCGGTAACCTCCGTCCGGCGATAGTTGAATTTATCCAGTACTTCGCAGTGTATGATATTTCCATGCACCTCGGATGTTTACGCCCCCATCATTTGAACTGCAAGATTATTGCGCCCAGCTAGCCGAGCCAGACCGAGCTGGGAGCGAGCCGAGCCGAGTCATAAGCCAGTTGATTCATTAGGCTAGGATGTATCCGCCCAGATCAGTTGTTCTTCTGGATTTTTCCTCCCCACTGCGTGGGCTTAAGCCCATTTCATCTATTTTTTGGGTTTTTGCCTCTTGTACCCATTTTGCTTGGTTAATTCCATAACCCTAAAGGAAGCTTCTGGAAATATCTAGGAGAGTCATTGACCAATTCATACAGGGAATATTATGGAATATTCTAAGAGGCATGCAGGGAAAATAAATGCAATTTATGCCAGGAGGCATGCATGACAGATTAATACAATTTATGCCAGGAGGCATGCAGGAAAAATTAATGCAATTCATGCTTACCTCGAAATAAAGGTAAGACCCTGATTTGCAACTTATAAATTCATGGGTTCACAACCCTAAAAGGTAAGCAATCTTCTCTACACAAACTCCTGTGAAAAATTCTAGCTAACTTAAGCGTCGAAGGGTTTTTTGCAGGTACCCCCATTCACTGTTCACCTGGAGAAAAAGGCAGCGGTTCGATCATCAACTAATCAACATCAGATTCATGTTTGAGGTAGAAATATTTTACCATCCAAACAGCTTAATTTACATGTTTAAAGTGTCAACTTCATACTTGTTTGAGCTATAATTCTTGCATATTACTTGTTATTATGATTACTTTTGAGTTTATGTGTCATAACAGGTGAATCATCCAAAATCAATGGAAATGGAGTTAAAAGGAGCTAAGAAGAGGAATGGAGTTCATTCCCGCATGAAAAGAAGAAGTTGTAAGGTGCAAAGACAACTCCTGGTTACAAGTTCCAGGAAGATTTACGGTTGGGAAAAGCATCTCCAAACCCAACCGTAAAAGAGAAGAATTTCCACTACAATTTGCATAAATAGTTACGGCTAGGTCCAACCTAACCGTAAAATAAAGTGAAGAGATATGAAGATTTGGACACTTCCATCTTGTAGAGGACGACGATACGAACACAACCCAAAGAGAATGTGGTTAATTGGACATCAGATGAAGAAGTTACGGCCGAAATGGTGATGAAAAAAAAGTATACATGAAGAATTACGGCTAGGTCCAAGAGACTCGGACCCAACCGTAACTCTGGGAGTTTTGGCACTAAAATCTTGTCAGAATTACGGCTGGGTTGAACCCAACCGTAACTAAGGTGTTAGGCACGAGTTTGGGCTTATAAATCAAGGAATATGTGGTCCCATACGGGTTCTAAACCCTAGACCATGTGAGCACTTGATAAGTGCATAATTCATATGATTTTAGTGTCCATTCCATACTTGTTTAAGCTATTATTCTTGCATATTTTTGTATTATTACTCTTGTTTGCTCTTATTTGTCTCTATTAGGTGAATCATCCAAAAAGGAGCTACAAAGTGCTGAAAAGAGCTAAGTAGAGAAGTATTTCAAGTATCCAAGTGCCCAAGTACAAGAGAAGTTGAAGAAGTGCGACGAAAAGGAGCAAAATGCTCAAAATCAAGAGACGGGCCAAAGAGCAAGATTAACTCATTCAATTAAGGATTTCTTATCACCATCTTGAAGAGAATTGAAAGAGGAAAATAATGCAAAAATAATGAGGTCATTCCGAGTTCGGACGAAGAAGTTGTGGGCAAAACAAGTTTTTATCGAATACCGAAGACAAGCAAGTATACAAACGGGTATGCAAACGGATTTGGCTGAAATTGCAAGTATGCAAACGGGTATGCATACTTATTTCCCTGGATTTTATTACAAAATTAAGTATGCAAATGGATATGCGTACTTGTGAAGGCCAAGCATTGTAAACCTATATAAATAGGTATTAGGCCTTCCAAACAAAGATCATCGATCATATCATATCACAAGTTCTATATCAAAACCTAGGGTTTACCCCTTTAGGGGGAAACCACCATTATTCATCTTCTTTGTAATATGCGTAGCTAAATCCTTTGTTGATTAAGGATGAATTCAATGTTCTAAGCATGAAGCTTTATTATTAATACAAATCTATTGAGAGTTTTTATCATCATCGTTTGTCTTTACCATATCTAGGGTTTATGAGTGATTCTTAGATTTATTTGGGATGCATACTAGATTAGTCTATTGATTGTTCTATCGCTAGTAGAAGTTATGAGATAAGTAATAGTCGATTAACTCTCTACACAAGTAGAAATCGCGAGACCTTACAGAGGCATTCTGTGGAGATATTGCGAGTTAAGACAACACCAACAAGTGGACCTTGATCTAAGAGTTCAACTACTGGGATCAACCTAAATTCACAAAGCTTAAAGCGTTCGATTGGATTACACCTTGAGTGATCTACTACTTGGTGGTTTGTTGGATAGAATCTGGTAGTCGAGAACTTCCGTATCCAATGGTAAAAGGAGTTTTGGGGATAACACTGATCTAGCTGTTATTCTACGGTTGGTGATGAATGATTCTTACGAACGATAGATAAGTATATTAATCCAACTATCGCTTGGTAACGACGAAGGATTCCTTAATCATCGCTTTCTTCTTATTGTCTCTTTATTTATCTTAAACCAAACCCCCCTTTGTTATTTACTGTAGTTGCAGGAAATCCCACACTACACCCCTCACAAGAATCCATACAATCAAAACATTTTAAGATGAACGATTATAGTTTTTATTGATCAAACTCTCGAATCTTTACAAGATAAAAAGGAAATAAGCTAAAGAATTACAATCTCTCTAAACTTTCTCTCTCTTAATGACTTGCTCGACACTCGAAAAAGATCTCTCCCTCTATTGAGCCTGTTCGGCTCTTTATATAGGGTGTTACATAATGGATGACAGCTAAGTTGTCCTTGATTTTTGGGTATGACCTGCGAAATATCGCAAGTGTACAAATGTCAATTCTCGTAATGTTCCTAAATCTCGCTAAGTCTTCACATCTTTCTTGTGTTCAAGCTGTCGTCATCTGTTGCGTCATTCTTATTACCAGTCCGCGATGTCTTCGCAGTGTGTCGTTCATGGATTTCGCAAAGATCTTGCTGTCGCGATATTCTGATCCTACATTTACTTTATTTTGCTGATCAAATAACCTATCAATTACACAGCTCTATGTGGGAACGATCTCTTACTACCGCTATATTACCAGTTAATTAGTGGGAAATATCTTTATTAATTTGTTGCATTAACGACACGCATCAACATTATATAAGAAGACCCTCAATACAATCTTTATATGATATACCACACCTTGGAGACACAATTATACCTCTCATATTACATCTTATACATATAAACCTAGGGTTTACCCCTTTAGGGGGAACCCATTCTTTTGTAATCATGTGTAGCTAAACCTTTGTTGATTAAGGATGAATTCAATGTTCTAGCGTGAAGCTTTATCAGTTATATAAATCTATTCAGAGTTTGTTTTCACTATTTCTAGGGTTTATGATTGATTAATTAGATTGTTAAGAGTGCACGCTGGATTAATCTATTTATCATTCTATTGCTAGTAAAGGGTTAGGATATCCGTGTAATTGTTGAATAATCCTTACACAAGTAGAGAACGTGAGACCTCGCAGAGGGATTCTATAGAGCAATCGTGTGTGAAGACAGCACTAATAAGTGGATTTTGCGCTAAGAGTCTAACTGCTGGGATCAACCTAAGTTCACATAAATTAATGCTTCCGATTGGGTTACACCTTGAGTGCGCTACTACTTGGTGGTTCGGTTGGATAGAACTTGATATGCGAGCGCTTCGGTATCCGGTCACATAAGGGACTTTGGGGATAGCACTGCTCTAGCTGCTTTCCTACGGTTGGTGATGAATGGTTCTAACGAAGATAAATAAGTATACTATTGAGTCAACGTTTGGTAACGGCGAAGGACTCCTTGATCATCGCTTTCATCTATTTCTTGTTTTATTCTTTTTATTTATTTTACAACCAATCCCCCTTTATTATTTATTTTGTTTCGTGATACAAATAACCTATCAATTACACAGCTCTCTCTGGGAACAATCTCTTACTACCTCTATATTACCAGTTAGTTAGTGGGAAATATCTTAATTAATTTGTTGTGGTTACGACACGCATCAATCAGTAAGAACAAAATCAGGATACACGAACTATCAAGGTAAAGACAGTCGGACCTGGCTTCACGAATCCCTAAATGAAGTCTTATTAAGTCGTAAACCTACTTATATTTCTTATAGGAAACCTAGGTTAACAGAGAACGACTTTAACGAGAGAACAAGACATAAAAGTGTCAGGGATTAGAATTTACAATTGTTGGATCTCTCTATTTATAGAGTTTCAAGACTATAGGTAGTTTTGAATTCAAGTTAATGTAACATGGGATTCAAGCAAATACTTTCTTAGTTCAGATTAAATTCTTGTTACGAATTCATGTAAGCATGTGAGAAGTGTGTTTTAAAATAACATAGAAGAATATAAACTATGGTCCAGGGTTTTGAAAACAATGATAGTTCTTGGCAAATATGCCTTATGAACTTATAAGCATAATCGTGTTCATTAACACTCGAGACTTGAACTATGATCCACAAACACAAAGTGCTTTAGTGATCAAAGTTGTCTTAGAAGTGTGTATGAGAGTCGTAGAAATGCCAAACATATTTGTGATAATAGTTTATGAGCATCTGCTTAGTTCGCACTGTGTAAGGTATCTGTAGGGGTACACATACCTATGGACCAGTTCCTGAACTCAGGCTGCTAGGGTATGCATATTGGGCCTACATACCTTTAGTCATTCATGAATTCATGCCCTTGAGGTACGCGTACTAGGCATGCGTACCCCCTACTATTTAAGAATTCATAACCTTAGGGAATGCTTACCTACCCTCATTTTGGAACTCAGATATCTAGGTTACGCGTACCTATCCTGTGTCTAAAATTTCAGTAGTTCTTAATTACAACTCTTTTTAAACAGTTTGAAACATTCCAAATCTCCATAGATATGAAATATAATTGCTTGGAAAATTTCCAAAATATCAACTTGGAACAAATAACTTTTGAACAATAAATTGTTCTTGACTAAGATTTTTAAGAATCAATGAACATTTATTGCTTGAATCATATTTCTAAAGGTTTAACTAGACAAGCTTGACTCGATTTTTTTTGTACAGTACGAAATCTACTAAAATCATACGACAATATAGGATGGTAAATGTCACGATTAAATAAGGTGGTTAGTATTCACATATCTTTTTGTCAAAGAAGTTCTTCAAATGTCTTCATTTGATCTTCATGTTTCAACCTTCAAGGGTTATTCAGTGATGTCTGATACTCAACTACCATATTTTAATCCTAGTCTGAGACATGACTTTAGTAGATTAGAAATCAAGATATAGTTTTTTGCATCTTATATTGAACAAGCTCGAGATATAAAAACTTGAGAGTTCGATCGAGCAGTTCTCCAACATATGTAGGATCAGAATATCGCGACATCAATACCTTGCGAGATCAATAAACGACAGCATTGCGAAGGTGTCGCATGGAAATAATATAAATGACGCAATGGATGACGACAGCCAGAACATGAGAAAAGTGTGAAGATTTGGCGAGATTTAGGAGCGTCGCGAAGACGAATACTTATACACTTGCGATACTTCGCGAGTCATTCCCGAAAATAAAGGACAGCTTAGCTATCATCCACTATGTAATACCCTATATAAAGGGTTGAGTAAATCTGTTGTAGGAGAGGTCTTTTTGAATTGTTAAGCAAGTCATTAGGAGAGAGAAAATCTAGAGTGATTGTAATTTCCTTAATTCTGTTCTATCATTCTTTATAGACATTTCAAGAAAATAATCAATCAAATTCATAGTTATTCATCTTTAAATGTATTAATTGTGTTGAATCTAATGAGGGGTGTAGTGTAGGAAATCCTGCAACTACATATGCGCTAGAAACAGGGACTGAGTAGAAGATTAATCTTGTGAATTGAAAGAATCAGGAGTAACGAGAAAGAGATTTTGAATAATTTTCAAACAATTTACTAAACTTGAGAAATGGCTAGAAGAAGGAATGCATCAGAACAACCAGCAATTGTGAGGAGAAGTGGGAGATTAGCTGGAGAAAGGAGAAATGAAGTAGGTGAACCATCAAGAATAAACGCAAGAGATAGAGAAGAAGGTCAAATTCAACCACCAATTCAACCAGCACCGAATAGAGTAATAGATTATGATAGGGTGAGCGTGCATACATGGAGATCAGATTCTGTGGAAGAAAGAGAAGAAGTGCAACAATTGATAAATAATGAACAAGAGGAGAGAAATCGAGAAGAAATGGGAGAAACAACTCATCGAAATGAAGAAATCGTAGCATTAGAAACGTTGAGACAAACAATACATGAAGAAAGACGATTAGAAGCGGAAGAACGCGCAAATTTAACAAGGCAAAACCATGATTTAAGAATGGAAAATATGAGGTTGCAAAATAGGAGGTCGAGAAGTAATACCAGGTCAAGATCAGGATCGGTTAGAGATAATATAAGGAGAATGTTACCTGTAGAAAATGTTAATGAAGAAAATTTAGAAAGAGAGCTAAATCTCGGTGAAGGATACTGCGAAAGAAGGGAAATGGTGTGTATTCCAAGCGTCCCGAGAGATTTTACAGGGGTGACCAAAATAATGGAAATCAAGGAAATAGGCAGCGAGAATAATCCAATTGATGAAGAAAATCCGGAAGAAGGAAGAAGAATACCGCATGGAAGAGAAACACAGAGAAACAAAAGGAGATTGAAGATGACATCGAAAGGCATTATATTGAACAAGCGCGTCTAGCTCGCGAAAGGGAAAGATTAAGAGTAGAAATGGAAGAACGAGAATTGGAGGAAGCAATCCGCAGAATAATCATGACAATCGAGAAAGAAGGCGCGAGCAAAATCGCAACAATGGAAATATCAATGAAGAGTATGAAAGAATACAAAGGAGAGCCGATAGACAACCAAGAAGAGAAAATGATGGATACAATGGTGTGCGAATCCGAGAACGAGATGGAGAAGAAAGTCGCAGAGAAAGAAGAGAAGAAAATGCTTGAACAAGAAAATCAAGATAGACATGAACGCAGAAGGAGAGAAACGGAACTAAAAAGACCAATAAATTCGAACCCCGATGTAAACGAACAAATCTTAAAAGAGTTGGCGAGAAATGAGAGGAATGTTGAACAATAGAAGAGGAGGAGGAAGAAGACAATTGGATGAGGCAATCGAAGAAGTCTGCGAAAAATCCCTTTACACTAGAGGTGCAATTAGGAGGAATACCCCCAAAGTGCAATTTACCTGTATTAACCAGCATTTTTGATGGAACAACTTGCAATACAACACATCAAAGCGTATGTAAGATGTATGTTACAAATGGGAAAATCATGACGATATATTGTGCAAATATTTCGCATCAAGTTTAACAGAGAAGCAATCAAGTGGTTTGAAGGTTTACCAAGAAACACCATCACGTCATTCAACCATTTACAAGCTATATTCTTAGGGGCATACATAAGTAACAACTCCTCGCGACCAGGGAATTGAAGATGTATTTGGGCTGAAACAAAGAGTTGGCGAAAGTTTAAGACACCTAACTGTGAGATGGAAGACGATGTGTAGCGAGATGGCTGGAAGAGTGGATGAAAGATATCTCATTTTATCATTTATAAACGCTATGTTAGCAACCAATGTGCTATATATTCAAATTTTTAGAGTCAAGAATACAATCACGATGACGGAGCTGCGAGAACTTCAAGAGGAGTATATTGCTTTAGAGGAAAGGCAAAATGAGATGGAATCATAACCAATTGCGAATACAAGTTCAAATGCTGCGAATGCAAGTTTATTACCCAAACTGATAAACACGGTGGCGAGTACTTCGCAAGGTCAACAAGAAAGGATAACAGATGATGGACATCCAAAGATAGTAGCCATGGGAAGCCGTGATCAAGAAGAATTTGAGAGAGAAAGGAACTACTATAACCGTGGTGGCAATAACAAAATTCAAAGACTTTATCATCCGCAAGAAACTTATGGAAGTCAAAGGCGGGAATTATCATGGAGGGCAAAATGCGACGTCACGAGTAGTATGGGAAGAAATCAAAATGCCACCATTAAATGCTAGTGTTGAAAAAATATGGGAAGCTATACTCTTGATGGAAAACATACATACGCCATGGAACATGGGGAATGAGCCACCACCAAGTGATAGAAGTCACGAGTTCTGTTCTTACCACCGTTTTCATGGACACTTAACAAATGACTCAGAAATATAAAAAGAATCATCCTCGGAAATGATCGACCAAGGAAAGCTAAGTCATTTTCTAAAAAGTGAAGAGAAGGTTCAGACCATTACCACCACCGCTTAAATGCACATGTAACAAATTCAACAAAGGGAAAAGAAACATTCATAATAGAAGTTGGATCGAAAGCTAAAAATTTGTTTTGAATGGTGCAGAGGCAGAGAGCAGCAGGAGCAAAAAGTGTAAGGAGTGAGTAATCATCAAAAGGCAATAACAAAAGCTTGTTAAGGGTAAGAGGAAGAAAAAATAATTGAAGAAGAAATATGCGAGGATCTCGCCATCAAGAATGTATGACAATTTGATTGAAAAATTGAAAAACAAAAATGAGTAAACAATGTAAGATTGCGCGATAGCTTCGCAAACAAAATGAACGATTGAATGAATTAACAAAAATGAAAGAGTGAGTGAATGGGACGAACCTTTATGGCGTACACCTTAATTCGCGAATGATATTTCGCAAGAGGCAAATGTAAGACCTAAAGTGCGTCATATAAGGGGGTATCTCTTGACATGGCTCAGTGAAAAGGTTACACCGCTCCTGGAACCTGAGTCATGGAAATTTGGGGCCCATGAAAGCCTATCCGGGGGAGATACCTTGGGTTTCCAACTATATATATATGGTTATACCCTGGTTGGACGCCCGAGGGTCTCTTCCAAGGAGTTAGTTTATGCTCAAGGCGCCGGGGTACACGGTTGAGCCAAGAGTGCCTGGGGCATTTGAAGTGTCTCGGCCATTCTTGGCAAGTCTTGGTATATGATGCACTCGGCCCGAAGAAAACTCCACTTAGGGTGCAGTCTCGTAACCATAAACCATATAGGTATAAGGGATAAGAGGCTGCGAAAATAATTGGTTGTTGTTAAGACTGGATGGGAGGAGCTAGTCTTGTATGGCCGATGTACGCCTCCTTGAAGGGGCAACCAGGGAGAAGATAAGGGCGGCACCCTCCATTAGGGAGCTGATAAGTGTCAAAAGACGCAAATGTCATGAGACTTTATTTTCGCAAGGAAATTTAGGCTTGTCATATTTGTGCGATGATCCTGTAGAGGCAATAATACTAACGCAAGGATAAGTCGAGATCAATGGGTTTTTACATGAAAATATAAAGACGTCTTGCGATTTCGTCGCGAAGACGGCAATGTCATGGGATTTTACATTCGCAAGAGTGTTTAAACCTATCATATTGTCGCAAATAAAATATCCTGCAGAGGCAAAAATACTTAAGAAATGATAAGACAAGGTCAATGGGTCATTACATGAAAATGTAAAGACGTCCCCGCGATTTTGTCGCAACGAGGGTGGCGAAATAAGACCTTTAATTAGGAAGGCAAAATAAGACCACACAAGAAATGTTAAGGCAAGATCAATAGATTTCTTCATTTATGATGATATCCTGCGATCTTGTCGCGATGATGAACTTCAAAATAAATCTCTCATTTGCAAATAAATAACAGAGGCAAGTATGGGAATGCATGTGATGAAATTTTGTTATTCATTTTCATATGATAGATTTATGCATAAAGGAAACAAGAAAATAAATGATAATGTACTACAAAGAAGAATTGCTTGATTAGTATGCGCAAGTAAAGAAAACAAAGGTTGAATTCATATTGAGTAATCCAAGAAATTTACAATGAAAGTTTATAGAAATAGAAGATTAAAAGGATATATATACAGATATTACAAGAAATGAAAGAAGAAAAGGAAGTTATTTCTTGGAAGATTCTTCTTCTTTATCAGATTCTTCGATTTCATCCTTCTTCTCGCCAGACTCTTCTTCTTCACTAGCTTCGCTATCAGAAAAGTCGAGAGAAAGGCATATCTTCAGGAATATTATCAAGAAGACAAGGGTATGAACTAAGAGGAATCTTGTGGTCATTGCAAAGCTGTCTCAATAGTTTGATTGCGAAAGCGAACAACATAGTTGTTGAAGTTCGCTATCGTAGCTTGCGATTGTTTCTTCAACTTAGAATACTTGTTGTTGCGAAGAGAAAGTCTTGTGCGAGTTGTTCTTTTCAGACTCAAGTTCTTCAATCCTTGTTTGAAATATTTTCTCGGATTACGCAAAACATATGACAATGAGTTAACAATTCAATAACAATACTACGAAGTAAGGAGCGAAAAAGTATAATAAACAACCTTCTCAATCGATATCATATCTTTAACCAAGGCAAAGATGCTCGGCATGAAGACTAACATCAACACCTAAGTTATTCCCGGCATTATCTAGAACCTTCGCAGCCCAAGCAAATTCATCATTGTTATTTATAACAAGAAGCGAACGAATTTGATCTTCTCGCTCATTAAGTATGGCATTCTCGACGAAGAGATTCATCTCGTTCAATTTGTACTTCGAGAAGAGATTTTTGAAATTTTGCTAACGCCCGAGCACCTTTATTAGCAATGCGGTCTTTGTCATCTATGAGACCACTAATTTTCTTCCTTAAGGTTTTGGTTTTCTTGTGGGAATCAATATACATTTGTTTAAATCGATTGGCTAAACCAAAGCTAGATCTATGCTCAATTTCTAAAAAGACGGTATTTGGTTTGAAGTTCATTTAATGGAAGGGAATCAATTTTGTTTGACGAACTACTTAAAGATTCGTTGAGGTGAGTGAGAAGAGCATCATTGTCCATAGGCTCGGAAATGAATGGAGAAGAATGGCTTCTTCTTGAGAGGTTATATATGTCTGCGAAAATAATAAATCGAGGCAAAGAAAAGTAGATGACAAAATAAAGACGATTTGAAGAGTAAAAATTTTGTACCATAAAGTTGTTGATTCGCACTTTGAAGAGTAGATATTTTATTCTTCGAGAAGTAGACTCGGCCTAACCGTTGAATTCTTTCATCCTTCCCGCGAGATGACGCAACTTCGATTTCTAGTTCTTGGATCTTCTCTTTGAGTTGAAGATTTTTCTTTTCAAGGTTGCCGCGTCTTTTCTCGAGATCTGAGGCAACAACAAAGGAAGCTATCCCAGACTATAAAAGAAAGTAAAGAAATAGTTAAGATAAAGCTTATAATCGAAATTACAAAGAAACAAAGGAATATGAACATACCAAAGCATTGAGAGCATTTAAGTGACTGGAAGTCAATATTCGGAAACTCCGCGAAAAGATTCATTATCCTCTAACAAATGGGGCATCGCAAATTTTAGCGAGAGCATCGCAAGTTGCGAGATAAATGATCATCTCCCAATCCTTGCATGGAATCGGAGAAAACACTAGATAATTGCGCCATAGCAGAAATAGTTGAGTGATTCTCTTTCGCGAAGGAAGTACCAATCTCATTCTCATCCTTATCAGAGCTCTCACTAGTTTGAGAACTACAATGAGAAGAGGGATGAGTTTTCCGTTTTTTAGAAGATGGACCAGAAGATTTGTCCTTGCCAGAAATGATTTTATCCTTGCCTTTAACCTTCGCAGCCTTCGGTTTCTTCAACGTCAACCTTCGCATACGCATGAAGATAAGAAACAGAGGCAACAATATTGTTTAAGATAACAAAAGAAAATTTTTCTTACTTCATCCGTGAGCGATCGGAGTATCGCCAGGGTACTCGCCTTTGGATCTCCTTTATACTTCTTTCTCAGTTTGGCAATCTAAATTTTTTTGAAAGTTTAATAAGTAAAAGAAAAAGAAAATGTCGCAAAGCGAAATTAAAAAAAAAAAAAAAAAAAATATATATATATATATATATATACCTCTTTTGCCTTCTCAGGCCACTTAAACTCCCAAGGATGATAATTCGCGAGGTTTGCAGGAAGAACATGTGAACCTCCGATATAAGGTCCACTCAAAAATAAAGGAACAACCCACCATTTTTCATCTTTGGAGTGCCGAGGAACATTATTTTTGCCCAAATGCCACCAATATCTTGCATGAGCGGCTTATCGTCGTCAATGTTATCTTTTCTCTTCAACCGAGCACCCAAATGAGATTTATCGTTTCTCATATTTATTACTTTATAATTTTCAAAAAAGTTTTCCACAAGTATACTTCTCGGTGACTATTTCTAAGTTTGCGAACCTAGGATCCTTGACATCATCGAATATAAAGACCCTTTACCAGCGCCACGGTTGGCAAATTCAAGCATCGTACGAATGCGATCGCCGCTCAATTGATAAATAGCTCGTGAGAATTTCTCGTGAGCAAGAATTTCATAGAATAATGGTATCTCGGGATTGTATAGAGGAATGGGAAGGCTGCGAGGAGTTGACCTAGCGAGACTATGATTTTCTCGATCATCACACCGATGATCGAAAAATAGTTTTGGCAAGAGAATGGACGAAGATTCTTGATCAGGAATGGTTGATAAAGTGAAAACCTTCTCTTGAAAATTCTTTTGAGTTTCTTCAAAAAGGGGTTTATATGTACGACCAAGTGAAGCCATTAATATAGTATGGGAATGAATGAAGAACTGAAGATTGAGAGAATTGAAGGAGAGGATTACAGTAGCAGAAGCGCAAATTGCGGAGGAAGAAAGTTGAAGGGAAATTGCAAAAGGAAAATAAAAGAGAAAAAGAGAAGAGTAAGAAAACTATATATAGAGAAGAGAATCCTCGAGAAAACAAATGCATTTAATGCGAGATGGGACGTGAATGGTCAAGAATAAGCGGTTGAAAGAGACGTGTCAAGAAAAGAGTGGAAGAAGAAACACACATGTAATAAATTCCGTACATGAATAAAACGGATAAAAGTGAACAATCGCGAGATAAAGATGAGCAATTGCGGCATTTAAATATAGATTCTCATGACATTTTCTCCTTCGCAAAAGACATGAGAAGAGGCAAGATGTAGGATCGGAATATCGCGACATCAATACCTTGCGAGATCAATAAACGACAGCATTGCGAAGGTGTCGCAGGAAATAATATAAATGACGCAATGGATGACGACGAATGAACATGAGAAAAGTGTGAAGATTTGGCGAGATTTAGGAGCGTCGCGAAGACGAATACTTATACACTTGCGATACTTCGCGAGTCATTCCCGAAAATAAAGGACAGCTTAGCTGTCATCCACTATGTAATACCCTATATAAAGGGTTGAGTAAATCTGTTATAGGAGAGGTCTTTTTGAATTGTTAAGCAAGTCATTAGGAGAGAGAAAATCTAGAGTGATTGTAATTTCCTTAATTCTGTTCTATCATTCTTTGTAGACATTTCAAGAAAATAATCAATCAAATTCATAGTTATTCATCTTTAAATGTATTAATTGTGTTGAATCTAATGAGGGGTGTAGTGTAGGAAATCCTGCAACTACAACATATATGACCTTTTTTGAATATGATTATTTACTAAAGTTGTTGACTTTTGTTATGATAGATAGATAAATAACTTGGAAAAGAGTCTGAAAGGAAATACCGATCTTCGTTACTTACTTCGATGAAGTTCTTTAAATTAATATCTTCATGTGATCTTGAATTCTTTATTCTTCTTGAGTAACTTGGAAAATCCTTAGACTCTATTACGTAATCTATTCCAAACTGAAGCTGACTTTAGTAGGCTAAATCAGGAAAAACTATTGGCAACTATATTTGAAATACCAAGGTATGTATGTTCAATCGAGCATTCGCTCAAACAGAAGAGGTTCTTAGCAGAGGTTTGACTCAAATATTGTAAGATAAGAAGTTGCATCCAATGGTAACTAGACAGGGTTTGGACCGACATATTTTTTTATTTGTGGATGGTATTTTTATATGTCGTAATGGGGGAGAAAAAGTATTTGGTTATTTTGGATAATTTGTTATATGACTTCCAAGCTTATTTAGGGTAGATAGTAAGTATGGAAAATAGTTTATGTTTTGTGGAAGCGCGATGCATCTTGGAAGGAGAATTAAAATTGTTAAGCTCATACATATGTCTCTTTCTAAGTTTCTTGATCAGTATTTGGTTACTGTTCTCAAGCCAAAAAGCATAAAGCTTGTGCAAGTTTGGCCTCTTGTAGAAAAGACTCTTAGGAAGTTTGCTAACTGGAAGAGGAGTTGTTATCCTTCTAACATAGATTGAAATCAGTGTTAAATAACATTATAGTTTTCAACATGGTGGTTTATAAATGGCCCAAGGGAATTTTAAATAAAAGTAAGATGATAGGTAAAAGTTTTTTATAAAATGGGAACCCTGAAGTAAGGAAGTTAGTTACTCTTAGACGAGAGAAAGTTTGTGTTCCTTTTGATGAAGGAGGATTGGAAATAATAAGGCTTGATGTTGTAAATAAAGCCATGTGATGAAGTTTTTATAGATAATCTTGACTAATAACGAAGATTGGTCTATGATCTTACGTGTCAATTATTTAAATGAACATGGTTAATGGATATCTCGTTAAAAATCATCTTCAATTTGGATTAGTCTAAAATAGGTCTCGAGTGATTTTAAAGAAGATTTAAAATGGATAGTAGGAGATGGAACCCGTAATGCATTATGACATGATTCTTTGTTATAAATAAAGGCATTAATTGAGGACGTTTATTATTATGCTCTTACTCAATAGCAATGATGAAGGTTAGTGATATCATTTCATTATCTTGAATTGGATATTCTTAGTCACTTTGTTAATTTGATCTCTATAACAAATCTGCCTTGTATGGTGGTAGTGATGAGCTAGTTTGGATTTATGACGCTAACAGGAATTTCTCTGTAGCTGTGTTGTGGAAAATCTTAACAATTAGAAAGATGTTCTTTAATATTCATAAAGCTATAGTGATAGGTGTAGAATACACCTAATTTACTATCTAGTAGTTTATGCTTTCTTTGCTATTTTTCTTGTAAATTATGTATTTTACGCTTATTTTGAGTTTTGTAGCTACTTTGGAGTCGCACGGAGGAAAAGAAGAAGAAATCACCTTATTTGAGCTAAAAGGGTAAAATTGTCATTTCCCCAAGGAGGGAATACTATTTGGAGCCCAGTCCAGGTTAAGGGGCAGCTCTTTTGGAAGGAATATTAAATGCAGTCCAGATGAGGTTAAGGGGCAGTCCATCAGGTTAGCCCTTATCAAAGGGACCAACATCAAATAGACCCACATCCACACCCATACCCGGATCAAAACCCGATACCCGAATCCGCCCCAGCTTTCATAACCCAAAACCTAAATTCGAGAAATTCAGTTCAATCAGTTTTTCACCTGAATTAAATTTGGTCAATTGAAACTCGAGATACAGCCCTAAATAGCCGAGAGCTAAATCCCCAGAAATTGAGAGTAAGAGCAGCGACTGCTGCTGAATCGAAAGATGTTTTCTCTCGTTCAAATCATTCTCATCCATTCCGTTCCACCTGAAAGTGAGAAAGCTGAATCAAGAAGACAAGGAAGAAACTGGATCGAGAAATTAAAGATGGTGATAATGGATTCTGGAATTACAGATCGATGAGAGACGGAGAACGAGCTGCTAATGATGATTCCAGGGGTTCTTGAATTCGAGTGATTTGATGGTAAAGATATGGCCTGAGTGCTGGTAAAGTTCTTGTCAGTGCTGTTGACAAGGTATTGATGGAACTGGTGAAGAATGTTTCATGGAAGCGGAAACTTGGGTTTGTGATACATTCAAGCTTACAGCAGATTTGAGATTGTGGAGTAAATGGGTTTGTTGGTTGAGGTTAATTTGAGGAATTGTTGAATGAATCGGAGATTGGTTCTGAGATTGGGTTTGTGGTTGCTGGTATTGAGGATTATGAGTCGATGGCTAGATGTGGCTCAGATTCGATTAATGGGTGTAGATGATTAATGATTGACAGGATTTGCTGGTGGAGTTGTTGGTTAGAACTGGATTTGAATTCAAGGGAGCAATTGTGTGCTGAAGTTGAAGCTTCAGGTAATGGCCATGATGTGCAAGTAGCAGCTGGGGATAATTGAAGTTACAAGCAGCTACAGATGATGCAATGGAAATGAACCTGGTGTTGTGATTATGAGTTGAATTGTGGCGATCACCAATGGAAATGGAGCAGCTATTGGAGCTGGAATCGAGTGGAGGAAATGATATTGAGGAGTCTCGAGGTTACAAGGGCCATCTTGGTCGGATGGCAAGAGTGGCTAGTAAGTGCGAGAGATAGCTACAATGAAGGCAATGAGGATGCTTTGCTAAGTGCTTGGATGATGGAGAAGGTGGCTATAACGAGATGCAATGGTCTTAAGTGCGGTGGTGTTGATTGAGCTCGAGCTCACGGTAGATGCGAGGCGATTGTTCGGGTGGTCTTTGTGTTGGGCTTGTGATGCGATAATGAATCTGTGATTCTCGAGTTGCGGAGTTATGATCTTTGGTATGGCTTGAATGAATAGTTTGCGGGTTAAGGAATGTGTGATGGAACCGCACTTGGGAAGTTCTGCAATATTGCGGTGATATGCTTGCACATGGAAGCGAGTGGAATTGGTTATGAAGCTAGGCAAGATGTGGTGTTGCACTTGTGAGCTGCAGGAGTGGATATGTTGAGTCTTGGCAATGTAAGAGTAGGAAGTGAGCCGTTGATAAGCGGTGAGTTTGAGCTCAAAGAAGTGAGTATTGGGGCTGAGCAATACAATGGCAGGGTTGAGATGTTGAGCTGTTGAAGTGCTGGATTGCTAGAGCTGAGAGGCAGGCCTGGAGATTGCAGGGGACTATTGCAGGCTAGAATCGAGCTTATGGTGAAGCTATAGAGTGCTTGCGAGATGGAGAAAGAGCGAGAAAAGCATTGGTGGTTATGAACTACGGGGAAGATGCAATTGGCGACCCGGGGCCATGATGGTCGGCGGTGAAGTGACAATGATGGTGCATCAAGTATGGCTTGTCCCGGCAAATGGCACTGCAAAATGGTTTGGCCGAGATCCAGTCCAAAGCTGAGTTTTAAACCTTGACTCAACTTCCAGTAAGCCCCCGATTCACATAACCGATCGAGATCTTGACTCACTCGACTCATTGACCTGACTCGGTGATTGACCGAGTCCCGACCGAGCTGACCCTACCGTTCCGACCAGTTGACCAAATGACCGGTTTGACTTTGCGGTCACCCGAGACGCTTTCGGCGACGTTTTCGGCCAAATTCCGGCCATAATCCCAGTTTTCCGTGAGCAAAATTCCAGAACTTTCTATGGACTTCTCTCATGGGTATGAAGACTTGGGCTAGGAATTGGATGGAGAATTGGACTCAAATTTGGAAAGAGAAGGTGGAAGAGTTGAGAAAAGCTTGATTTGGAAATTGAATTGCAAAAAGGAAAAGGATTCTAATCCTTGGAAGAATTGGAGAATATTGAAGCCTATAAATAGAGAAGTTTTCTACAACTTCTACACACATCTCTACACACACAATTCTTTTCTTTTCTTATTCTTTGTGTGAACTCTTAACATGAGTAGTTAATTTTATTGATTGAGGATGAATTCTAGTTTTTAAACATATGATTTGAGTTTTTGTTTCAATTCTATCTTGAAGTTTTTCACACGATTATCGTTTGTTTTTACTAATAGGAGTGATCTTAAAGACATTCATGATTGATTGATAGATTGTTTAGGTGGCCAACTAAATTGATTTGTTAATTTGATCTAAAGCTAGTGAAAGTTAGGAGATAAGTAATCGTTTCTTGACTCTTTACATAAGTAGCAAACACGAGACCTTGCGGAGGGATTCCGTGGAGCAATTGTGTGTAGAAACAACGCTAGAAAGTGAACCAAGCGAACCGAGTTTAACTACTAGTACTAAACCTAAATTCATAAATCTTAATGCATTAGGGAATTACATCTTGTAAGCGGACCTCAAGGTGGTTCTTTTGAATAGAATCTGATAACTAAGCGGACCTGTTACTCAGTGAAATTAGGGATTTTGGGGCTAGCTAAGCGGACCTGCTATCCTACGGTTGGTGATAATTTGTGACTAATAACAAGTAGAATAGAACATAACTTGATTCATTGTTTTGCAACGAAGAAGGATTCCTTGATCTTGTCTCTCTTATTGCTTTCAACTTTACCTTTTTAATTGTTTTGTTTATTTTCTTTTGCTTTTTACACCCCCCTTTCGTGACAATTTTTACAACTAGAATCTCGTGCTCCTCGTGGGATCGACCTTGACTACCCTATATTACTAGTTAATTAGGTAGTAAAGTATTAATTAATTTGATTGCACCTACGACACGCATCAAATTTTGGCGCCATTCGGGGGAGCAACGGATGATTTTAGTTGTTTTTATTTTTCTTTTTGCTTTATTCTTGCTTTGTTGGATTCTATTCCGTATCTAACTTGGTTTTTGAATCTTATTTCGGAGTGCCGGTTTTCCATGTACGGTGGACAAGAGCAAGCATATTACAACAATCAATACGGTTTTCAACCTCAACATTATGGCAACTTCCAACCATCCTTAGGATACAATCAAAACCAATATTTTGGCTATGATAAATTTCCTACAGAACCTTATAGATATTCTCATACATATCAACAACCTTATGACGGGTATGTAAGTGGACAAACACACGGATGGAAGGATAGTTATGCATCTAACAATTTGTTTTCTAGTAATGTGCAGACAAAGAATTTGGAATATACTCCTCTTCATCGTGTTTTTCCTTCACTTTTCCCAAAAGAGGAGATGCCGTCTAACGGTGGTAAGCGTGTGAACGTCAGGAAACTTGCACAGAAATTATACAAATTGGAAGATGATGGAGACTCGGAAGAGCTTGTCGCAGAAATTAGTAGGACTATTCATATGGAACTTAAACGACGTCGGGATAAAGGTTATGAAACCGATGAAGATTCTTATTATGGTGAGTCCGAAAATGAAGATGATTGTGTTGAAAAGGACCAACCTTTGGAGACTTTTGATGACGCTAGTGTAGATTACTCGAGCCTTGATCTTAATAATGATCAATCACCTATTCAAAAGGAAGAGCTTGAGGAAGATGCATTTATTGCTTGGCAAAACTTTCTTAAGGAAAGATGGGAGTCCGCGGAAGTGTATGACTGTTCCGACAATGAGGAAGTTATTCCAACTCCAGATCATAATAACGATCCTTCACCTATTCAAAAGGAGGAGATTGGGTGTGACTTACCTATTGTTATAAACGGTGTAACACCCGCACAAGAAGATTTTACAATCTATACCGATGAGAATCACTTTAGTGAATGGCCCGATTCCGATGATGAGAATGTTGAAGAGATGATACTAGAGGATGAAACCACATTCATTGATTTTGTGGAAGACCCAATTGAACTTGCGAATGATTTTAATGATGCCGAGACTATGGTTAAGGTAGAAAACGACGAAGAATGGTTGCAAGGTTTAATAGAGGACCACGATATACAAGAGGTAAGTAATTCACTTGAATTTTTTAAGGATGAAGAGGATTCTATAATACAAGAATTTTTGAAAGGTTTGTCTAACCCTTTGCCTATTGATTCTTCTCCTTTACCTCTTATTGATTTGAATGTATGTGCTTCGAAAGTATTTTTGGATGATTTTGTTTCTAAATATCCACCATTGGAAACACTTGATGCTAACACCATGCAGGTTTGCCAAGAGGAATACATGGAAGTTCCCGAATTCTATGTTCTTTATACACTTCCGAGTGTGGACGAGAATAAGTGTGGGGAAATTTCTATCGAGCGATAATTTCACTATTATTTTCTTGTGCTAATATTTGTATGGAGTTATTGTTTGCAAAACAGGTATTATGGGTGGATCCTCAAATTTTCAGATTGTTAGTATATGGGGAATGAATCTAGCAAGAGCCAAGTCGGGCCGTCGACTTTAAAACAAGCGCTTAATGGGAGGCAACCCATCGGTTTTGTATTTCTTATCTTTTGTTTGTTATTTCTTTTTCTTGTTTCTTATCATGTTAAAATTTCCCACCTTGACTTTACTAGGAGGATTCAATTACATTGAGGACAATGTAAGGTTTAAGTGTGGGGGAGGTTAAGCATGTTTTTAAAACAAAAATTACAAAAAAAAAAAAAAAAATTAAAAATTAAAAAATTTTGAAAAAAAAAAAAAAAATTTTTTACATAAAAATTCCAACTTTTAAAGATTTTAGAGTCACTAGCATACTTCTAGGTATGTTTACATAGAGATTTTGACCGACATAATTGAACTTGGAAATGTTAGAGAACTACATTCGGATTTCTTGTTTGTTTGAGTGTTAAATAATGGATTTAATCATGCCGGTGATGCGAATTTGGTGCAGGGAGAAGTGCGTTATTAGAGTTGCTGATCAATCATTAGTGGAGACTACCCGTATTCATATCATGTGAGGCACCGACCAGAAATCTTCCATCTACTAAAGAGCTTCTTTTGAGTGTGTGTCACCGTAAGTTAATTCCGGGTAGAATGGTGAGCTACCCAACCTCCCACCAATAGAAGCACTACTCTTTGATCTCTTGAGTGCTAATTTTGTCAATCATGAGGGTGGCGTCCATGGATGAAAGCTTCCTTCTTGTAGTTCGATTTGCAGTTAGCACCATTCTCTCTCGCGACAACAACGGATCCATAGAAACACATTCATTATCAACAAGGAGCGACATCAAAATCTACAAGGAAAGTTGGAAAAGTTTAAGGTTTATAAGCAACGGAACGAGAAAAAGAGCAAATTTCAAATTCAAGTAAAGCAACATACAAAAGAGCGGATTTTACATATATGTTGAAGACTTACAATACAATGAGGTAATTTTATATTCAAGTATGAAGACTTATTCATGAAAGCGAAGAAAATTAAAAGGTGAGAATTTTTGAAAGTTTATGATTTCAAGACGATACAAGTTGTGAAGAATCAAGCGGTAAAATACTTCTTCCACGGCCATGGTTCATTTTGTATTTAATTTCTCTTGTTTCAAAAAAAAAAAAAAAAAAAAAAAAAAAAAAAAAAAAGAAAAAAAAATAAAAAAAAAAAAAAAAAAGGGAGAAAAACACAAGAGAAATATTTGTTTTGTTAATGAGCCGTGGGGAAGGAAAATATATAAGGAAGTCTCAAGCGACAAGGATTTTTAAGGTAAAAGAGTTATAAATTGTTAAGGATTTATGAAAATTCAAGGGTTTATCATCAATAGTTGAAACCGAAGACGAGGAGCGGAAGACGTTTCTATTGGATGCCGTGAGAGTGGTGTTATCATAATTGGCGATCGGATGTGAAGGTGAGTAAGTAATCCCATCCTCAATATAAATGGTTGATTTCCTTTCTTAGAGATCGTCAGAAAAATGGTTTTTCAAAATATAAAAGATGTGGGTTTTTCAAAATTTCGGAAGATGTCCTTCCCACCATTCAACGTGTTGCAGGAATTCTATCTTCATTCCTACCTGCACACATGTGAGAACCATAAAAAAGCTGTCTTTTTGAGTGCAATTATCATAAAATCCTATTTAGTGAGGCAGAAGTCGAGGCGAAATGCTTATTGATCGTTTCTCAAACACGCATTCTCTCATTATGGTGTGGTTATTTCTCACTCAACATTTAAGAATGAGAATATGTTCTTTAGTATTTCTAACTTCTTATTACTAGCATGCAGAAATTCTATGTCCTCATAACTCTTTGGATGCTTGTGACGCTAGAATGCTTTGAAGTTGTGAGTTTTTAGTTTGATTTGCTCGAGGACTAGCAAAGTCTAAGTGTGGGGGAATTTGATAGGTGTAGAATACACCTAATTTACTATCTAGTAGTTTATGCTTTCTTTGCTATTTTTCTTGTAAATTATGTATTTTACGCTTATTTTGAGTTTTGTAGCTACTTTGGAGTCGCACGGAGGAAAAGAAGAAGAAATCACCTTATTTGAGCTAAAAGGGTAAAATTGTCATTTCCCCCAAGGAGGGAATACTATTTGGAGCCCAGTCCAGGTTAAGGGGCAGCTCTTTTGGAAGGAATATTAAATGCAGTCCAGATGAGGTTAAGGGGCAGTCCATCAGGTTAGCCCTTATCAAAGGGACCAACATCAAATAGACCCACATCCACACCCATACCCGGATCAAAACCCGATACCCGAATCCGCCCCAGCTTTCATAACCCAAAACCTAAATTCGAGAAATTCGATTCAATCGCCTTTTCACTTTGAATTAAATTTGGTCTTTGAAACTCGAGATACAGCCCTAAATAGCCGAGAGCTAAATCCCCAGAAATTGAGAGTAAGAGCAGCGACTGCTGCTGAATCGAAAGATGTTTTCTCTCGTTCAAATCATTCTCATCCATTCCGTTCCACCTGAAAGTGAGAAAGCTGAATCAAGAAGACAAGGAAGAAACTGGATCGAGAAATTAAAGATGGTGATAATGGATTCTGGAATTACAGATCGATGAGAGACGGAGAACGAGCTGCTAATGATGATTCCAGGGGTTCTTGAATTCGAGTGATTTGATGGTAAAGATATGGCCTGAGTGCTGGTAAAGTTCTTGTCAGTGCTGTTGACAAGGTATTGATGGAACTGGTGAAGAATGTTTCATGGAAGCGGAAACTTGGGTTTGTGATACATTCAAGCTTACGAGATTTGAGATTGTGGAGTAAATGGGTTTGTTGGTTGAGGTTAATTTGAGGAATTGTTGAATGAATCGGAGATTGGTTACGAGATTGGGTTTGTGGTTCTTTGGTATTGAGGATTATGAGTCGATGGCTAGATGTGGCTCGGATTCGATTAATGGGTGTAGATGATTAATGATTGACGAGGATTTCTTTGGTGGAGTTGTTGGTTAGAAGCTGGATTTGAATTCAAGGGAGCAATTGTGTCTTTGAAGTTGAAGCTTCAGGTAATGGCCATGATGTGCAAGTAGCAGCTGGGGATAATTGAAGTTACAAGCAGCTACAGATGATGCAATGGAAATGAACCTGGTGTTGTGATTATGAGTTGAATTGTGGCAGTCAGCCAATGGAAATGGAGCAGCTATTGGAGCTGGAACTGAGGTGGAGGAAATGATATTGAGGAGTCTGAGGTTACAAGGGCCATCTTGGCTGGACTGGCAGTGAGCTGTAAGTGCAGAGATAGCTACAATGAAGGCAATGAGGATGCTGCTAAGTGCTTCAGATGATGGAGAAGGTGGCTATAACTGAGATGCAATGGTCTTAAGTGCAGTGGTGTTGATTGAGCTCAGGCTCTGGTAGATGCAGTGGCAGTATTGTTCAGGTGGTGCTGTGTTGGGCTTGTGATGCGATAATGAATCCGTGATTACGAGTTGCGAGTTATGATCTTTGGTATGGCTTGAATGAATAGTTTGCGAGGTTAAGGAATGTGTGATGGAACTGCGCACTTGGGAACTTCCATAATATTGCGGTGATATGCTTGCACATGGAAGCGGTGGAATTGGTTATGAAGCTAGGCAAGATGTGGTGTTGCACTTGTGAGCTGCAGGAGTGGATATGTTGAGTCTTGGCAATGTAAGAGTAGGAAGTGAGCTGTTGATAAGCAGCTGAGTTTGAGCTCAAAGAAGTGAGTATTGGGGCTGAGCAATACAATGGCAGGGTTGAGATGTTGAGCTGTTGAAGTGCTGGATTGCTAGAGCTGAGAGGCAGGCCTGGAGATTGCAGGGGACTATTGCAGGCTAGAACTGAGCTTATGGCTGAAGCTATAGAGTGCTTGCAGATGGAGAAAGAGCAGAAAAGCATTGGTGGTTATGAACTACAGGGAAGATGCAATTGGCAGCCAGGGCCATGATGGCTGGCAGTGAAGTGACAATGATGGTGCATCAGTATGGCTTGTCCTGGCAAATGGCCTGCAAAATGGTTTGGCCAGATCCAGTCAGGCTGAGTTTTAAACCTTGACTCAACTCGGTAAGCCCCCGATTCACATAACCCGATCGAATCTTGACTCACTCGACTCATTGACCTGACTCGGTGATTGACCGAGTCCTGACCGAGCTGACCCGGCCGTTCCGACCAGTTGACCAGTGACCGGTTTGACTTTGCCGGTCACCTGAGACGCTTTCCGGCGACGTTTTCCGGCCAAATTCCGGCCATAATCCCAGTTTTCCGGCGAGCAAAATTCCAGAACTTTCTATGGACTTCTCTCATGGGTATGAAGACTTGGGCTAGGAATTGGATGGAGAATTGGACTCAAATTTGGAAAGAGAAGGTGGAAGAGTTGAGAAAAGCTTGATTTGGAAATTGAATTGCAAAAGGAAAAGGATTCTAATCCTTGGAAGAATTGGAGAATATTGAAGCCTATAAATAGAGAAGTTTTCTACAACTTCTACACACATCTCTACACACACAATTCTCTTCTTTTCTTATTCTTTGTGTGAACTCTTAACATGAGTAGTTAATTTTATTGATTGAGGATGAATTCCTAGCTTTTAAACATATGATTTGAGTTTTTGTTTCAATTCTATCTTGAAGTTTTTCACACGATTATCGTTTGTTTTTACTAATAGGAGTGATCTTAAAGACATTCATGATTGATTGATAGATTGTTTAGGTGGCCAACTAAATTGATTTGTTAATTTGATCTAAAGCTAGTGAAAGTTAGGAGATAAGTAATCGTTTCTTGACTCTTTACATAAGTAGCAAACACGAGACCTTGCGGAGGGATTCCGTGGAGCAATTGTGTGTAGAAACAACGCTAGAAAGTGAACCAAGCGAACCGAGTTTAACTACTAGTACTAAACCTAAATTCATAAATCTTAATGCATTCTGGGAATTACATCTTGTAAGCGGACCTCAAAGTTGGTTCTTTTGAATAGAATCGATAACTAAGCGGACTGTTACTCGGTGAAATTAGGGATTTTGGGGCTAGCTAAGCGGACTGCTATCCTACGGTTGGTGATAATTTGTGACTAATAACAAGTAGAATAGAACATAACTTGATTCATTGTTTTGCAACGAAGAAGGATTCCTTGATCTTGTCTCTCTTATTGCTTTCAACTTTACCTTTTTAATTGTTTTGTTTATTTTCTTTTGCTTTTTACACCCCCCTTTCGTGACAATTTTTACAACTAGAATCTCGTGCTCCTCGTGGGATCGACCTTGACTACCCTATATTACTAGTTAATTAGGTAGTAAAGTATTAATTAATTTGATTGCACCTACGACACGCATCATATAGCTTATCCAATAACCAAGGGTAATATGTAGAAAATCTTCAGAGATGTTGCTACCGATGTCAAACTGCAGTCTAAAGGTTTTGAGTTGGCCTTTAAGTGTTATCTATGTGGCAATGCAGATGGTGGAATTGATTATATTCTCTGGATTGTATTTTTGGTAAGGATATTTGGATATGGTTGTGTAATGTATTTAACTTTCGAATTCCTGGTGGCTTTTCTGATATCTTCTCTGAGGATATGTGTTTTAACGTCAAGGCAATAAAGTAATTGAAGATGAAGGTTTAGGTTGTACATTAAGTTGTATAAGGTTGATGACAAACAATCCATGCCTAAACCAAAATAATGGTCGTCGAAGACTCTATGACCACATGAGAGATCGAGGTTTGGTCTTAGGGATGAAAGTTTGAAAGAGACATCGGGAATTCTTAGTTGCATAAAGTCACATAAAGAAATCTCTGAGAAAGACAAAGTTTGTAGCTGAAAATCTTTTATGTTGTTTTGTTTAAAATGACCGATTGTTGGTCCATTAATAACTACAAAACACTAATCTCAAGTCGGTGAAATAAGGATGAGGGATACGATTAGCCCCCCCATTTATGACTACATGAATAACTACGGATAGATCGATGAGTAAAGTCTATCCTCCGTGTCTATCTCTTTGTAACCCTTTACTAACTATTTTTTTTTATAAGTATGGTAGATACTCACACATGCCGTAAACTTCCAGACCAAAACCCTAAAGATATTCCTCAATTTCGTGACTTGGACAATCTCCGTACATGACGTATTTGTATGGCATGTTAATATTCTCTTTAGTCAGTGTTGAGTGGGGTGCATACTCAAGCTTGTATGTTGTGGATGATTTGTGTCGTGGAGAGCTCGAGTGTTGATGGGCAAAAACGATTTTGCTGGTTTTTGAGGAAAAAGTGGAGAGTTGTGCAGTAGGCGGATCCTCAATTAAGCAAATTGCATAAACCTTTAACAGATGCACTGCACATGATTTTTTTTTGAGTTCGAGAGATCAATTTGTATGACTCCGCCTAACCCAAGACAGTGTCCGTTCTAGATTCAATTCGGTCACGAGAGAGGTATGGGGTCGATTTGTAGGAGGAGCCTGAAAATTGTGTGAGATCAATGATAACTGATGGATTGTGGATGTGTTAAGTTCTCCATGTTGGAGAGTTCTGCAAGTTTGATAATGAGAAATTATCTTAAATGGGATTACGATGAGTTCTGATCAGGTTGAAGTAAGTTGAGTTATCAAATCATAGGTTGATGAACATATTCATATATATTGCAGAAGTAGTTAACACATTGATCTCCAGTAAGTGTGACGGTTGAAGAGGAGTGGAAGAATGGGGAAGTGGGAAATCGTGGTTGAACCAGTTACATATTGTGTGGGAGACTTGGTTGATTGTCCATCCATTATTTCACTAACTCCTTCAAATGATAGCACGACTTACTCACATTTCTCATCAAGGATGTATTGTTAAATTGCACGTGATGTAGGACGCCAGGCCAAAACCCTAGTGAATATCCCCCATGTGACATGATTGACGTCTGGTAGGCCTCGGAAGATGATTATATTATGACCTACGAGTGATACCGCAAGTGCACGGCGTCTATCGGAGACGCGGCAAGTACGGGTCGAACCACAGAGACTTGTGGTGCTCTTATATGATCTAAGGCTTCTTCAACTGACTTCAAATGAGTAACAAGGTAACAGCAGATGTTGGTGTCGAAGCGACTGAGGTTGAAATGTGACACTGAACTAAACTAAGGTAATAAAAGAGGTTTTAACTGATTGGAATCTACCAGGGTGGTGAATCCACCACTTGACTCTATGCTAAGGTAATTCACTTAATGTTGTGTTCTTATACATTCATAAGGTAGATTCTAAAGAATAATGGATCACTAATCGCATTAATTCCCCCTAGTATAGAGTGTCTTCTTACAGTACACTCTATCACAGGTTCCTTAGTCAATTACTAAGCATTATTCACATCTAATTAAGCATATGTATTCTTCCCTGGAAGTCTCACATGGAAAATTTGTTAACTACTTTATCTAATTCTCCCCTAGTATTGGTGTCTTCTTACAAGATCTGACCAATCACAGAGAAGTTGATCTACTAGCTAACTTATCATCCTATCAATTAAGCTCGGTAAGAACAACAAAAAGACAAATATGAATAACTCAACATGTTGTCTAGGGTTTCAACAACACCCTAGCAATTGAACTCAGAACATAATTCAAATAACAAATTAAACCTAAATGATACACTGGCTAGTCCAGGCATGAACTATCACACAAACCCCTCTCTTCAATTTATACATGCAACCATAAAACTACCAAACCCTAATTTCTTCAAAATCGAAATTAAAATTAAAATTAAACCCTCTCACCATACTTCTCTGAATCATCTGCTCCCTTTGTCACGTCGCCTCTGAATCGACTACTCTGGTTTCCCCTTGATTTATCAATGAAACCCTAACCTATCTCTGTTTAGTTCTCTCTTAGCTTCTAGGAAAGAAGCTACAAAAGAACTAGATAGCGATTAGGTAAGGTGGAGTGTCAGGAGATGATGGAGTTGGTGGCGGTATGGGTGAAGAAGGTGGAGGAATCGGCTGTGGCAGGAGATGGTCGGGGAGAGGGGTTTTGCAGAGCTAGGGAAGAAGAAAGAGAAGAGGAAAGAGATGGTCGACTAGGGTATAGGGTGGTGGTCATTTTGCTGTGAGGCATGAACAGCGGGAGATGATGGGAATGGCCTAGCGAGCGTAGGATGCATAGGAGTGAAATCTGAACGGCTCAGGATGGTATGCGGTTTTGGCGTGATCTGGTGTTGCACGGGAGCAGCGATCTTCGATGCACGTGGAGGCAGCGACCATTGGATGTGGAAGATAGAGATCTCAACGGCTTGGAGTGAACGGACTCGGATCCGGGTCGCGGGTCGGGTCTAGCTCAAGCCCATGTTACGTAGATGAGTTGCTACTTGTTGGGTTGCAACTGTTGCTTGCGCGGGCTTTGGCTATCTGCTCCATAGACACTTGCCTCCGATTCTTCGCTCTTTTGGCTCCTCGATTTCTCCGAGCTTTATTTACTACCTAAAAACACAAAATTAATTAATACACATATTTATTCTTGAAAACAAAGAAAACACAGAATGGGGATAATATCCCGATTTCTAAGCGCAAAAGATGAGTAAAATGCCAATAAAAAGGTGTATAAATATGTACTATTTGGCACTCATCAAATACCCCCCAAACCTGAATTTTACTTGTCCTCAAGTGAAACAGAAAATAAGAAATCCTAACTATACCCCTATCGCAGTCTCTCGAATGCATTTAGCGTATGCACTAAGCCTTTAAACCCCTAGGTGTCCCTAGTGGACGAGTTGTAGTCTCGTGAGGGTTTACCGAGGTGTACCCACAAAACCTTCTCCAACTTCGAGTGTAAAAGAGTCTCAAGCCTCCAAGAAGCTATGAGGACATAGAGTTTCTGCATGCTAGTAACAGAAGTTAGAACTACCAAAGAACGCATTCTCATCCTTAAGTCTTTGAGCGAGAAGTAACCATACCATATGAAAGAATTCGGATTCGATTGTGATCATAAGTCTCAACTTCGCCTCACCATTAGGGTTTTATGATAATTGCACTCAAAAAGATCGCTTTTTTAGTCTCTCATGTGTGCAAAGCAGGAATAAAGAGAGAAATCCCGCACACGTTGTAGGTAAGAAGGATAACCTTCTCGAAATAAAAACTGGAGACTCCACAAAAATGTGGACAAAAAGAATCTTTGTCGATGATCTCTAAGGAAGGAAATCAACCATTAGCAAGGGGTGGGAGTACTCACTCACTTCTCACCCGATCGGCAATTAATATCACTCTCTCATAAGAAACCATAGAAACGTCTTCAATCTTCGGTCTTCAAATGTTGATGACGAACTTCTAAACTTCACAAAACTTGACAATTTTTTAACTTTTCTACTCAAATTCCTTGTTGTTTGGATTTTTCTTTTTGAACTCTTCTTTACCATGGTGGTAGCAAAAATAAACTACAATATTTTTTTTTTTTTTTTTTTTTTTTTTTTTTTTTTTTTTTTTTTTTACAAAAAGTGAAAATAAAAATACAAATAATGAAACAACTAACTCCATGGACAAAGGACTTTATCACTCAATTTTTCCACAACTTGTATTGTCTTGATTTTTATAAATTTTATTAATTCTCATCCTATTTTCTTTTCTTTGTTGCACATAAACCTTGGACTATATCAATTTTTCTTTCAATATTCTCGATCTTTGCTCCGTTTGCGACGATGATGTGTTTCTATGGGTCTTGCTGATCGAGAGAGAGAGTGATGCTAACGGCAAATCGGTATTTAGAAGGAGTTTTCATCTTTAGACGTCACCCTCATGATTGACAAAAACTAGCACTCAAGAGATCAAAAGTAGTCTTTGAAAATGGTGCGAAGTTGGGTAGCTCACCATTCCTACCCTAATTTACGTACGGTGACACACACTCTAACATCTTTTCTAGAAAGTTGCAAAAAATTGAAGGTTGGTGCCTCACTTGATGTAAATTGGGTAGTCTCCACTATGGGTGATCACAATTCTACTACCGAATATTTAAACAAAGACCTAATTCGCCCTCCTAGGTATGGTTAAATCCAACTTTAACGCTCTAATCAACTAAGAAACCCGATTGTGTTCTCCGGTACTTCTAACTTCGTTATTTCGGTCAGATTCTCTATGTAAACATAGCTAGAAGCATGCTAGTGACTCTAAAATCTCTAAAAGTTGGAGGTTTTTACAAAAAGAGTTTTTGAATTTTTTTTTTTTTTTTTTTTTTTTTTTTTTTAAAAGACTAAAAACTCTATATGCAAATGCAAATGTACCCCCAAACCTAAATCAAACATTGTCCTCAATGTGTCGACATATAGAAAAATTTTAAACAAATCACATACCGAGAGAACTATGCTTTGATAAGAGAAAAGGGAAGAGATTACCGGATGTCGGCGGAGCACGGTTAAGCTTCTTTAGTCAAGGCTAGAATCCAACATTCTCAACGGAGATCATATCGGATTAGCATAATATATGCGCATGAAGACTCAACCGATTCAAGAAAAGAAAATTTAACAAGTCCTACTGGATATATACAATGAAAATTCACCATAAACTAACAATCTAAAGAGTTGAGGATCAACCCAATAGAAAATATGTACACACATTAACAGCCTTACACAAATATAATATGATAGTGCAAGTAAGACTGCAGATGTGAAGGAGTTTCCCCCAAACCTAAACTTGTGAACAGGTGTGTTTGTGAGAACAAAATCTTGCAATTTTAAAGGTACATCATGCAAAAGGTCTAACTCAAAATGAGTTTTGCTAATTACAGGCATACATACACATTCCAACTGTGGTTCCCTAAAGGTGTCATACTTTGATGCAAAATAGTCCAAGAGGACTTGGGAAGCACAAAGCTCTAAGCCTAAGTTAGGCATTTTCAGAAAAGTTGGCTTTGCAATTTTGTTACAAACTACACCTAGGTTTGGTGGAGGAGTTTCAATTTGTGACTCAAGAGAGAGGTTAGGTACATCCAAGTTATTTTCATGAGATGAATTTGTACCATCACACACCTTCCTAAAGTCAAAAGAGGGTAAATCATGTTCATTTTCACAGGACAATTCATCAATTTCCATGTCAAATTTATCAGAGGAGGCAACATATTGTGACATGGGAAGGGAATCAGACACAACAATAATATTATGATCCAAAAGAACATTAGTGTCAACAGAAGATTCATCCTTTCTTAAGTCACAAACAAGTTGTGTAGCATGCTCACATTCACTGAAGAACACAAAACTAAGCTCATAGTTAAGATCACATGTATGAATGTTAGAAGAAGTATCATTCATAGGGTTCAAAGAAGAGACGCCTAACGTCTCTGAACCAAAAGATTCCATCATATTTTCAGCATGCACATGCTCTTCTAACATATCATATTCATCATCATCATCATCATAGAAATGCATTTCCTTATTAAAAATCATAGTATTTCTAGTCCCATAATTTGAAACAGGTTCATATGCAATATCAATTGCACGAGTAAGACTGGGCATACTGTTTTCATTATGGGTGATAAACATTTCATTTTGAAAGTCCTCCCTTTCCTCATTTAGTGCATCACAGATTTGACTCAAATTGAGTTCTAAGCTCGCAGACCCTTTGGTCAAGGTTTTGAATCAATTCTAGAATTTCATTATGTGGTTCAATGAAAGGAGAGTTTTCAAAAGTAGGAAATTCATAATCAATGCTATATGGTTTATCATGCAATACACTCCTAGCATTATTTTGTTCGATGAGTCTAAGATTTTCCTCCACGTTGAGAAGTACAAAATTGTTCATCTCCCCACCGTGGTGAATGATGTATGTGATCATAATGATTAGGGTATGTGAGATCGGGGCCCCGAGAAGGCTCATAAAAATCCCTAAAATAACTATGGTATGTGGGGAGTTCATCCCGTGAAAGGTGCCCGTAAGCAAGCTCTCTAAGGGATTTGTTGGTATCCCCGATTCGGACAAAATCCCGACATGATTTAGTACTCAAATTGAACTCAAAATTTAGTTTGGTTTATGTGGGCTTTGGTTTATTGGGATTTGGTTTCAATGGGATTCATTTGGTTTTGTTGGGAGCTTTGGTTTATGTGGGAAGTCCAGCCCAGTTGATGCTAAACAGCCCAACAGATGGGGCTTAGTCTTTTGCACAGTCCAGTGGAACTGTGGGCTCAGTTAAAGCAGCCCAGTGCACAGCCCAGCAGATGGGTTCTAGCCTAGATGGTCTGGCCCAGTTTGGCCACAGCCCAGATTAGGCTGAAAAATGTATAGCCCAGTTGTTGGGCTTCAGTTATTAAGCTTAGTTTGTTTGCAGCCCAGGGTTGGATTGTGAGCAGCCCAGCAGCTCAGAGGATGTGGGCTTAAGTTATGTGCAAAGCCCAGCAGTGTGGGTTTAGTTTGGCCAGCAAGCTTGTGCACAGCCCTGGTTAGGGTTCAGTTGTGTGGGTATAGTCCACTTGCACGCCTTGTACTCGAGGTTGCTTTGGTGCAGGGATTGGCACAGATTGTGCAAGACTTATGCCCAGCTCTGGCAGGGCACAGAGGTTGGTTTACAGCTCATGTGCAGCCTACTACTTATGTGCACAGAGCAATGCAAATCTACAGAAAAGAAATGACATAGCCCTATATTTGCTTGACCACACAACATAGAACAACAGCAAGACTTAAGTGATCAGAGCAGCACAGGACAGTTTGGCAGTTTAAACACAACACAAGGGGCAAGGTAGCTCCACACTTGCTGCTTCAGGGGGCTAGCAAGGTGGTAGATGGCTCACAAGGCTCACAGGCCACAGCAGGGTAGCTAGCAAACACAGATTCACAATGCTATGTGGATCAGCACAGAGCACCGAGGCACAGGCACGGGGTGGTGGCTCGGGTGAGGTTTGCAGCCAACTTGGCTGTCGAGTTACAAATCACCCTCAACAGCCTTCGGGGCCGGGGTTTGGCACAACTTGGCTCAAACTTGCGGCTTCGGGGCTAGCAAGTGAGCAGGGTCTGGCTTTTAATACAATGGTCAAACAACACAATGGGTAAATGAGCCAGTTCAGGGCAATCATTCAGTGCAATCATTCAGTGCTCCACAGACTCACAAAATACAGTATTTGGTGAGCTTACCTTAGTCACATGGCAATGAGTAGCACAGCCTCACAGCAAGCATAGCAAGTACCTCAAGTCTGCAGCACTGTGGTCTGCCTTGGGTTTTCTCCACAGTTCACAGGTACCTGCTAGCTCAAAATGAGAGTTTAGTTTCACAGGGAAGGCAGAAGATCAGGCTGGATACCAACCCAAGCCTGGGAATCAATTGGACTGACACAGGGATCAAGAGTTACAAGGCACTAAGATACAGGGCTGCTTAGTCTCCTTGTAAACTAATGACAAAGCTCAGCTGAGCTAATAGAAAGAAGCACTACAATGCAAGATTACACAGATAGACAATTAACGGCTGAAAGGAAATAAAGTATGAAATGCAGGGTGAACAGCTAAGATGCAATGCAGCAAAAGAACACTAAATGCAATGGTAAAACAAGCTAAGTTACACTAATTAAAGATCTAAAAGAAATAACACAAGGTGAATATGTACAAGGTGGAAGGAAACTCAGTAAAGAACTAGCCAAAAATCAGCAAGGCACGCGCCAAGTCCCCGGCAGCGGCGCCAAAAACTTGGTAGGCCTCGGAAGATGATTATATTATGACCTACGAGTGATACCGCAAGTGCACGGCGTCTATCGGAGACGCGGCAAGTACGGGTCGAACCACAGAGACTTGTGGTGCTCTTATATGATCTAAGGCTTCTTCAACTGACTTCAAATGAGTAACAAGGTAACAGCAGATGTTGGTGTCGAAGCGACTGAGGTTGAAATGTGACACTGAACTAAACTAAGGTAATAAAAGAGGTTTTAACTGATTGGAATCTACCAGGGTGGTGAATCCACCACTTGACTCTATGCTAAGGTAATTCACTTAATGTTGTGTTCTTATACATTCATAAGGTAGATTCTAAAGAATAATGGATCACTAATCGCATTAATTCCCCCTAGTATAGAGTGTCTTCTTACAGTACACTCTATCACAGGTTCCTTAGTCAATTACTAAGCATTATTCACATCTCATTAAGCATATGTATTCTTCCCTGGAAGTCTCACATGGAAAATTTGTTAACTACTTTATCTAATTCTCCCTAGTATTGGCTGTCTTCTTACAAGACAGACCAATCACGGGAGAAGTTGATCTACTAGCTAACTTATCATCCTATCAATTAAGCTCGGTAAGAACAACAAAGACAAATATGAATAACTCAACATGTTGTCTAGGGTTTCAACAACACCCTAGCAATTAAACTCCAGAACATAATTCAAATAACAAATTAAACCTAAATGATACACTGGCTAGTCCAGGCATGAACTATCACACAAACCCCTCTCTTCAATTTATACATGCAACCATAAAACTACCAAACCCTAATTTCTTCAAAATCGAAATTAAAATTAAAATTAAACCCTCTCACCATACTTCTCGAATCATCTCGCTCCCTTTGTCACGTCGCCTCTGAATCGACTACTCTGGTTTCCCCTTGATTTATCAATGAAACCCTAACCTATCTCTGTTTAGTTCTCTCTTAGCTTCTAGGAAAGAAGCTACAAAAGAACTAGATAGCGATTAGGTAAGGTGGAGTGTCAGGAGATGATGGAGTTGGTGGCGGTATGGGTGAAGAAGGTGGAGGAATCGGCTGTGGCAGGAGATGGTCGGGGAGAGGGGGTTTTGCAGAGCTAGGGAAGAAGAAAGAGAAGAGGAAAGAGATGGTCGACTAGGGTATAGGGTGATGGTCATTTTGCTGTGAGGCATGAACAGCGGGAGATGATGGGAATGGCCTAGCGAGCGTAGGATGCATAGGAGTGAAATCTGAACGGCTCAGGATGGTATGCGGTTTTGGCGTGATCTGGTGTTGCACGGGAGCAGCGATCTTCGATGCACGTGGAGGCAGCGACCATTGGATGTGGAAGATAGAGATCTCAACGGCTTGGAGTGAACGGACTCGGATCCGGTCGCGGGTCGGGTCTAGCTCAAGCCCATGTTCTGTAGATGAGTTGCTACTTGTTGGGTTGCAACTGTTGCGCGCGGGCTTTGGCTATCTGCTCCATAGACACTTGCCTCCGATTCTTCGCTCTTTTGGCTCCTCGATTTCTCCGAGCTTTATTTACTACCTAAAAACACAAAATTAATTAATACACATATTTATTCTTGAAAACAAAGAAAACACAGAATCTGGGATAATATCTGATTTCTAAGCGCAAAAGATGAGTAAAATGCCAATAAAAAGGTGTATAAATATGTACTATTTGGCACTCATCAACGTCTCATGTGTGTGAAGTCTGTAAGGGAGACATGTATTTAGTTGGCCAATTGTTGACTTGGCTAGACCATAAGTCTTTGCCTTGATGAGTTGACCATAATTGTAGAATGTGATATGCTCTGTCACTCATAGATATGATGGATTGATCATAAGGTGTCTGCTGGGACATCAATAATGCTTAGACGTCGAGTCTGATGAATTATGACATATTGTTGTGCCATTTGAGACATCAATAATATTCGAATATTTTGGATTGATGAACGCCATTCTGATGAGACTGCTGGAAAATGACCTATTCTGATATGTCAAGTATTTGACAGGAAATCAGATATTATCGAGTTATTGTAGAATACCATGTCATGAATTGTCAGAATGACAAAGTAGGAATTAAAGTATTGGTAAATATTGGGTGATTAATGGACGTCCAATGAAATATTGGATGATCGGCCAACTGGATGGTCGTCCTATTAAATATTGCTTCTTGGACAATCGAGCAACAAAAATGTTGATAGCAGGACCAAACATTAAATATTAATTAAAATGTTGATAGTTGTATCAATCTGAAAATAATAGATGCGCAGACTCTATCAGAATTATCATAAGTCTGAAACCCTAATTTTAAGAAGTCCCAGAGGACTGTCCAATTTGGGTGGGGAGATCGACCAATCAATGGATATGAGGACCGACCATTGGTGGTGGAGAGACCGGCTAGGCGGTGTATGTGGGATTGTCCAATTGGTGAAAGGATTCACTGAGGATTATCCAAAATATGGAGGATTATCCAAAATTGGATTAAGGAATGGTGGGACCGTCCGGCCATGGTGGTGCATGGGCCACCATGTCGACGACTGTACATTCCTGAGATTTTGGTATTTTTTCGTTGGACGTTTGTGCAATATTTTGTATTTTCAGAAGAGTTTGATCTTGACTGAAACTCTCAATTTTTTGCTTGAATGAGCAAGTACGGTTTTTGCTCAAACTTCCAATATTAAAATAATAATATTTTAATATTTATTAGTAAAAACGACCTAATAGTCGTGGGACCATTTGATTTGTAGGCTTTTTGCAGAATTGAGCAATATTTGACAAAATAAGGAGAACCGAGGGTTTACTCGAATGAGGGAGTCAAGAATTAAGGAATAATAATAATATAAAAAAATATAGAGGCGTGGGACCGGCCACGGCCGCGGTGTGGCCGGCCAGTGGGCCCAGTCTCGTGCCTTTTTTTATTTAATATTTTCCTTTTTCTTTTTTTGCTTAGATCTCCATATCCTCATTCGTCCATATTTTGAATGCCCGTTTGTGCATTATTATTAAGTGCACCCGTACTATTTTCTCGGGGCTTACTCGGTGGTGGCCCATATGCCCGAAAGGTGAATATTTATTACTAATCCATGGGTAACTGTTGAGGAAAGCCATGAACTTAAGTAATACAATATTGTGGTGAAAATAGAAAATTTTCTAGGAATTCAATAGATGAATACTGCACTAGAATCAATTAATTTATGGCTCTATACTAGGAGAAAATCTGTCTAGGAGCATTATATTTATTCGAGAATCGAGCTATGAGATGTAGGGGCATCATACTCGTTCTGAACGTATATTATGCATAGTCAGCGAACATTTGCGACATGCTGATGATATTATTGCTCTATACTAGTGGTCAATCCATCTAGGAGCCGTCCAATCAGAAGTGTATACTGCAATTGCGTATTATATACTGAAATTGCTCATTATAAATGATGGAATATGCTGAATATTGAAATCTCAGCAGAGAGACTTCAATAATTGCATATTTATGCCTGCTCTGAAGAGGCTAAACATTCAGACAGAGATCATTATGACATGAGCTTTCATGTCTAAATCATAAAATATGAATTTCATATATTCGTCTGAAGCTAGGTCAGAAATGCACAAAACTATAATTTATTAATTTTAGCATTCGTCAAAAATCTATCAGTAACAACGAGATAACATAAGAAGTTATGTGCGCCATGTGTGAGGCACTAATTTGGCTAATGCCAGGTGTTGACCTAGCATGACCATCCGTGTGTTATATGAGCAAAGGCTCGATCATCCGTCTATTTAAAGAAGCAGAGTCAAGGGATGAGATCGAGTATTGAATTAACATAGCCGTTTGTCTATGTTGGGAGAGGAGGCATGGTAGTCTGTCCATGAGAGGGGAAGAGGCCTAGTTCCTTTGTGTGGGTCTCGTAGAAAAGCTTGTTTTCCTGGGTTGCACGGACACTGCATTTTTTGAGCCATGTCCGTGTCCGACTCGCGTCGGACATGGGACGCTGACACGACGCGTGTCCGACGCACCAATATGCGCGTCCTGCGCGCGTCTGGTTTGGACGCACTGATGACCCGGGTTTGAAGCGTTTTTTCTTTTCATTTTCATTTAAACTTCTTCCTTTATTTTTACCATATCAACTAAATGAAGAAAGACAAACATTGAGATCAATCATTGAGGTCTTTATTAGGGTTTTGGAATTGGAAATGACATCACGTATACCTTTGGTTGGGCATGTGTTGTTCTAAGAATGCATTTTGATTGTGCCATGTGTTTAATAGTGATTGATTGCTTGACCTTCGGCGTGTATAAACAAATGATCTCTTCTTTTCTTTTGAAATTTATACACATGTAGCATCATTTTCTAATTTTTAGGATCGAAACACTTGATTTTGGTGTATAAATACATGATTATATATATAAATAAAATATGTATATACGTGTCCGCGTCCTAGTTTTTTGAGAATTTTTTAGTGTCCGCCTCCGCGTCGTATCGTGTCCGCGTCTGTGCAACCCAGTTATTTTCTTTTAGGAGATAAAAATTGTTATTAATGTGCTCGTAAACTTTGAGACGTTGTAGAGTTTGGACGATATCATCTATCTCAGATGTCATGAGTTTAATGTTATATGATCTGAATATGCTTATAGAGTCAAGGAATTGTAGAGTTTGAGACTGCTCGTGAAGCTTAAATGTACTTTGTAGAGATTGCACGAGTCCGTGACTATTGAACATCATGAACTAATGTGTTTTTTGTGTGACTAAAACCGAGTCGTGTTTGAGTCATACATACAAGACCGAGGTATGAGTTGCGTCCATGGGGCTGGCTTGAGTCTCGTCTTTGGCTTAGGCTCGTGTCTCGTTTATGAAAATTAACCATGCCTTAACAAGGTGAACGAAGCTCGAATAGAGGTGGATGATTTCGAAATGACTATTTTTCAAGATTTTTCATCATCAGAAATTACCATCCGCATTAAGAATAAAAGTCCAGTTGTTAAGGAAATCTGGGTTGTTGTTTCCTTTTATACAATGGTGGAGTTATGGTATCTCATAAACAAAGTTGTTTTTGAGGATTCAGGTATTGACAGGAGGATTGATAAGTTGGTAATTACTATTTGTCTAAAGTCTAAAGAATTGTGGGTTGATGTTGAAAGGTGATAAGTGGTATGAGCTTTATGATGAGCAATTATATAGGATAATGAGAAGGTAATAAAACTTGTCAGAGTTATTTAGTGTATTTGAGATATTCCAATTGAAGAATTCATTATCATTTTCTGCAATGGTGCAACTAAAGAGAATCCATTAAAGTTGGGTTTTGGTTTTATTGTCAGGAATCAGTTTGGTCTCGTGCTAAAAGTTGTAGCTGGGGATTTCAGTTGTGCTATTAACTTAACAGTTGAAATTCTTTCTACCATGTTTGCTTTGGAGCGGGCCTGTAATCAAGAGTTGATGTTGGTTTTGATTTTTCTAGACTCAAGTGCAGCTACATATCCATGCTTTTATGGCAAGTAAAAGGCCTTGGTATGTCACGACAAGATGAAGAAGAATAAGGATCTATTTGAGGCTACTCGATTCAAACATTACTACCATGAAGTTAATTTTTCAGCAGATAGATTGCCCAAGAAAGGGGCCAGTTAAATAAAGGGTAATGTCTTACTTTCCGTGATATTCTTCCTTTTCAAATTATCCGAGAATTGTTTGAGCAAAATTACTTTCATTCTGTATAATGTATTTTGTTATAATTAGTTAGGGTTACTCTAGTTGGTTAATTGGTTTGCAATGTCATTTAGCTACCTTTGGTGATAAAATTGGTGGATTTATCAAAAAAGACAAAAAGACTCTGAGTATTTGAGGAAAAAATCTAGAACAACGACTCAATTAGTTCAGGATATCCAAAGACACATTCTTTTCTGGGATAGGAAAATACCTAAACATGTAGAGCAACAGAGAAGTAGTGCAAAACCAAAACCTACTTGGATAGTTCCAGAGAGACACACACTAAAAATAAACATAGATGCAACTTGGGACTCGACTATAACTCCTTCTAGCTTTGCTTTAATTCTGAGAAATGATGCAGGACACTTTGAAAGTGGAAGAGCAGGACCATCAATCGCACCAGACCCGCAAGAACCATAAGCAATAGGAGTGTACAGGGCAGCAACTTGGGCTAAGGAGAAAGGTGTTCGGAATTTCAGCATTGGAGGAGACTGTGAAAGCTTGAGGCGAGAACTTTGAGGTCTCTTGGAGAAGCAGAGCACTTTTGGAGGAAGCAACAAAAATAGTTAAAGATTGCCATAATTTTTTGGGTTTTCACTTTGTTCCTACTTCCTAGACTAGGTAATGCAGTGGTAGACTCTCTTGCTAAACGTCCACTACCCACCTAAAAAAAAAAAGGTTAACACACGTAACCAGGGGCGGTGGTCCCAGCTGAAGGCATGGGTTGGCAATTTCCCAACCAGATGCGATAAGGGGAAAAAAATTTAAAAAGTGTATTAAATCATAACCACAGAAACAATCACTAGTTTTTTTTTTTTGTTTTGGAGCTAATTCGAGAGGGCACATCTCGAACTTAAAAGTTCGAACAATTATATGGATCGGGATTTTGTCAATCTCTGTCAAATATTGCAAGCCCTAGCAGTAAACTCTGTGTCTGGGGGGACACTTGAGTTGTCAAAGTTGCTTTGGTTCTTGGCTGAAGCCAAACGCCAAGACAGTGAACTGCAAAACACTGTTAACCGAAGTATTCTTTTGTTTAAGCAGTTCTACATCCAATTCGCCTGCAGGTGGATCGATTATCCAGCCGCCAAAAGCCGAATAGGGTCGGTCGATTTTGCTGGATCCGTCCAGTTAACCGTACAAATAAAATTACTACACCAGGCTTAGCACATGTTAAAAGTTGCCCAAAGGTTGCAAAATTATTAATCCTGACAATGCCCCATGGAGATAAATTGTGGTATTAACACTTAGAACAGCTAGGTGACAATACTATTCAAAAATTTAATATCTCAGTAAAAACACAGCAAAGAAATTCAAAAATTCAAAAGGCACAAATACTCCTAGTACCAAAAATAAGATGCCACACGGCTCGACGGATAATCATCTACTTAGTGTCAACGAAGTAATCTTGATCAAAGTGATGTAACCTTACATAACCATCTTCTCCTCCGCTCGCGAAGCTTCTTCCGTCAGGGTTAAACGCCAATGCGTTAATCGGCCCAAAATGTCCTTTTACACCACCAATCTCTTCCCCACTAATCTTGTGGAAGAATTTAGCCTCAAACTCCCCAGCACGATGAGCAGTTGTAGTGACCGCCGTTACTTCTTGACCACCTCCAACAACCACATGGTCAAAAAGTGGAGACATTGCAACAGCATTGATTGGACGTTTCGATACATAAGTCTTGATAATTTCCAATGTCCTGGTGTTCCAAAGTATAGCAGATTTGTCTAAAGAACCGGTTAGGAAGTGCGAGCCATCTTCAGACATTGAGAGCGAAGTAATGTTTTTATGGTGACCAGTTTCTTTGCTTGATTCATTGAGCAGTTGTCCTGTCTCGGAATCCCACATGCGGACAATTGCATCTTCACCAGCACTGATTATAGTCTTGTTCAAGGGTCCCCATACAGCTTTGTTAATTCTTCCTCGGGTTCCATTAATCGTAAGCACAGAATCACCAGTTTGTTCATCTGGATCGTTAGAGATGGTTTTCACATGAATGCTCGACGGAATGTCCATGAAAGGATCTGTGGTGATTACAGCAAGCTTATCCCCAAGTGCAAAATCTACAGCTCTAGCTGGAGCATCAAAATCGAAGGTAAAAAGCTGTGTTCCAGTTTGAACATCCCACAACTTTGCTGTCTGATCCGCACTTGCTGTAATAAGGCGCCTAGAGTCTCTTGATACATCGCAACTCCAAACGGCTCCATGGTGTCCTTTGTAGGTACCCAAACGCTCACCATCATCAGCAAACCACGCAGTCGGTATAGAATCTTTTGAACATGAAAAGAGAAGATCACCTTCTCTGTTATACTTGAGATACGTTAAAGGCCTCTCATGGCCTTTCATCAAGATTGGCTTCATATTGTAGAATGTGTGTTTTTCTACAATACTAGGGTTTCTTATATATAGGTTTTAAATATTTCCTAAAAATATCAGGGATAGGAAAAGGAAATCGTCTAAGAAACCAAACAAGGAAACAAACTAAAATTCGGATCCATTCAGCTCTAGTTTCCTAACATTGGTACGATTCATGGGTTCTTAATATCCTGCAACTTGGGCATAGTTATCTGGGGCCTGCGGGTGTAGCAGAAGGCTGGTGGCACTTTGGACCTAAAATGCCACGTGGCTTACACCCAGTTTATCCGTCATAAAACCTCATACCTATCCCAATTATTTCTCAAAACGACAGATGATAATCAACAAAATTTCTTCTAATTTCCATTTTCATATCAAACTTCGCAAGTTATCTCCCCCAAATTGGGTTTTTACTCACTTCCACATTGGAATGATTTACACTGCATGACAAATCTAACTGGTAAATTTTCTTCTTTCTCATTTATCTGCATTAAAAATTTCATGATTTATTCATTTCTCATGGTAAGTTCTATTGTTCCATCTTACAGTCACCTAATGGAAAACCCTAGGGTTACTATTTGATTGTTCTACATTGAATAAATTTTAATTCTCAAAATTTTGAGTTTTTCATCAAAATTAAATCGGAAGAATTAGTAATTTGGAAATTGAAATTTATTCTTGTATGGCACGGGAACCAAAATGTGTGGTCAACTCCGTTTGACTTACGTCAAAATAGAGGATAATGCTTTCTTGACCCCAGCTTGAGCAATTGTGCTGATAGTTTGTTGAATATGTGAACCCACATGGTGTTTATTCCGGCTGAAATTCGTTTTTCCTGTGCCTTTTGTTAGCTTAATTGATTCGGTTCAGTGTCTCATAGATGGTTGTAACTGCTCCCACTATTCCGTTTAATGAATCTAAAATAGATGAGAACCATTGCTGTGATGTAGACAGTCACTAAGCTTAGGTGAGTTAGCTATGATTCTAATGGTAATGGGTAGATAAGACATGAATATTCAGAGTCTTGTACACTTTAACTCATTACATACTCATTTCCAAATCTGTTGGGGTGCATAATGACTGAACAGTCTGAACTTCAATTTGCATGTCAATTTCTAACCTCCAACCATCACAACTACCTAAATAAATTCAGGTTGAGAAACGGGTATGTATTTTTCTTTTTCACTTGTTTCTGAGATCATCTAGTTTTGATTTCTTCTTATAAGGTAAAAGAGATGAGAAATACAAAAAACAATTCAGAACCTGAGGTTGAGGATAAAACCACGGAAATGACGGAGATCGGAGTAGAGGAAACAGGAGAGATAATCCAAAGTGTGGCTGGTTCTGCTGGTAGAAGAGGTGGTATGAACAAATTTGTGTTGGGAACTTCTCTCTTGGCTTCAACCAATTCACTTCTGTTAGGTTATGGTGAGTTAATCGACTTCTCTGAATTTCATCCTCATTCTGCTCTTGTTTTGTACTAGTAAAAATATTTGTTCCGTTGTTTTGCACTACACATATAGTTGCATCACATATGCCTTGCTACAGATCTTAGCTGGGGACCTGGGGTTCATGCTTAGTAATGCCCCTCTATGCTAACAAGTTTTGTTTGTACAAAGACATTTTATTATCAGTATAATGCTTGTATTTCTAAGAGAATTCTTTTATGTTTTTGTATGTCTGAAGATATTGGTGTGATGAGCGGAGCTGTACTTTTTATCAAGGACTATTTCAAGTTAACAAATGTCGAAGTAGAAATCATGGTAGGATCACTCAATGTATGTTCGATAATTGGATCAATATTATCCGGTAAAACTTCTGATTGGATTGGTAGGCGATACACAATTGTTCTTGCAGCCTTAACTTTCTTGATTGGAGCTCTTCTTATGGGCCTTGCACCTTCATATCCTTTCTTGTTAGCTGGAAGAGTTGTAGCTGGAATTGGTGTAGGTTATTCTCTAATGGTGTCACCTGTTTATACTGCTGAACTTTCACCTGCTGCAACTCGTGGATTTCTATCTTCACTTCCTGAAGTCTTTATCACTGTAGGGATTTTAGTTGGTTACATATCAAATTATGCTCTCTCAGGAATACAACCTAAAATTAATTGGAGAATTATGCTTGGAATCGCAGTTTTTCCTGCATTTGCGATTGGAGTTGGTGTTTTAACAATGCCCGAGTCACCTCGTTGGTTAATAATGAAAGGACGAATTGACGAAGCAAGACAGGTTCTTCGGAGAACTTCTAGTGGAGAAGAAGAAGCTGAATTTCGATTACAAGAAATAAGTAAAGATATTTCAGGTGGTTCAGATGGTTCAAGTTCTGGTTCTAGCAATTGGAAAGGTCAAGGTGCTTGGAGAGAATTACTGTGCAAACCTTCTCGGCCAATTCGGAGAATTCTCATTGCTGCAATCGGTATAAACTTTTTCATGCAAGCATCCGGCAACGATGCAGTGATATACTACACCCCACAGGTATTCAAAGCAGCTGGAATTAAGAAAAAGAAACAATTGGTTGGAGTTACAGTAATCATGGGAATTGCAAAATCAAGTTTTGTATTGATTTCAGCTGCATTTTTAGATAGGTTTGGGAGAAGGCCATTGTTGCTGTTGGGAACTGTAGGAATGACCCTTTCATTAGCTGGTTTAGGTGTGGGATCTATGTATTTAGCTGGTGCTACTACTAAGCCAGTATGGGCCATAGCATTATGCGTAGTTGCAGTTTGTGCCGATGTTTCGTTCTTTTCAATTGGGCTTGGCCCTATAACTTGGGTTTATTCATCTGAGATATTTCCTAACAGATTACGAGCTCAAGGTACCAGTATTGCGGTGTCGGTGAACAGGTTGGTGAGTGGTGCAGTTTCAATGAGTTTTCTTTCAATTTCGGATCGAATTTCTTTTGCCGGAACATTTTTCATCCTTTCGGGTATCACAGCTTTAGGTACTCTTTTCTTTTATCTGTATTTGCCTGAAACAAAGGGGAAGAATTTGGAGGATATTGGGGCACTATTTGAAGATAAAAAGGAAACCACTGCCACTAGGGATGTAAGTGAAAGATAGATTTGAATGTCTTCTGTCAGGTACTTAATCAAACACCTATAGGAAAAAGAAAAATTCTATACTTGTATTGAAACAATCAAATAGAAGTTTTGATAATTGTTATCTACACTCCTTTTGTTAGTGGTTTTAGTTTAATGAATTTCTTCTTACAGAGTTGACTTATTTATCTCACGCGAATTATTCTCCATGCACATTTATGCTGTCTAAGATTTTTTTTTTTTTTCTTTTTGTGTTCATCTCGCGGCTAAGCCGCTAAGGTTTCATAAGAATCCTAACCGCGGCTGCAACCCAATAGGTTTTGGGGTTGCACCTGATTATAGTGTCCAAAATATCAATATTGGGGCCATGATCTGTGTAAAAGTTCTAAAATACCCCCGATAAATTTTACTTATTCTCCTATTACCCTTACAATAACTTATCTAAACTCAAAAAAAAAAAAAAAAAAAAAAAATTGAATCGAAATTGGCCTCACTTTCTTTTTCTTTTCCTATTCACTTTTTTTTGTTTTTTTTTTAACTGAAAAGGGTAAATTTTATGAAAAGGGATTCGTTATGTCACCAAAATATGAAGCAAGAGAAAACAAACTTACATGGAAGTATGCATTACTGCATTCCACTTACACAAAAGAGTTAGACAAAGAAATCCGGAGAACAAACCAGATTTCAAACCCCAATTAAACATCAAACACCTAACATCACAGATTAGCTAATTCAAATCCTTGCTTCCTTTGTTATGGATTCTTGCATTTTTTTTTTCATTCCAGACACGCCACCGGATAGTAAAAGGAAGAATACTCCATATTTTATTCTTCTTATTCTTAGATTTATTTCTGCTCTTATCACCCGATTCCCATAACTTAGTTCTAACATCCTTAGCCAAAACCCACTTAATTCCAAAACTGTCAAGGAAATAGGTCCAGATATCAAACACCACTTTGCAATGAAGAAAAAGATGCTCATTCGTCTCCACACAATTACCACATAAGACACAATTAGGATCTTGAACCAGGCTTGCATTATATAAGCAATCAAAAGTAGGGGCGCCACTGAAACACAAAGTCCATACATGAAACGGTACCTTCAATGGCACTTTTGAATTCCACAGTTGTTTATCGGGAAAGCTAACAGACCACCAGTTTTTAGAGCCTCATATGCATTAGCCACAGAGAAATGTTCCCCATATCTCCACTTTCTAGTGTCCTTAACATTTAATACAGTAGGGTCCCCAATGATTTGTAACAGATTTGCTACCTCCAACATCTCTTGTTCATTCAAATGTCTAGAAATCAAATCACTCACCATAGCTTCTGTTGGCTACAACAAATAGTTCATTGGCAGTTGAGAAACAGAGCAACCAAAGAAATCTGCACAAAATTCAACATTGTGTAGTTGGCCTAAACCTACAACAATATTTTTTCTATAGTTTACTTTAAGACCGGAAACAATCTCAAAACCTATCAAAATATTTTTAAGATTCTGGTGAGTTTCCTCATCTTTAAGAAAAACAATTAAATCATCAGCAAATTGAAGATGGGTTACCACAATACCTTGTTGTGACACCGAAAAGCCATAGATAAGACCATCATCTGCCACCTTTTTAATCATTAAAGAAAGAACTTACGCTACCAAAATGAACAGATTTTTCCAATTCCTTTGTGACTTTTAAACATCTCAGTTGCTTCACCTTTCAATAAGACTGCAAATCTTGGAGTTGTAATACACCACTTAATCCAGAATCTCCATTTCATACCAAAACCAAACCTATCTAGGGTGATATCCACGCAGTTCCAATTTACGTTATCAAACGCCTTCTCAAAATCAACCTTGCAAATAATGCCAGTGTCTGTTATCTAAGCTTGGAGTCAATAAGTTCTGAAGAAATTATGATTTCATCATGAATCTGCCTACCATGAATAAAAGCTCCTTGATAATCTGAAATAATAGAATGAAGCACCATTTTCATCCTCTCTGCTAGCACTTTTGAAATAATTTTGTAGACACTACCAATTAGACTGATAGGTCCGAAATTGTGAAGAGAAACTCCATTACACTTGGGAATCTGAGTCAAATTTGTGCAATTTAGTCTCCAAGTCAAGCATATAAATGACCTCAAACTCCTTTACCACTAACACTAAATCCTTTTTGATAACATTCCATGCACATTTATAAAACTTCATAGTAAAACCATCCGGGGCCTGGACTTTTATTAGTGCCAAAATGATTAATAACCGATTGGACCTCCTCCTCGGTGAAAGGTTTCTCCAAATTCATACTATCTTCAAATTGAAATCGTGGGCATAATAAGTTGTTCAAAACCAGGTCTCACTTTATGACTTTTGTTAATAAGGAAGAATAAAAATTCTTGGTTTATGTAGCTATTGTCTTCTTATCATAGGTCAAAGAACCATCAACCTTAATGTTAGAGCATGGCTCGGTTGAACCCACCAAGCGTTGGTATATCAAGTTTGGTTGTCATATTTTAGTGAATCAAAACTCATGTTAAGAGTCGCTTGATTATTTACTAGAGTTAAACTTCGTATAGGTTAGCTTGAAAGTATTAGGATATGAGACATTACAAGTATTGAGAAGACTTGAAGATGTGAAGAAGCAAGGAGATACAACGACAACAATCATCCTTCCACTTGAGGTTAGTGATATTTGACTTGAACTGTTTCATTCCCTAACGTATCTTTCAAGTCGTGCATATTGAAAACATAACTCATGAAGCATATTTGAACTCTAGATAGACATAGTATTAAGGAATACAATACGAGGTTTATTGCTTAACCATTAAACTTTGTAGATAATACATCGCCATAATCATTTGAATTCTATTGTGATTATGTATGGGTATGAGGTGAGGATTTCATCCTAGGGAATAATGTTTACATGTGTTCTAAGGAAGTAAGTTCATAAACTTGTTTGTGAACCGAAAAGGAAATTGCCAGGTGTTATTGGTTTTGTTATTCATTGCATATCTTATGAACAACCAATATGTGTGATAGAGTATAACCGCTCACAACTTGTTGTGTTCTTGGTAGAACTGTTCACAAAGGCCTGACTTATGTATTGGTTTAACTTTTATTAGTAAAACCGATCTTAAGTAATCACCTTTGGTATGATCGGATTTTATATGTCTGACCTTATAGGGAAAGGGAACCGATCCTTGTAAGGGAAAGGGAACCGATCCTAGTAAGGGAAAGGGAACTGATCTTAGTAAGGGGTGTAGTACATCAAAGGGAACCGATCCTTGTATGGGGTGCGGCAAGGTTTATAGCAGAAAGGGGAACCGATCCTATGGACATGTGCAACACATATAAGTTAGATACCATATATATGTGGGGAACCGATCCTAGTACCTAGTCAACCGAACTTTTGGGAAGCTAGTGTGACTATGCACAGTACTCACATGGAGGTAGAACCGAAACTTGTTTTGGTAGAACCGTAAACCCATGATTGTGATTGAATGTTGGTTTGATCAATCACATAGTTCTTGAAAGTCAGATGAACCAATTCTAAACTTGTTTGGAAGTGAGGAAAATCGGTTTCAAGGTTGTAAGTGTAAAAGAGAACTTACAAAGTTAAGATGTCGACAAACTTTGAACACGTGCTGTGAATGTTTATTTCTATAATTGTTCAAAGATATTCCATAACGGCTAAGGGAAGAGAATCCCCGGATCGAAACATAAGTAAGTTAAGAATCTTTTAATTAAGGTTATTAATTTCATTTTGTAGGGAATTACAGAATTAGTAATGTGCATTTACTAATTAGATTTTCCGAGAGATTTCGATCGTTATTTTTGGACAGAACATTTCCAGGAATTATGAAAACAGAATCTGTGTTTTTATGGATATCTTGAAAATATTTTCGGTTTTGGAAATTCCTTGGTGTCCAACCTTCCTTGTCTATAAATCCACGAAGTTTGCCTTTATAGCAAACTAATCCTTCGTAACAACAGATTTACTCTTTTGTTGTTGTTACTGGTGTAGCCGCCTATTCGGAGAGGAGAGTAACCTAATTAGGCGAAATCTCTTACGACCGCTCAGTTTAAAGTCTTTTTTGGGATTGAGAAGCTCTAGCGCGACCCGTTGGTGGGAAACTAGATAATTGCGGTTTATCTTTGTTTTCGATTGATTTGATTGACTAACGGTGGTTGCAATCTGATTGCACCTATTTTGTTTATTCTTGAGAATCTTCTCTTCTGATATAAGATTCACTCAAACTAGTTCGAGAGTTTCGACAGGATCTTTAGACCGTTGTTAGTTCTAAAGACGATCTTGTGATAATCCATTGTTAACAGACTTCGTTCTGTGTGTGATTGATCACAAGAGATTCAAGTGATTGTGTGCAGGTTTTTATTGAAGATTTAAGAAGATTTGAAGACAAATAAGATATTGAAGATCTGACTTGGGTTTTATAATCTTTGGTGTGCACAATACTTGTTTGGGTAAAAGAGGATCCAATTAATAATCGGTTTATCCTTGTGGTATATTGGATTGATTAATTGAGTAGATCGACATCAATACGTTTCCTTGTGATTAAAGGTATTGATTGGCTTAATCTTAAACGATTACCTTTGGGTGATTGAACATAAGATAGATCTAAGGACTCGACGAAGGAGTTTATATTAAGATAAACAGAAGAGCCTTTGTCCGACTCATATCACTTGGTTGAATAGAGTTGATACCAAAAAGATTTGTTGTTCCTTTACTGTTTGGAATACGAACCAAAGGAATTGTTCCAAGTACGTGACTTATTCACAAGTCGGAGGCGTTGGAATACATACAGAACTAAGTGAACTATAAGGTTAGTTACTTGGTCTCAACTATACGAAGTTAGGTGTAATTTTTTGTAGCGGCCGGCTTAATCCTGAGAGTATTCAATTCTGGGCAAGGTCCCAGGGTTTTTCTGCATTTGCGGTTTCCTCGTTAACAAAATCTTGCCGTGTCATTTACTTTTATTTTCTTCATTATAATTATTTTATTATAATTAAAGTAAATCACACAAACGTTAATTCCTATTTACTTGATAAGCAATCCTATTGTATTTGGTTAAGTCCGGACCTTTATATCAAGTAAACATACTTCGTTGTTGTATTGTCTCGATCTCGTATCCATAGACGATCACACTAAATGTGAACCGATGAGTTGTATTGTCTCGACTTAGTCCATAACACAGACACCATCAGTTTTGTTAACGAGGAAACCGTAAATGCAGAAAACCTCGGGACCTAGCCCAGATGGAACACCAAACTGTATTAAGCCGCTACAGACACTAGCCTATTACCAATTAACTTCTTTCCGGAATGTAGTTCGCCCGAAATCAGTCTCCCACTTATTCAGGTACAGTCGCGCTCCTTACGCCTCTTGAATCCCATCAGGACTCCGCGCAATTGATTCTCTTAGATGACGTCACACCAACTAATAATTGCTTCAACTCAATTGAAGATTTTAAACTAAATCTGCCTCCCACATATTAAGCCTATATAATTTATTTCTGGATTACGATTGAAACGTATGATCAAAATCAAATGTAAGATCAAGGTGATGGAAATCGATAGCAATTCGACAAAGTCTAGCTATCCTCAAAATCCGTACTTATGCAACCCGAAGTGCATCCTAGATTATTATTCACCTCACAAGTATAAAACCTGTGGAATCACAAAGTTGAGACGAAGAGAACTTTGTGATTTCTATCTTTCTTGATCGATGGAGCAAGCTCAACAATCAATCAAGATCATGATATTCAAGTTATCAAGATAAAAGATAACTGGACCTGGACTCACGAATCCCAACGAAGTCTTTATAGTCGTTAAACCGTAAAAGGGTTTCTGGAGAGGACGACTCTAAATACAACTAGGACACACCAAAAACTAGTGTCAGGATTCAAAGATCCCAGTTGCCAGGAGTTCCCCTTTTATAGACATTCAAAGCATAGGTTTCTTTAGGTTTAAGCTAAGATAACTTTGGAACCAAGCAAACAATATTCATTGTTAGATGCAACTTTGAATCTGATTTACATAAACAAGATATACACTCTGGTTAGGTGAAACCGTAACCGAACCGTGTACAAAGACTATGTTCATCATGGTTAGCCGAAACTAGCCTGTTTGAACTTAAAAGCTTAACACTCATTTTCATGAACACAAGAACATTAATATTGAGTCACAATCATGTGATCAAATAAGTCTTAGTGTTTTAGAGAATTAATCAAACGCAAATTATCTCATGGAAATAATTTAGTCGCACTTGAACATAATCGACATAGTTGGTAAATGCACAAAGTAAAAATACATTAGTTTTTCGTGAATCGGTTGAGTCATGGTACGTGTACCGGTTTGCAAATTAAGGAATAAAACCGAGTTTCGACCGAGCAATGTTTTAACACTTATCTCTTCTTAATTTCCGCATTTACTCTTTCTTCGTTCTTTCATTCATTTATCTTTAGAACATCGAGGACTATGTTCAATTTAGGTTTTGGGGTAAGGGAGAAAATTTTAGTTGTACCAAAAAACTTCAAAATCTAGAGTCACATACTATCCATTTAGCTAAGTTTACATACTGTTTCTCACTGAAAATAAGGAAATTAGAATTTCTAGGGAATTTGACATTCTAGAGAGATAGTAGAGAATTTGACATTCTTGAGAGACTATAAAGAAATTGACATTCTAAAGAGACAATTAACCTTTGAGAGGGTAATCATGATGGAACTAACCATCCATGCTAGAGATACAATTGGGCCAGAAGGAAATGCCAGGAAAACAGAGCAATCTGATCATGTAGTCTTAGTTACTGGATAAACTCTCTCTCAACAAGCGTAGCACCATCAAAATCTTTGAAGAAAGTTGAAGACGTTCAAGGTTTAAAAGCAACAATACAAGGAAGAGAAAAATTAATAATCAAAGTGGAAGACTTACTACAAGAGCTAAGAAAATAAAACGATGTGAGTTGTTGAAGTTTATGATACCAAGACATTACAAGTCGTGAAGATCCAAGTAGTCAAAATACTTCTCTCATGGCCATGTTAATATTAAAAAAAAAAATGTTTAACATGTGTTTCGTTCAGAAATGTCATGAGGAAGAAAAACATATAAGAAGTTTCAAGCAAGAAGAAATGAGGAGAAGATTTAATACAATGTCAAAGTTCTATGAAGTTCAGGAGTTTATCATCAACAGTTAAAGCCGAGGACGACGATGGAGCACTATGAGAAAGTCGAGGAGAAATGCATATTGGTTGCTCTGTTAGTCTCTTTTCCATCTGAAAATAAATCTATCTGGCAGTGGTTCAAATCATCACACATACTCTCTCTCTCTCTATCCTATGTTGAGCGGATAAGATCAGCTATTGAGTGGGTCTCCTTTTTCGGATGTTACTTTGAAGTGGACATCCCTCCGCTGTTGAGTGGAAATCTCTCTCTTGATGTTATTGTGGTTGTTTAACGGATTTCTCTTTTCCAGTTGTTTAACGGATCTCTCCCGCTATTTAACGGCCACACTGACAGATGTTTTTCTCTTGCACTCTAATTACTTGATGATAGGTAAAGAAACTTTATGTCCTCATAGCTCTTTGGATAATTGTGACTATTAAAAAGTTGGAGTAAAATTTTTGTGGGTATACCTTTTGTAAACCCTCTCGAGACTATAACTCACTTTAGGGACACCTAGGGGTGTAAAGGTTTATTACACATGTTAAATATAATCGCGATGCCTGCGATAATGAGTTAGGATTTTTACTTTTCTTTAGTTTCGCCCGAGGACTAGCAAAATGTAGGTTTAGGGGTGTGGTAAGTGCTTAATTGTTACTACATATTTACTACTCAAATTTATATTTAGTTCATTTTGTACATATTTAATCTTTTTTGTTTAGTTTTCCAGTTTTTAGAAAATAAAGCTCCATGGACTATAATACGGAATTTTGAAGGTAAAATGAAGTAAATGAAGTGATTAATGGTTGAATGGGCTAAGCCCGAAAGGAAGAACATGAATTATTTCATTGGTCCATTTATTTGCATATGGGGGTGTGGAAAACATGTCAAGGTGTGTGGTAAGTGTGCCATGACGTGTGTAGATCGTGTGGAGACCATGTGCAAGATTTAGTTATGATAAAGGATATTTGAAGATATTTTGTTTAATGAAGAAATTATTTCTTTAGGAATGTGGAGTAATGGAATATATAAAGATTTGGGAAATAATATTATTATTTATGGTTGGAAATTATAAGGAAAATATTGACTGCAGTATTTGACAAATGACACATTTTGATCGGAAGATTTTGTATTATATCAACACATGACATATTTTCATTGGATGATGACGTGGTAATGGAAATGTTAAAGGAAAGCGGTTTCCTTTGAAAACTAAATAAATAATGGTGGAAGCAGGTGGAAAAGGGAGAGTTCCTAAGTTCTTTCCGAGCAACAGTAGCTTTAGGTGTCATTTTTATTTTATTTTTAGTTGTTAGTATTTCTTATTGTAATGGAATAACTCTCTACTAGGGCTAGATGAATCCCTATGATATATACAAGAGGATTTCCACTATTTTTCTCTAACAATTCAATTTGGTCCTTGTTCTCGTTTAGTAATGATAATAATTTTCTTTGCATGTCCTTGTGCTTGTGTTATTGAGTTTTATATTTGTTTATAGATAACATCATTTTAAGTGAAGAGAAATTATTAGTATTTGTGAGAGAACTTTAATATAATGGATTATAATGTTTTATCTTCCAAGGCGTAAATATTTGTGTATTAAATCGCCTTGAAGCAGTATTGAAGAATTTTATAGAAAATGGTTTAAATTGTCTAGTATGCATAAAAGCGGTGGTGTCGGAGCCCTGGTGTTGGTGGGAGAAAACGATTTGCTGGTTTTATAGGAAAGTGAAGAGATGACCGTGCGGAGGAGACTCTTCGACCGAGCAAATTGCTTTAAACTTTTGCAAACAAATGCACTGCACGAGAGTGCTTTGAGTTCGAGAGATCAATTTGTAGGACTCCGGCCTAAACCAAGACAATGGCCGTCCCAGAGTCAATTCAGTCACAAGAGAGGATGGGTCGATCTGTAGGAGGGAAGCTGAGAAGTGTGTGAGATCAATGATGATCAAGGATTGTGTATGTGTTGTGTATTCTACGTGAAGAAATAAGATAAGTTCTGATTGATTGAATTTGCTCTATTGAGAGTGATTGCTGAGAAAAAAATTATTGTGCATATGGGAATTCTTTCTTGGACGAGCGTTCTTGTTTTTTTTTTTTTTTTTCAATCATGGATCCAGAGACTTATTTATATTGCAAGAATAGTAGACACATTGATCTCAGTAACTGTGACGGTTGCTAGAGTGAAAGAGTGGGAAAGTGAGAAAGTGGGAAATTGTGTTAAAACCAGTTACTCATCGTGCGGAGACTTGGTTGATTGTCCACCCACTACTTTGCTAACTCCTCTAACCTCTTGCACGACTTAATCACATTCTCATCTTGGGTGAACACACGTGTCGTAGACCGCCAAAACAAAACCCTAGTTAATATCCCCCCATGTGACGTGATTGATGTCTCATGAATGTGGAGTCTACAAGGCATATGTGTATTCAGTCAATTGTTGACTTGACTAGACGATGAGTCTTAGTATTCTTGAGTCGAGCATGATGAACTGATGCTCAATGACTCATGGATTGAGAATGTATGTTGGGACAGATGTATAGTTCTCGAATGAATGTTGAAAGTTGAATCAACATGATTAATATTGATAATCTGAGCAAATATTGCTCGTCTGACCGAATATGGCTCATTTGATGAATTACTAAATATTGATAGTTGAATCAATATTGTTAATTTGAGCAAATATTGCTCGTGTGAGCAAGTATTGCTCACATGAATAATTAAATATTGATAGTTAAAACCAATATTCCTAGCCCGAGCAAATATTGCTCGTTTCATGAATAATATTGGTGTTTAAACATGTTCAAAATTATGCTTTGCAGAGCATTTGGTTCGAAACCCTAATTTTGATAGATTGTTGATCAATTGATGATTTACCGAAAATGAATCACTGAATGAGAGAGGGACCGGCTACATGAGATGATGGCCTGACCATGTAGCGCCCAGGTGCTCGAATGAGCATGCACCAAAGTCCTTTGAAGACCAGTTGGTGAAAGGATGATTAAATGCTGGTTTAATCATTTATTTAAATAGTGCTCGTCTGAGCATTAGGCAATAAAACCTAATTATGGAAAGATGAGGGACCAACCAAGAGGGCATGGAACCAGCCCCTGGTGGTCGTGGGACCGACTGACGGTCGTTTGATGAAATTCCAAATTATTTAGAAAGAGTTTGAACCCAACATGAACAAATTAGGTCAAATTATGAAGATGTGTGGGACCGGCTCCTTGCAAGCCAAAGGGCCGACCCTGGTCGGTCTAGGTGACATGCCCGTGTCACCATAGTGTCTGTGTCTCAGTCCTGAGAATTTTGGTATTTTCTGGTGCGCTTTTGAGCAATATTTTGGATTTTCAGAAGAGTTTGATCTTGACTGAAACTCCCAATTTTGCTCGAATGAGCAAGTAGAACTTTGCTCCCGAGACCAATATTTTGAGAATATTAAAATAATAATATTTTAATATTTACCGTGAGTAGCCTAGTCGGTCATGTGATCATTTGAATATTTGGCTTTCTGATGGTTTGAGCAATATTTGAGAAAATATGGAAAAACCAAGGTTTTTGCTCAAACGAAGGAGTTTCATGAGATGAAGGAAATAATAATGATAATAAAATAAGGGATCATAAGGCGTGGGACCGGCCACGGCTAGGGCATGGCCGGCCGGCTAGTAGGCCCGGTCCCGTGATGCCTTTCCCTATTTTTTAATTATTTTTTCATCGTGTGAAGGAAATATGGAGAAACTGAGAGTTTTGCTAAAACGAGGGAGTTTGCTCAAATGAAGGAGTTTTCATGAGATTAGGAAAAATAATAAAATAAGGTAAAATAAAAGGAAGAGGCGTGGGACTGGCCAGCCGGTCGGCCCGATCCCTTTAGGCGCCTCTTTATTATTTTACCTTATTTTATTTTTCTTCCCTATTTTGCATAGGTTTCCTCGTTTTTCCGTATTTTTGAGTGCTCGTTCGTGCATTATTGCTAAGTACACTCGCATCGTTGCCCGTATGCTGAATATTTATTACTAACCCATGGAATTCTACTGGGGAAAAGCTATGATTTGAAGTAACGAAATATTATGATTAACGTATAATTCTCTATAGAAATTCGATTGATGAATCTTGCGATTAGAAATAATTAATTGATTAATTGACGACTCTATACTAGCAGGCAAGCTATCTAGGATCATTATGATTATTCGAGAATTAAGCGATATGAGATAATTGAAGCGTCATATTTATTATGTATAGTCAGGGAAAACACTGTCACATCCTGAATACTTTATCACTATATACTAGCAGGCAAGCTGTCTAGGAGCCGTCCAATCATTAAGATTCTATACATATGTATTCTATATAGTCAGGGAAAACATTGTTACATCCTGAAGACGTTATCGCTCTATACTAGCAGGCAAGCTGTCTAGGATCCGTCCAATCGTTTTCGATTTTATATAGAAGTTAATACTGAAATTGCTCAGTTGATGAAATATGATGTGGTCTCATCAATTGAGAGACTCGCATATTCATGCGTACTCGAGAGGCAAGACACACTTAGTCGATTATCATGGCATGAGATTTCATGCTTAAACGAGAGACATGAATCTCAATACTCGTTTGATTCTTTGGATCGGTAATATGCAAGATTTTGATTTTACGATTTTAAGCTCACAAAATACACCATCGACATTAAGTCCCTTTCCTTAGTGTGGGACAGTCATGTTTGTTAGAGCACTGCTCGGTCGAACTCCCAAGCGTTGCTATCTCAAGCTTGTTTTTCAAGTTTAGTTGCCAAAACTATAAGTCTTGATTTCTAGTTTACTTATAGCTAAGTCTCGGATTAGGATAAAATGTGTAGTTGAGCTTTAGACTTCACGACGTTCATCTATTGAAGACGAAGAACTACTAAGGGGAGCTTGTGGAACTTGATCAACAAAAGGTATGTGGAGACTTGAACTCATCTATCACTCAAAAGTCTATTTCTACTCTATCTCCTATTTGAGACAAAAGTCGTATAGCTATATAGACTTCGATTATACACATTTGATATTTCGAGCTGAGTTTAACTCGCTTACATATTTCTCGAAATATGTGTTGGTAAGCTTTCGCTTTAACCAAGTTCATCTTATATTCTTGAAGAAAGTCAAAAGATGATCATGTGAAAATCGCCTCGTAACATCTTATATGATTTGTGTGAGACAGTCATTTGGTCTAGACTTAGAATGTTTCGTATTAATCATTTGATCACTTAAAAATTTCTTTGAAGCTAATAGTTTGTGTGAGACAGCTATTGTCGTCTTTTAAGAATTTTTCAATGATTGAAATGGGAGTTTATAACAATTAACCATGATTTGATATAGCACAGTATGCGTACTTGTATGCTAACTGTTGCAAGTTATTCCAAGTCCGATAACCATAGTATGTGTACTGGTTTGTTAGTTGAAGTCCGGAACTTGGTTAACTATTGTTGAGTCAACAAGGTGTACTATTTTCTTTGCAGTTGAATGTTCTGATCTTGCTTTGTTATATCGTATTGAGTACTATCTTCTCTAAGATTTGCTCGAGATTTAATCTCCGATAGGCAAGATATAAAGTAGTCACAAACATCTTCATCTCATCGTTTGTGATTCCACAATATCTTGTTTTGCTACCATACGATTAAGATTATTGTGAGGTGATTGATATTACTAGGTTGTTCTTCGGGAATATAAGTCTGGTGTATCAATTGGTTCTTGTTCACCTTGATTTATCGAATAAAGGAACAAAACTCATAGCTATTTCTGTGGGAGACATCTTTATCTATTTAATAGACTTTTCTGTGTGAAACAATTTTGTTTTTTAAGTCTTCGACTTTGGGTCGTAGCAACTCTTAGTTGTGGGTGAGATCAGATAAGGGAATCAAGTGCGTGGAGTCCTGTTGGGATTCAGAGGCGTAAGGAACGTGACTGTACCTTGATTAGTGTGAGATTAGTTAGGACTCAACTACATTCCAGTCCGAAGTTAACTTGCAGTAGGCTAGTGTCTGTAGATGCTTAATACAGTGTGGTGTTCAAATATGGACTAGGTCACGGGGGTTTTCTACATTTGCGGTTTCCTCGTTAACAAAATTTTGTGGTGTCTGTGTTATTTCTTTTCCGCGTTATATTTGTTTATATAATTAAAATATCACAGGTTGTGCGTAGTTCAATTAATTAGATAATCCAACCTTTGGTTGTTGATATAAATTGATTGACACTTGAACATTGGTCTTTGGTACCGTTCAAGTTGTTTCTCATAATAATCAGGCTCATGGATTCTATCTGTTTGATTTGGTGATTACATTAAGAAACGGAAATACAACTCTTGGACATATTTCCATTGATTGAGTTTGACTGTCTAGTTGACTCTCTTGGAATTATATTGGAGTTTGTCCATACAGATTGACTAAACGAAATATTGGGTGTGGTTGTTAGACCCCCGTTTTTTTAATTGGTATCAGAGCAGGCAAACATGTTTAAGATCTTATAAAAATTTGCGTGTTCTGATCTTGGGTGTAGTTGCGTGTTCTGATCTTGTTTTGTTCTATCGTATTGAGTACTATCTTCTTTAAAATTTGCTCGAGATTTAATCTCCGATAGGAAAGATAAAAAATTGTCACAAACATCTTCGTCTCATCGTTTGTGATTCCACAATATCTTATTTCGCTGCCATACGATTAAGATTATTGTGAGGCGATTGATATTACTAGGTTGTTCTTCGGGAATATAAGTACGGTGTATCAATTGGTTCCTGCTCACCTTGATCTATCAAAAGACGGAACAAAACTCATAGGAATTTCTGTGGAAGACATATTTATCTATTCAATAGACTTTTCTGTGTGAGACAGGTTTGTTTATTAAGTCTTCGAGTTTGGTTCGTAGCAACTCTTAGTTGTGGGTGAGATCAGCTAAGGAAAACAAGTGCGTAGAGTCATGCTGGGATTCAAAGGCGTAAGGAACGCGACTATACCTTGATCAGTGTGAGATTGGTTAGGGCTCAACTACATTCCAGTCCGAAGTTAACTTGGAGTAGGCTAGTGTCTGTAGCGGCTTAATACACTGTGGTGTTCAAATCGAGACTAGGTCCCGAGGTTTTTCTGCATTCGCGGTTTCCTCGTTAACAAAACTTCTGGTGTCTGTGTTATTTCTTTTCCGCATTATATTTTCTATATAATTGAAATATCACAGATTGTGCGTAAGTTCAATCAATTGTGAATCCAACCTTTGGTTGTTTGGTTAAATTGATTGACACTTGGATATTGGTTTTTGATACCGTCCAAGTTGTTTCTTATATTAATCAGGCTCACGGATTTCTATCTGTTTGACTTTCCCAGATTACGTTAAGAAACTGAGATATAACTCTTGGATATGCTTTTGTTAAGATTGATCTGACTGTCTAGTTGATTCTATTAAAAGTATATTGGAGTTAGTCCATACAGATTGCTGAGCGAAATATTGGGTGTGGTTGTTAGATCCCCGCTTTTTCAGAACTTTTGATGACAAAGATTAAGTCTATGGTATCATTATGCAAATATTGATGAAAATAGAATGAATCTTTGTATATTCCGCAGTATTGATCTTTCCCTGATCCACTTCTATGTGAAATTACTGCGTGGATTCGTAAGTTCTCTTATGTTGAACATGGATTCTCTTGTGGTTAATTTAATTGAGTTTTCTGGATAAAAATTCATGTTTCATGTAATTTGTTAATGTCCAAAGAAATCCTTCTTTTCTTGTAAAAGTAAGGTCGCTCTTGTTGTTCTTTCGGGAATGACATTTTATGGGGGGGAGTTCTTAGTTGAACTTGTGCATAATTGCCAAATCATTGTGGGGAGTGCGGCTGTGGAATATTGTAGGAGTTATCTTGTATCTTTAAAAACTCCTTGATGAATACACTAAGTTTCGACTATGTGAAATCATCAAAACGAAGTTGATATGTTCTCTTTAGTCATGAAGTATCTCTATGAGAATTTCATTATGATCCCACTAGTTTTCGTACCTTTGCAAATTTATATTGACAAAAAGGGGGAGAATTATTGTGTAGCTCACGCTACAAATACATATGGTTTACGGATCATTATGTAAGGGGGAGTGGTTTTCATTGTGAGATGAAGTATTGACTAAGGGGGAGTGATACATGTCACCACGGTATTGTTGTCAAAATTGTGATACAATTGGACTTTGATGTTGTATAATAACATTATGACACTGCATAATAATACGAAAACATCTTGTTTTTAAATATTGTTATAGCTACGGATCTTCAACAACTATGATGCTGAGTTGATCACGTTCAGAATCACTGGAGTACTTGGAAGTGGCGAAGATTTCGAGTAATGTTGAAGAACCAATGAAATCAAGCATTTGGATGAGAAGCTACAAAGTTTATTCATTTTGTAATCCATATGTATTGATAGTTTTATCACTAAAATTGACAAAGGGGGAGATTGTTAGAGCACTGCTCGGTCGAACTCGCAAGTGTTGCTATCTCAAGCTTGTTTGTCAGGTTTAGTTTCCAAAACTATAAGTCTTGATTTCTAATCTACTTATAGCTAAGTCTCGGATTAGGATAGAATGTGTAGTTGAGCTTTAGACTTCACGACGTTCATCGATTGAAAATGAAAAACTACCAAGGGGAGCTTGTGGAACTTTATCACAAAAGGTATGTGGAGACTTGAACTCATATATCACTCAAAAGTCTATTTCCACTCTATCTTCTATTTGAGACAAAAGTCGTATAGATATATAGACTTCAATTATACACATAATTGATATTTCGAGTTGAGTTTAACTCGCTTACATATTTCTCGAAATATGTGTTGGTAAGCTTTCGCTTTAACCAAGTTCATCTTATATTCTTGACGAAAGTCAAAAGATGATCATGTGAAAATCGCCTGTAACATCTTAAATTATTTGTGTGAGACAGTCATTTGGTGTAGACTCATAATATTTCGTATCGATCATTTGATCACTTGAAAATTGCTTTGAAGCTAATAGTTCGTGTGAGACATCTATTGTCGTCTTCTAAGAATGTTTCAATGATTGAAATGGGAGTTTATAACAATCAACAATGATTGGATATACCACAGTATGCGTACTTGTATGCAAAATGTTGCAAGTTATTCCAAGTCTGGGAACCATAGTATGCATAACCGTATGCGTATTGGTTTGTTAGTTGAAGTCTGGGAACTTAATATGCATACCCGTATGCGTACCGGCGTAACATTTCAAGTTCGGGAATACAACTGAGTTTGGTCATGTACGACAGTATGCGTACATGTTCGCATACTGGAAAACCCAGACCAAGTCCGTCTACTTAGGTATGCGTACACGTTTGCATACTTGAGTGGGTTATGTTCTAAAATCGGTTTGTTCATGAACTAATACATTTATAAAATAAGGAATGCAATCTTTTGCAAACCGTGGCTATAATGTTCATGAATTGATTCGAGTGAATCAAAATCGATTTTTCTTAAATTGTGTCTTGTATACTTCTATGAGAATATAAATAATTGAACAACTCTATAACTAGTTTCATTTGAGTCATTTGAACTAGTTGTGTTAAGATGATCAAGGTTGATATGAAAGTGTTCATATGACTAACTTCGGTTAACTATTGTTGAGCCAACAACTTATACACGTTTAGGTACGATTACTCATATCTAAATAAAGTCACTTTTCATTTGTGTGTAACAAGCTAAGTTCGATCTAACTGTTGAAAGATATTATCTTGAATCTAATCAGGTTTTTATCTAACGGTAAATATTGAATGCTTTGTTACCAAGGTAACATTGATTGCAAACCCTGTTTTGAAGACTATATAAGGGAGAACTCTAGCAACTGGGAAACCTAATCCCCACGCTTCATGTGTGATACTAGTTGCGACTATAGTCGATTCTACTTTAACCTAGGTTTTTCCCAAAACCATTATAGGTTAACGACTTAAATACTTCATTGGGATTGTGAAGCTAGACCCAACTATTTTCTATGTAGTTGCGTGTTCTGATCTTGCTTTGTTCTATCGTATTGAGTACCATCTTCTCTAAGATTTGCTCGAGATTTAATCTCCGATAGGCAAGATAAAAAGTTGTCACAAACATCTTCGTCTCATCGTTTGTGATTCCACAATATCTTGTTTCGCTGCCATACAATTAAGATTATTGTGAGGTGATTGATATTACTAGGTTGTTCTTCGGGAATATAAGTACGGTGTATCAATTGGTTCCTGTTCACCTTGATCTATCAAAAGACGAAACAAAACTCATAGGTATTTCTGTGGAAGACAGATTTATCTATTCAATAGACTTTTATGTGTGAGACAGATTTGTTTATTAAGTCTTCGAGTTTGGGTCGTAGCAACTCTTAGTTGTGGGTGAGATCAGCTAAGGAAAACAAGTGCGTAGAGTCCTGCTAGGATTCAAAGGAGTAAGGAACGCGATTGTACCTTGATGAGGGTGAGATTGGTTAGGGCTCAACTACATTCCAGTCTGAAGTTAACTTGGAGTAGGCTAGTGTCTGTAGCGTCTTAATACAGTGTGATGTTCTAATCTAGACTAGGTCCCGGGGTTTTTCCACATTTGCGGTTTCCTCATTAACAAAAATTCAGGTGTTTGTGTTATTTCTTTTCCGCATTATATTTGTTTATATAATTGAAATATCACAGGTTATGCGTAGTTCAATCAATTAGATAATCCAACTTTTGGTTGTTGATATAAATTGATTGACACTTGAACATTGGTCTTTGGAACCATTCAAGTTGTTGCTCATAATAATTAGGCTCACAGATTCTATCTGTTTGATTTGCTGATTATATTAATAAACAGAGATACAACTCTAGGATATATTTCCATTGATTGAGTCTGATTATCTAGTTGATTCTCTTGGAATTATATTGGAGTTTGCCCATACAGATTGCCTAAACGAAATATTGGGTGTGGTTGTTTGACCCCCGCTTTTTCAATTGGTGCCAGATCTGGCAAACACGTTGAAGACCTCATAAGTCTGTGTTTGTAGCAACATGACTCTATGGACAGAAGTTCTATCTCTGTAAATGTACCGCCAGTCTTCGATGGCTCAAATTACTTATGGTTGAAAATTTCTATGCGTGCCTTTCTTCAAGCGCGTGATTTTCAATCATGGGTTTATGTTGTTAATGGCTACAATCCTCTAATGGTTACAGTAGACGGTGTCTCTATTGCAAAGGATATTGGTAGATATGAACCTAACGAGATTCTCGCTGCAAAGGAAAACTCCGACGGTTTACATGCTATCATTCATGCCATTACCCCAGATCTTCAGCACCATGTGACTAGTTCTAAAGATGCGTGGGATATTTTAGAAACTGTATTCGAAGGGAATACCTCTGAAAAGGAAGCTAGGCTTCAAAACCTAAATTCTGATTAGGAAAACCTTCGTATGGATGTCAAAGATTCATTTGATGAGTTTAATCACAAAGTGTCTGAAATTGTTAATGCATCTTTTGCATTAGGTAAGACTATTCCTGAAAAAGACTTTGTGATGAAAATTCTCAGATCGTTGCCAGCCAAATACGATTCTAAGAAACATGTCATCGTTGAAGGAAACAACCTTAACACTCTTTGCAGAAATACTTTGGTTGGGAAGTTAAAGATCTTTGATCATGAGCATAGATCCAAATCTGAAAAGGATATTGCTTTCAAAGCACAAAAGAACACAAAATTGTTTGACAAAAGTAAATGTGTTGGCAACTCTGTGGATGATCCTATTGAGACTAATTCGTCAGATGAAGATCTTGATAACTCAGTCTCTCTGATCACAAGACATTTTAGAGATCTTATTTTTGAAGAGAATTAAATGGTTCGTCAGAGATAAGCCTAGATCATAAGTTAGACCTCATGACCGTATTCCTCCCAAAAACAGGGACACGGTCGATACTAATGATGAGGATATGCCTCAGTGCTTCAAGTGCAAAGGTTTTGGTCATTTTGCCGATGAGTGTCCAAATCGTAGAAAATGCACTGGGAACAAAGGTCTTGATGCAACTCTTGATGAAATGTCTGATCACTATGATTCAAATGAAGATGAAAAATCAAGTGTTGCGCTCCTTGCCGAAAATATTGATTTTGATAATTGTAGCAATACTCACATCAATCTTGATATTTTTCCTGGAGAAACTTCTTCAACTATTTTGGAGGATAAAATGGATTTTTCTCTGTCTAGTGGAAATTCTATTTCTAATGTTCTAGGGTACTACAATTTGTCTAGCAGCTTGCTCCATTATGGTGTCAGAACCATCCTCCACTTTGACATGTTCTTACTGTACTATTAATGTGACGGACCAGAGAATTTTTGCTTCCAGCGGGTCGGGTTACGATCCGCTTGGCAAGCTCCGACTCTCTAATACGCCACTCAAGTAAAAAATTTGTTCATTCTTAATCCTGCACACAGTAGAAATCTCATTAGTCTTAAGGTCAGAATTCTATGAGCATATGTACCATAATACTCGTAAAATTTCGACCAGGGTTCCAATTTCCAAAAAATATAAGAGTCGGCCAGTTGCCAAGATTCACAGACGGCCAGTTGCCATGTCTACCGGTTTCATGGCCAGTTGCCACTTCTAAGATTTCCGTGGCCAGTTGCCACTGATATATACTCGCCAAGGTTGCAATCATCTCTGAATTGATGGTATGAACTGTAAGGCAGTAACCAAGACTTTCAGATGATATGAACAACCCTGTAGATTTGTGCCGAACCGCATAGCAGCTGCCTACATACCCTCTCCGTTGCTCGAAGGGATCAAGCACGACCGTAGTTCGTCATTTACTCATTCAGATAATATGAACTACCTACACAGTAGCAATTATCTCTTATTAAATATCAAGTAAACTTACTCTACTTGCAGTGCGCGCATAATGAATTACAAGTAGACCACCATTCTTAGTAAGCAACCGATACCTGCTACTCTCTAACCATTCTTGTTACTACAGTATTATGAGTAGCATGCATGCACTATGAAAAATCAAAGAATATATTAGTATAACAGTCTCAAATGCTTTCAAAGTAATAAGTTGAAAATAACCAGATTACTTAACTATGTTTAAGCAAACCTGCAAGCATATAAGTATGAAGCGCAAGTGCCGGCAACATTTATAAGCCATAATACAAGAATTAATGCCTGAAGTCATACTAGATTTTATGTATTTTATGAACCCAAAATTCAACCCACACGATTCTATTAAGATATAACCTCACCCATCCTTTACTACCAACTACAGTCTCATCAATGACTCCACCATTACACCATAAAGTTATATGTATTCATAAATTAAATCATAATAAAATTTGCAAAAGAACAAGTACCCAATTCAGACTTGGTGTCATAGAAATGACCAGGTAAGTTCATAATGTCCGTAAGAAACACACTGTAGTTGAAATAGCTCATCGTCGCTACCTTGACAAAGTGAGAAGTTATAATTTAGTACTAGACTTGAGTACAGGGTCGAGTCATATTAGTGTTCGTGTCAACCATTAAGAAGCAAATAATATAACTAGCATGATTGGATAAAGAATATTCTAAGACAAGAGTAAAAATATGCATTTCCCAGTCCATAGATCCATTATTGTAAAATGATATTTAGGTCCCACAACTATAAACGAAAATTATAGAGGAGAACTATTTCTCTTCCTAGTAATCCAAAGGAAAATCACAGAAATACGCAACTATGTGTCCTTATGATGGAAACTCAATAAGAAATGTCAAAAGTACATAGTACATTTCATATCTGCAATTCTGCAGAATTTCAACTTCATTGTGCTTCACATTTCTGGCCATATCTCACTACATATAAGTCGGAACGGGACACTTAATATCTCGTTATAACCGCCGTTCAGAGGACTTTATTTGATCAGAAGAGATCTTAAGCTAATTCTATTTCTAAGAGGGTCGAAATCACTGCCAAACAGTCCGACGTAAAACCTGTTAGTCCAGTTTCAGATTTCCCAAAGACTTTGACATGCTATGTTTGAGAAGTCCTAATTTCTAAATTAGAGAACCAAATTAAGCATTTTATATCATTTTGGAAAGAATACGAAACCCTCTACAGATTCTTAGAAGAAATCCTCACCTAATTCGAGTCTAGATGGCCCTAAATCACACGGCAAAACCGACACAAAAAAGGAATTTAGAAAATTATCAGTCTCGACTTCCTGTACATTCCAAGCTATATCTTCCAAACTACAGGTCCGAACAACATGCCCTTTTAATATGCTGTAGAGGACACTTATGCGAACACTTTTTGTGAAGGGAACACCAGCTAAATCTTCACATATGCGCTCAAAATGTTGGCCTCTAAACAGCTGTCCGTGCAGCGTCTCACAAATGGATTCCATTCTAGATTTCAGATTTCAAAACATAGCTAGTACAAATTTATCTTTCTACATTTAGTTCTAAAAAGTATTAGAGTAAACACCAAAGAGATAATTTAGAAGAAAAGCAACAGTTAAATGTAAACTAGGCATTCTTCACCACATTAAATCTTATTTCTTGCTGAGAACTCATTTTTTCTTTAACTAAGAATCCCTTAGATACAACCTGCAACCAGCTCACATAATTCTCCATTCAAGGTACCAGTGATTCTATTTATATCCAATGGTAGCATCCATATGCATCACAAAACTAAAATCATGCATCCCTTTAATCAATTAACTAGAAATTCAAGTGAATTTAGGAACACACGTTAACTAAGTGCTTTCTCACAGTATATCAATAAATGAGCTTATTCATTTCTGAGACTAACTATAAAATGCTACTATTTATTAAGAAAATGACTAGTTAACAAGTAACCCCATTCATTCAAGTTTTTCAGTAGCTAATGTTACCCGATAGTCTTGAAATTTTTACAGTGGCCCAGTGACTCGTCTTACTAAAACATACTTATTAAAAAATCACAGTATTCGACTATGGATCTTAAGATATGATACTAAACGTATCTTGGGTTTAGATGGCTTACTGCTGCACCTTTAAGCCTGTACATCTATCTAGTAAAGCTGAAGATGTCTATCAGTATCAGCACCACATAATATAATGGGTGTTTATAACATTATAGGCAAATCCTAGTACATCTATCACTTTGCCCAAACCCTAATTTAGGCAAAGTGATAGTAGGGGTGTTTATAACATTCCCACTAATATATTAACACCAATACCCTATTGGTTCACTACTTGAATCATTTCTTTATCATCAAGATTAAGTAGTAACATATATATCTAACTATTCATGTAAGAGCAGAATATCGCGACATCAATACTTCACGAGATTAATAAGCGACTACATTGCGAAGGCGTCGCAGGAAAGAAATATAAATGACGCAATGGATGACGACAGTCAAAACATGAGAAAAGTATGAAGACTTGGCGAGATTTAGGAGTGTCGCAAGGAAAAACGTTTATAACACTCGCGATACTTCGCGAGTTATTTCCGAAAATAAAGGAAGCTTAGCTGTCATCCACCGTGTATTACCCTATATAAAGGGTTGAATTAGTCTGTTAGGAAGAGGTTCTTTTAGAATGGTTAAGCAAGTCATTAGGAGAGGGAAAATTTAGAGTGATTGTAATTTCTTTAGCTCTGTTCTATCTATCCTTGTAAACATTTCAAGAAGATTATCAATAAAAATATATAATTACTCATCTTCAAATGGATTAGTAAAGTAAATTCTTGTGAGGGGTGTATTGTGGGATTTCCTGCAACTACATATGCGCTAGAAACAGGGACGATTCTAAAAGATTGTAGCCGAAATTATCCGAATCAAGAAAATGAGAGAGAAAGATGTCAAATCAGATGAGATAGAGGAGTTAAGAAACAAGGAATATAATGAAGATATGGAGTACAGTTTAATTAATGAATTTCACGAAAATATCAGAGGAAGAATACATAAACGAGATTTTGAAGGAAAGAAGATTATAGATGAGGAGAAGATATCGTCTTTGAAAGAGTGGGAAAAGCAGAAAATAACATTTACAGCAGCTGAGGTACCTAAAGAAGGATTGAATCATACATCTCCATTAGTGATCACAATAAATGTATGCAAAAATGAAGAAGAATCGGCGAAAGCAGCGGAAGAATGGGCAATAAATAGGATTTTGGTAGACACAGGTAGTTTGGTGAGCATCATGTTTTACCATACTTACAAAAAATTAGGATATAAAGATGAAGAAATGATTTCCCCAGCGTATTGTATCCACGGTTTTGGAAAATCTATAACAAGACCTAAAGAAGAAGTAAAGTTACGAATTCTGCTTGGAGAAATTGAAACGCAAGTGACAGTGAGTGTAGTGGATATGGAATCGCCATACAACATGTTATTAGGGAGGCCATGGGTACATGCAATCAAGGTCGTGGCGTCAACACTTCATCGTTGTATCAAATTTCCCATGCCAACTGGAATTGGTGAAATCAGAGGAGATATTGATAAAGGGAGAATATATCATCAAGACAAAGTAAAGCATTATGAAGAACGAGTGAAGAAGCGAAGAGATCGCAAGAAAATGGTAAAAGCAGCTAGAAAAGAAGAAGAATTTAAAATTTACATGATAAGGGCAAAAGAAGGAAAAGGAATACCTAGCGAAATCTCGCAGAGTAAAGAAATGAAAGGACCAACCCCTATGGGAGAACCGAAAGCTAGTTACATCGCAGCAGAACAAACAAAAGAGGTAAATGTTGGAACTGAAGAAGAACCCAAGGTGTTAAAAATTGGGACTAAAATGGAAGAAGATGAAGAAAGAAAAACTATTGATTTATCATGAGACTATAAAGATATTTTCGCATGGGATATGGATGAAATGCCCGGTATAGACCCATCCAGTAGCTTGTCATAAATTGGAAATTGACAAAAATATAAGGCCATTCAAACAAAGAATTAATAAGATCGCAACAGCATATCACCCTCAAATAGAAGAAGAGTTGCAGAAAATGCTAGATGCAGGAATCATTAGACAAGCAAAATATCCCGAATGGATAGCAAATATGGTTATAGTCCCAAAGAAGAAGAAAGGGATTATAATTTGTATAGATTTTACCGATCTAAACAAAGCTTGTCCCAAAGATAGCTTCCCATTACCAGATATCCCGCAATTGGTTGAAACGAGCGGAGAAACGAAAGGATATCATCTCTCGATGGATATAAAGGGTACAATCAAATTCCTCTCGCCAAGAAGATCAAGAACATACTGCTTTCTTCGCTCCAAGAGGATTATACTGTTATACAAAAATGACGTTTGGATTGCAAAATGCTGGAGCAACATATCAAAGAATGGTAGAAAAGGTGTTCGCAAGATGGATACACAAAACGCTAGAGGTGTATGTAGATGATATGTTAATCAAAAGTAAGAAAGCAAAAGACCACATAAAAGATCTGAAAGAAATTTTTAAACAAATGAGACATTTCAATATCAAAGTAAATCCAGAAAAATGCACCTTTGGAGTTGCCTCAGGAAATTTTTTAGGTTATATCGTATCAAAAGAGGGAATCCAAATCGACCCTAGAAAGTACAAGCGGTTCGCGATATGCCAACGCCTCACGACAAAGAAAAGATGTTCGAAAGTTAATTGGGTTACTAGCCTCGCTAGGAGGTTTATCTCGCGATTATCTGATAAATGCAAACACTTTTTCAACATTCTCAAAAAGGGATCAAAGTTTAGATGGACAGACGAGTGTGAGAAGGCCTTTCAAGGAATAAAGGAACATTTAATGGATATATCAATTTTACAAAAAGAAGAACCAGGAGAAGAATTATTAATCTATCTTGCGACGACGTCGCATGCATTAAGTGCAGTATTGCTGCGAGTGGACGCAGGGGTAGAAAAACCAATCTACTACATCAGCAAAACTTTCAACGCCGCAGAAAGGAATTATTCAAAAATTGAAAAACTAATCTTGGCATTAGTTTACGCAACATTTAAACTTCGCATATACTTTCAAGCGCACGTTGTTAAGGTGGTGACGAAAGTACCAATCGAATCGAAATGAAAAATTCAAAAAGATCGGGGAGAGTTGAGAGATGGAATGCCCAAATAAGTCATTGCAAACTCAAATACGAAATATTATCTTCGCCAAAATCACAAGTGGTCGCGGACTTTCTAGCAGAATTTCCTTTGGAAGAGGATGAACCAGTGGAAGAAATGATGGACGTAGACGAAGAACATGGAAATCCAAAAGACTTGTTGACTGAGCCGAATAGATGGGAAACATTAGTAGATGGGTCATCTAATGGAGAAGGTAACGGGATTGGAATTGTTGTGATATCGCCAGAAGGTAATAAAATGGCTTTTTCCTTCAGATTAGAGTTTGCGTCAACCAATAATGAAACATAATATGAAGCTATAATACATGCTTTGCGATTCGCAATAGAGATGAAATTGGAAAACGTGAGGATTACCAGTGATTCACAATTGGCTATTCGCCAAATAAAGGAAGAATATACTATAAATGAACCATCTTTACAAAAGTACAAGAAACTTGTTGATAAGTCATCATTCAGTGCAGAATCCGAAAATAAAATGGAGACATATGTCAAGGAGAAATAATAGACTCATGATGCTTTTGCCTTTATATCAAGTATGATGACAGATCCATTGCATGAAATATAAAGATACAAACACTTTTAGCACCACAATTAATAAAGAAGAAGAACAGAAACGAGATGTAATGTTAATAGAAGATGGAATACAAGCGCTTTGCGAAGAGGATTGGAGAACGAACTTCATGCATACTTGACAAAAGGGAAACACCAAGAAATAGATTAGAAACACACAAATTAAAAAGCCGGGCAACAAATTATGAATTAAGAGATGGAGTGCTATACCGACGATCTTTTAATGGACCTTCATTCAGATGTGTAACAAGGAAGGAAGGAGAAACCATATTGAAGATGTTGCATAGCGGGACGCCCGGTAATCATAGTGGTGGAAGATCTTTAGCATATAAAGCAAAAATGCAAGGCTATTACTGGCCATATATGCATGAGGACGCGAAACAAATATCAAGGCGTTGCGAAGATTGCCAAAGACATGGGAAGAAGATACATGCACCAGGAGCGCCATTAAATTCTTCAACAAGTGTGTGGCCTTTTGGAAAATGGGGCTTAGATATTGTGGGACCATTTCTACCGGGAATGGGACGTGAGAAGATATCTAATTGTCGCCATCGGTTATTTCACAAAATGGGCAGAGGTGAAAGCGGTACAACACATTCGCGACAAGGATGTTTTTACTTTCATATTTGAGAACATTATATGCGGATTTGGGATTCCAAAGCCACGGTTGGTATCGACAACGGGAAGCGATTTGAAGGACAAAATATAGAATTGCTGCTTAATGCATTTCGGATACGATGTGGAAAATCAACTCCTCTATACCCGCATGAGCTAATGGTCGAGCGACGACAAATAAAACAATCGCAGACATATTGAAGAAAAAGTTAGAAGGATACAATAAAGGATGGTGCGAACAAGTACCCAATGCAGTATGGGCTTATAATACGACTAGAAGAGAAGCTACAGGCATGTCACCTTTTTGTTTGACATATGGGGTTGAAGCTGTGCTTCTGACAGAAGTTATGATTCCAACAACAAAGAAAGAAGCTTGGGAGAAAAATCTCAGTGCGGGTAATATTTTGATCAAATTAGATGAATTAGAAGAAAAAAGAGAAAGAGCACTACAACATATGGAGAATTATCAGCGAAGATTAGCCAGAGAATATAATAAACGTGTCAAGATGCGTGAATTTCAACCAGGAGATTTAGTGCTGCGAGAGACACCAATATATCAGCGTGAAAGTGGTGGTAAATTGGCAAGAAAATGGGATGGACCTTATATCATTAAGGAAATAGTTGGCACAGGGGCATATAGATTAATGGATCCTGAAGGGAGAGATGTAGGACAAAGATTGGATAGACCATGGAATAAGTTGTATCTCAAGAAGTATTATCCATAACAGATGGATGAAATGATATGAATTTGGATGAAATGTTTTTGCGATAGAATGATGGCGAGATTAAATAAAATAAAGAAAGATTATGCGAATGTCTCGCAAGCAATACATTGCAGAAAATGAATGATTGGATGAATTAACAAAAATGAATGAGTGAGTGAATGGGACGAACCTTTATGGCGTACACCTTAGTTCGCGAATGATATTTCGCAAGAGGCAAATGTAAGACCTAAAGTGCGTCATATAAGGGGGTATCTCTTGACATGGCTCAGGGGAAAGGTTACACCGCTCCTGGAACCTGAGTCATGGAGATTTGGGGCCCATGAAAGCCTATCCGGGGGAGATACCTTGAGGGTCTCTTCCAAGGAGTCATTGTATGCTCAAGGCGCCGGGGTACACGGTTGAGCCAAGAGTGCCTGGGGCATTTGAAGTGTCTCGGCCATTCTTGGCAAGTCTTGGTATATCTTTGCACTCGGCCAAGAAAACTCCACTTAGGGTGCGCCTCGTAACCATAAACCATATAGGTATAAGGGATAAGAGGCTGCGTAAACAAGCTTGGTTGTTGTTAAGACCGGATGGGAGGAGCTAGTCTTGTATGGCCGATGTACGCCTCCTTGAAGGGGCAACCAGAGGGAGAAGATAAGGCGGCACCCTCCATTAGGGAGTGATAAGTGTCAAAAGACGCAAATGTCATGAGGCTTTATTTTCGCAAGGAAATTTAGGCTTGTCATATTTGTGCGATGATCTTGTAGAGGCAATATACGACGCAAGGATAAGGCGAGATCAATGGGTTTTTGCATGAAAATACAAAGACGTCCTGCGATTTCGTCGCGAAGACGGCAATGTCATGGGATTTTACACTCGCAAGAGTATTTAAGCTGTCATATTGTCGCAGATAAAATACCTCCTGCAGAGGCAAAAATACTTAACAAATGATAAGACAAGGTCAATGGGTCATTACACGAAAATGTAAAGACGTCCTGCGACTTTGTCGTAACAAGGTGGCGAAATAAGACCTTTAATTAGGAAGGCAAAATAAGACCACACAATCAATGATAAGACAAGATCAATAGATTTCTTCATTTATGAGAATATCTTGCGATCTTGTCGCAATGATGAACTTCAACATAACTAAAGGTAAGCGAGTAAGCTTGCGAGATTAAAATTGCAAATCTAAAATGAGATATAAAGAGAAGATAAAAGATTATTCATCAAAGGATTTGGTCTTTCCAATCAAAAAGCGTACTTCAGAAAAATTGAAAAGTATCTCATACAAAAAGTCATGCGAAAGAGAGACCAAAAGATATAAAATTATAAGAGTAACTTAATTTTCTACATCGATATTCTCGGCAACAGGAGATGATAAATGTCCTTCAACAATTTTATCAAGATCACCTTCACTAGTGAGAGGATTTCCATCGAAGTTTCTTCATTGGGATTCTCGGCTTCATAAAGATCCTTCTCAAGCAAGTTCATTGTTTGCGATATCTTCGCAGCTTTCATAATCATAATCACTATCAGGAGAATTAGGAACTTCATCATCCCCAACTTCCAAAGGTGCAAAAGTGACAGGTTCAAGAGATTTAGAAAGTAAGATCTCATTCACGACAACTTCAGCTTTGGGATGAAATTGACGAAGAAGTGCTTTTTGTTGATTCCTACTTTGGACATCTTTAAGATGGCTGAGATAATTAAGTCTCCTCGCGGCACGATCACGAGAATGGGCAAGAGTAGCAACCGAATCGTATTTTCCTTGCGAATCTTGGCATGGGAGGATTCCAAAGTAGACAGAGAAGTGCGAAGATCTTTCTCGATTCTCGCGAAAATATATAAGAACAAAGAGGGTTAAGATTAAAAAATAATGAAAGAAATTAGAAAGGAAAAACGGTGGTTGAGGCAAACAAATTTTATGACTACCTTCCTTTTGAGAGATAAGATGTTGGGTCAAGGCAAAGCAACTATTCTCCAAATGATCCATGGCAAAATATCAAAATCATCACCAACAAGACCTTTTAATCGAGAACGCAAGCTTTTTCATTAGAAATCGATAAATTATTCTCCTTCGCAAGGGAGGAATGAGATTCTTTTAACTTAGTATATTCATCCTTGAGTCTGTTTTGTTTTCACACTTAGGGTTATTCTACCCCAATAAGCTTATCTCTTTCGGTTGTGGTTTCTTTGAGTTTATTTTTCAAAGAGCAAATAGATTGTTCTTGCTCATTCAATGCTTTTCGGCAAACACCAAGTTGTCATGAGGATATCGCCACTTTATCCAACAAAGCTTGCTTCTCTCGGACAAAGTTCCATTTTCATCGATAAGGTTTCCAATTCCAAATTAGATTTAGTCAAAGAATATGACATATGCGACAATTCGCTACTTAACAATTCTTGTTTCGTACTAAGTAGGCGTTTTCTTGGGTAAGATTATTTATCCGGTCAACGAGAATATGTATGGAGGTTATCTAATCGGTTATATTGCTCCATCCAAGCATATCTTTCATTCGAGGTTTCTTCCGCGATAGATTCCACTTGATATATCTCCATTTTACGTTTCTGATTCAAAGCTTTAAAGGCGAACAAGGTCTTCAAAAAAAAATAAAAAATAAAAAATAAAAATAAAAAATAAAAAATGGGAGAAGGAAAGGGTGCCTTTTAGTTCTTCATTTTTTCTGCGAAGATTATCGCGATCCAGAGAAGCGTTATGAATGCTATTCTTTAAGATCTTAATTTCTTGTTCCAAGGATGCCCGCGACATCGTATCAGAACCAAAATACTTATCTCAAAGATTCATAAACACTAGATCTGACAGGATTAGTGGAGATTTTCTTAACATCATTCATGGTAGTTGATAAAACTTTAAAAGCTATATCCATCCCTTCTAAATTTTCTTTAGTAAGAGAGATAGATTCAGAGGAAGAGGAAATGATGGAAGAAGAGGCAAAAGCTGAGTCATCCTTAGTCATAAGAATGCCAGTTTGATCAACAAGGGAAGATGAGGTAGAGGCATTAAGAGTAAAAGTGGAGAGGGGAACATTCTCAAGAATTTCGTTAACGAAAATTCGGGGACTAATTTGTCGAAGCGAGTTCATCGCAGAGAAGATGATTTGTCATGAGAAGAAGGAATTGGGTTATCTTGCGAAGATGCCGCAGAGAAGTAGTAAATGTAAACCCGGGAAAAGTAATGGCGGGTCGACAGTTTAAAGTGGCGAGGTTTCTTGGGAGATAAATTAATATCTTTGTCATCCTGCGAATAACAAGTTAAATAAGAAACAGAGGCAACAATATTGTTATTAAAAGGGTAAATGTTTTTTAATACCTTGTCATTCGCAGTCTTTCTCTTGCAAGCAAAGGATTTCGGCTGCGAACTCTTGGGAATATTAGGGTTTGTAACGATGGATTTGGTGCTAGACTTGTCCTTGCTAAAACAAAAAGGGAAAAATATCAGAACAAAACTATTTCATAAGGAAAGATCAATCAACGAAATGATTAAATTTAACAAAGTTCGCAAACCTCGATGCCATGGAAACAGTAGCAGAAGAACTACAGCAGAAAGACGATGAAGAAGACGGTGAAGAAAAATAGCAGAGGAAAATTGCAGACAGTAAAGAAGATGAAATAAAAGGAAAGAAGGATTTTCATGGGAAATTCTCCCTTAAATAGACAGGAATAGAGTAACCGGATAGCATTAAAAACTATCGGTAAAAAGGGAATTTTAGACACGTGTAAGCGGTCATCCCTAAATGCACGGAACTTTGCTGACAAAAAATTTTGGTGAAAAATAGACAATCGCGATATTTCAAAGTGTAATATCACAAACCCAAATACGACTTCGCAGAGCACTAAAAGAATGATGTAGAATATGATATCAGTATAATTCATGAGGAAAGTATGAGCAACCTGCGAAATTATAGAATGAACCTGCGAGGATATAAACTCATAGCATAAGGCAAAGAACATGGAATGAAAGTTACGTATGATGGATTTGCAATACTTCTTACATTTAGAGGATTAAATACTTCTTATATTTCTTCAAGAATATTTCGTACTTCGGGATGATACTTTTAAAATTACTTTTCAAAGCTTCGGAATTTCGCAAAAGAATAGAGGCAAGTACGTACTTTTCAAGTCCAATATTCTTTCGCTCGTTCCTTCATCAACAAAAATCAAAGACTATTACAACAACGGGTTTTTTCTTAAAGATTGCTCTTCAAGCAATATTCAAGAAAAAAGAGGCAAGATGTAGGAGCAGAATATCGCGACATCAATACTTCACGAGATTAATAAGCGACTACATTGCGAAGGCGTCGCAGGAAAGAAATATAAATGACGCAATGGATGACTACAGTCAAAACATGAGAAAAGTATGAAGACTTGGCGAGATTTAGGAGTGTCGCAAGGAAAAACGTTTATAACACTCGCGATACTTCGCGAGTTATTTCCGAAAATAAAGGACAGCTTAGCTGTCATCCACTGTGTATTACCCTATATAAAGGGTTGAATTAGTCTGTTAGGAAGAGGTTCTTTTAGAATGGTTAAGAAAGTCATTAGGAGAGGGAAAATTTAGAGTGATTGTAATTTCTTTAGCTCTGTTCTATCTATCCTTGTAAACATTTCAAGAAGATTATCAATAAAAATATATAATTACTCATCTTCAAATGGATTAGTAAAGTAAATTCTTGTGAGGGGTGTATTGTGGGATTTCCTGCAACTACAATTCAAGTACGTCAGTAACATGAACATAGAAGTCTTACTTCAAGAAAAACTGAATAATACCAATATGATACGACAACCAAAGTTGCTTAAACAGATATCTAGTCGAATAATTGATTGACGTAACAAGAAATGTGTTAAATGTAAAAAGATGGAACTCCATCTCTACAGTATGTTCTAATGATCAGAGGATATATTTTTCTCACCTCTCTGAATGGGTCCGTAGGCGCTTCCATGGGTGTTTAGAAGAACCCCTTTTTTTCTCTTCTTTCGGGCATTTGACCAAACACTTGATACCCAAATTTAGTGGTAGTCCGAAATGATGTCCAATTGTTAAATTGGATATAAACTCAACAATTTTTGTCATGCACTAAATCTATACTACTGAAAATCACAATAATTCATCGTTAAGCAATATTCCATACATTAATCATGAATTAATACAAATTGCAGTTAACCCATGACTTATTATCACATGAATTGAAATCTGATCAATCAACAAAATTTCAGCATAACCCTACTTACCTTTCTTTTCAAGGTCATTAGTTCAACAAATGTATCGCCATACCTCTATTCAGATTCTCAAGTTGAAAAGAACAAAGAATTCATCTTCCCCATTTACAATCGAACCAAACATGAACGTCATTAGCACCTTTATGTGACTATATCTCCACGGAGCTTACTCATGCATGATTCAGTCAATTTATCTAAATTTTCTCCCATTTCCAGTTGAGAAAGAAAGAGGAGGAGAAAAGAAGAAGAATAAACTGAAGATTAAATTGTGCTCTCTCCCACTTTTCATTGTTTTCTCCTCCCAACCACCAGCTCGCGTATAAAAACGAGAAAAAGAAGAGAGCTGTTATAGGGGAGGCATGGTTTATTAGATGGGCGGCAGTGTGATAGTAGTGTCCCTCTAGTTGGTTAGGGGATGTCCTATAGGAGGTGTAAATTTATTAGATTACCCTCCCCATTTTTTAACCTAAATCAAAGCTAAATTGAAATTTTGTTTTCTTTCTTCTTCTCTTCTCCTCCTCCCATCAACCGTAACCTCCATTAAAACTCAAAATTTCATCGTCTTCGATTAATCGACGATTCGAAAATTAATCAAGTGTAGTGTAATGACTTATATGAGGTATGTTTTGAAAACCCAGTTACAATTTAGTTTATTTTGTTCTATTTAAGTTTAATTTCTATCAAAAATTAGGGTTTTAGATGAAAATTGAAATTGAAATTTCTGGGTTTATGTGAGTTACGGTTGATTTTAACTCAATTACGAACCGTAACTGGAGATTTTGATGTTGTTACGGTTGGTAATAGTTCAATTACCAACCGTATGTTCTTATATCTGAGAATTTTCTTCAGTTACGGTTGGTAACCATTTTAGTTTACGAACCGTAACTCAGTTACGGTTGGTATCGAGCATTTGGTTACCAACCGTAACTGAGTTACGGTTGGTATCGAGCATTTAGTTACCAACCGTAACTGGTTTTACGGTTGGGTTTTCTTCAAATTTAACTAGTTACGATTGGTAGTTCATCTTTTACGAACCGTAACTTCGATTTGCGGTTGGTTATGAGCAAAATTCCAACCGTAATTAGCTCTGAAAATGTAAAAAAATTGAATTTTTTACGTACTTTAGATAACTTTGAGCAACAAAAAGCTAGTTGGGACTAATTTAGAAGTATACCCGGTCATTTTCAGGTCCTGGTTCTTCATTTTGTTGGTTAATTTCTTCAATTGATTGAGATTGACCTTTCCTCTAAATTTTTTTTTTTTAAAACTCTAAAAATCTGATTTTGGTTTTGATTTTGAGTTAATATAAGTGAAATTAATCATTAACACTAAACTTGATTATCATCACTAAACTAGGTTATGAGGGTTAATTTGTTATTTCCAGTTTTTTTTTTTGGATAAGGGACACTTGAATTATCATGTAATGACCCTTTTTGTCCTATTACAATGCCCTCCCTCTAATAAACCATGCCGCCCCTATAACAGGCTTGAAAAAGAAAGTGGACTTGATGTGCTGAAACGTGTCCAGCTGCATGGGTCACTATTAAAGCACCCAAAGGTTTGATATAAGGCATACTTCTCTATTTTGGCACTACCAATTATTGTTCAGCCAATCTAAAAGTGTTAGATACACTTCCATGTATGAGTTATAAGCATTCTAAGTGTAGAATTTTCCTAAACGGGTTTGATTAACCCGAGCAAAAGTTTGTGTCCTTACAATTAAGGGTCACGAACTCTCTAGTTGTTTCAAGTACAAGCATAAAGTAAGATATGTCAACAAACTTCAACGAAGAGCAAATCGATTAACAAACAAGCTCAAACTTGTTCAAAAGTCGTCTGAGGTATGTAAAATCAACTCTTACCCAAAGAAAAAGTTAGGCCACTATAGAAAAGAACGTGTTCTAAACATTCTATGAAAGAGGACTTTAGAACTCTTTTCAAAAAGGTCATGGTGGACAGATTATTGTTCACCCCAACACATCTTAATTGTGTTGGTTGTGCATCTTGTCTCAAGTGCCTGATCCCAAAGAGACAAGATTTCAGCACTTTCAGGTCTTTAGAAAAAGAAAAAGGTTCTTTTTTTTTTCCGGTTGATCTTTTCATATCCTAGATGGTATTGAAAAGAGGTTTCCATTTTTGATTCATTAAAAGATGGTTAAGATCGACAATTCTGCCTTCTTTAGGGTTGAGAGTTGTGGGTACGTGAATCTTATTACTTTGTATAAAGGTTATGTAACCCTACATTCCTTTTTCTTTCCTTGAAAAAATCTTTTTATCACAAGTTTGCTTGTAGAGCTTTCTTTGTGAATTTCTCTCACAAACCCATATTTGTATGGAGACTCCAAGCATTATGACTTCTGATGGAAAAGAGGTTAATATGATTGTTAGGCCATCAATCATGAAGGAAAAAAATACATCTCCGGTACCCTCTTCCTTGAAAAGAAAAAGGAGGAATGTGAGGAAACCAAGGGTTGTCCCTTCAAATCTTCAGAAGTTTTCTGGTATTCTGGAAGAGTTGAAGGAAACAAGAAAGGAGATGCAGCAAATAAAGGCTATTATTTTTAGGACTCTTGAAATTCAGAAGGCCCTGGTTCAAAGATCGATCTAGAAGGTTTGTTAAATTGACTCCTTTCTTCATGAACCTTATGTTCCAATGGCTATTGACGACAAGGAGTTCGGGGACGACAGAGAATTTTCCAAAGGTCTTAATGTCTAGGAAACTTCTTATGAGAATTTATACTTGTGTTTTAAGAAGGATAACTAGGGTTTGGAATAAAAATTATTGTGAGTACACATAGCTATTGCCAACGATTTTCATCTTGCATTATTTTTAGATTTATTTATTTAAATTCTAAAGTTTATTTGGAAGATGATTTTGCAGTATTAATCTTTATTGGTTTTATATAGTGCAAAAATAATTTTATGGGATATGTGTGTTTACGTCCATGAACTATGCTTTGCTACCAAGGTAACATTGATTGCAAACCCTGATTTGAAGACTATATAAGGGAGAACTCTAGCAACTGGAAAACCTAATACCCACACCTCCTGTCTGATACTAGTTGCGACTGGAGTCGATTCTCCTTTAATTTAGGTTTTTCATAAAATTATTATAGGTTAACGAATAAAAGACTTCATTGGGATTCTGAAGCCATACCCAACTATTTTCTCTGTAGTGGCGTGTTTTGATCTTACTTGTTCTATCGTATTGAGTACTATCTTCTCTAAGATCTGCTCGAGATTTATCTCCGATATGTAAGATATAAAAAGTAATCACAAAGCTCTTCGTCTCATTCTTTGTGATTCCACAATAACTTGTTCTACTACCATGTAGTTAAGTTATTGTGAAGTGATTGATATTTCTAGGTTGTTCTTCGGGAATATAAGACTGGATTATCAATTGGTTCCTATTCACCTTGATTTATCAAAAGACGGAACAAACTTCGTAGGTATTTCTGTAGGAGACATATTTATCTATTAGAATATATTTTTTTTTGGGAGACAGGTTTGTTTATAAAGTCTTCGACTTTGGGTCGTAGAAACTCTTAGTTGTGGGTGAGATCAGCTAAGGGAATCAAGTGCGTAGAGTCCTGTTGGGATTGAGAGGTGTCATTACAAGAAAACTAGGGTATTGCAACACCTCACTCATGTGGCAAGAACCCATGTACAAATTTCATTACATACAATGATCTATATGGTAATTGAAAGCAGAACTCATATGAAAAATTGCATATGAAGAAATTATGAAAACTTTAAAGAAGAAATATGACACTATCCAATGTCTAGTAGCATACGGTACTCTATTCTTGACAAGGTTTGCAATGTGCAACTAAGGTAGTTGGTGCTAAACATGCAGATAGAAAGAAATGCCTAAGTAACTTCTCTTTACTTGATATACACAGACAAATATGATAAAAACCTCAACCCTAAACAATCAAATCCAAGACGAAATAATTAAACTTGAATAACAAGCAAGCGAAAAGAAATTCCTAAATACAAGATTCTTGAGAAAACTGTTGATCTTTTGAGGTTCATCTTCCCCAACTAACTCCTCTTTACTTGATATACACAGACAAATCTGATAACATTATCACCCCTAAGATCAAATATTAAACCTTGAATCACTTCAAAGCTACAAAATGAAAAGTGGTTGTAAAGACCAACTTATGTAAGTATCAATTCACATGACCAATATAAGTACCGTAAATTACATTTAAAGCTAGTTCTAAATCAAATAATAATAAAGGGTGCAACCAGTATTCACCGTATAGAACACTATTCTTATAAGAAACAAATATCCCATGAATGGCAAACAAGGCACCAGGTTTGTCTCCCTACTATTGACAAGATTCATACATGGATGTCAAAGCCAAACAACTAACTTGAATCATATCATAGAATGCAAACAATTTACTCTCAATATTTTCATAAAGATCAACTAACCACTCTAGAATTTTAATGAATCAGTGAAATCTCCGGACAATCAAAATCTGATTTTAGTGCTACAATAACAAGCATAAACCAGAAAATATCAGACATAACACAACCAAAAGAAATTTAAATTGACTCATCTAAACACAATCAAGTCAAAGTAATACATAACCAGATTACATCATGTTCTCAATTGGATGTCAAACAAGATACAAAACCATAATTCAAAAAATAATTTTCAAGAACACTACATAAAAGAAGGGATACCGAATTGTGACGCAAGAATTTCTGGAGCCCCTTCGAACTAATTATGATGAGTACGGAAATGCAAATCTCCTCGATGGTCGATCACTAAACCACACCAAAAAACAAATAAACAAAACCCTATAGAGATTTAGAACTTACTCTTCTTCAATTGCATCAAAGAAACCCTAAAAAAAATCAAGAACATAAAAACCCAAATTGAAAACAAAAACCATACTGGAATTGCAATTTCAAAGAAGATGGAGAGAGCCAGAGGTGAAAAATTACTTGTTGTAAGTCTATGGAGAGTCTTGAAAACAAAAACCCCCAAATCAACTAGAGGTGTTATGTAGATCTCGTGGGGAGATAGCGGTCCTACGTTAGAAGTAGTAAATCATCCGGCTTATACATTTTGATGTTCGAAGGAAGAAATTAAGGCCTTCGAGAGGGACGAGACTTTATTTAACTCGTGAAGAAGGTGTGAATGTTTCGCAGGTATTTTGAGAGGAAGGGGTCGTTTTTAGGGTTGTGAGAGTCTGAGAGAAAACTTGAAATTTTTTATCCGAGAAGATACGGAAAGACTGGTGGTGTGGGCGGATATGATGGAGATCAGTTATTAATTCTGGGTTGTGTAGAGGGAAATTGTTTTCCAAAAAAAAAAAAAAAAAAAATTTAATAAATATTTTTATCCTCACTTATGTGGCAAGAACCTGAACTATTGCGACACCATCCAATAACATGAGGCAAAAACTTATCTTTTGCCTCATCTACTCACAAATGTGGCAAAAGATCTTGCTTAATGCCACACCTATTATGGAGTGAGGCTAAAACCACCTTATTGCCACATTATTTAAAGATGTGTGGCAAAATAGAGTGGCAATAAACCCATTTTCTTGTAGTGCGTAAAGAACGCGACTGTACCTTGATCAGTGTAAGATTGTTAGGGCTCAACTACATTCCAGTCTGAAGTTAACTTATAGTAGGCTAGAGTCTGTAGTGGCTTAATACAGTGTGGTGTTCAAATCTGGACTAGGTCTCGAGTTTTTTTTTTGCATTTGCGTTTTCCTTGTTAACAAAACTTAGAATTGTCTATGTTATTTCTTTTCCGCATTATATTTGTTTATATAATTAAAATATCACAGGTTGTGCGTAGTTCAATCAATTGGTAAATCCAACCTTTGGTTGTTGGTTGAAATTGATTGACACTTGAACATTGTTATTTAGTACCATTCAAGCTGTTTCTCATAATAATCAGGCTCGCGGATTTCTATCTGTTTGATTTGTTGATTACATTAAGAAATAAAGATATAACTGAAAAGACGAGGGTACCCAAATATACCTCAATATAAAACTTTTCCACTATAAGTCCTTTCTCCGAAAGTGATTGTCTATGGACAGAGTCGAGACAATACAACTAATCGGTTCACACTTCGTGTGATCGTCTATGGATACGAGATCGAGACAATACGACAGCAAGATAACTTGTGTGATTGACTATGGATTCAAGATTGATACAATACAACAACGAAGTATGTTTACTTGATAAATGGTTCGGACTTAACCAAACACAATAGGATTGTTATCAAGTAAATAGGAATTAACGTTTGTGTATTTTACTTCTAATTATAATAAAAACAATTATAATTGCGGAAATAGAAAAGTAAAAGACACAAGAAGATTTTGTTAACGAGGAAACCGCAAATGCAAAAAACCCGGGACCTTGTCCAATGAATACTCTCGATTAAGCCGTTATACAAAATCAAACCAACTTCGTATAGTTGAGACCAAGCAACTAAACCTATAGTTCACCTAGTTCCGTATCCAAAGATTAACTTTGTCTTCTTTCTCATTATCATGTTAAAGAACCAACCCAATTCAACTTTATCTTAAGGACCCTCTTTCTTCGTTGCCTACTGCAATCTACTTCAACAAGAATCTCTTTGTCAGTCCTGAAGCTTACTTATGAAAGAATCTGGTGCTCAAAAGATTGCTCTGAAGTGACAAGGTCTAAGAAAGATATGTATCATATTGTTGCCTTCTGCTCTATTTACTTGTCATTCGTATAGATAAAACACTGGCTGCATCCTAAAAGGCCTCAAGCATCCAACCCCATCTCCCGATGTCTGGCTTTCATTCACACCCTTCGCCTCCACGCCGCGAAATCTTCGAAGATAATTTTGTGCTTCCTTCCCCCCGGTAATATTGTTTGAATTATGGCAGTTTTCTATACCCAACTCTCATAGAATGTCTTTATAATCATTCCAATACAAACGATCTTACACTTCCTCTGCCATCATCAATATCTCGCTATTTCTCCAA